>PVKB01000129.1:728752-1105409 GCA_004027205.1 Ctenodactylus gundi
GGGGGGGGGGGGGGGGGGGGGGGGTTCTGCTCAGACTGGGACAACACCAAGCATGCCGAATGACTTGTGGCCCGAGGGGCACGCTGCTTTGACTGTGACAGGAGACAACCATCTCCGAAGTGGCATTTTCTGAGAAGCCTGTTTTCAGCTTTCCAGGGTAAGAAGCAGGTTGGGCCCCCTCACCCAGCCTGTGCAATGGTCCCCAAAGCACCGAGGCCCAAGCTGGATCACTCTGTGTACTCGCCACCTCCGTCAACATCCTAGGAGGCAGATGGAGGATTCTGTGTCAGTCAAACTGCCAGGAGTCGGTGAGAAGAGGTTCTCACCACAGTACTCTGCGGGCTTTGGCCTCTCCTGGCTACGCTCCACCATTCGGAGTCGCCAAGAGTTCCCAGCTCTGCACCATTTGTTTTCCTAAGCCTAGATAAAGATATCAGTAGTCCGGAGGCAGGAGAATGGAGCAGCGCGGGGGGTGGACTGTTTTCTTGGAAGCCTCCCACCCATCCTCAGCCCAACACGTCTTCCTGGTTCCCATCCAATCTTAACATGAGGAAAGACTCCAACAGCAGTGTCCCCACACCGCCCTGAAACCTGAAATCTGAAACCTCCCCCCTCCTCTCTGAATACTGGAGACAGAAGCACAGTCAGGTCACACCCAGCCTCAGTGCTGCGGAAGGGTCCTCCACCACACCAAACTCCTGGAGCTCCCAGCCCAGGGGCAAATGTGACACTAGTGGGACTTCCTGAAACAAAAGTCTAGGCTGTAGGGTCATCTCACTGGAAAGCAAAGAACTCGGCCACCATTCTTGGATGGATTTTTGGGGGTCATGCCTCCATCCATGGGGGCACAGGACAAGCAGACAAGCCCACCAGGTTTTCTGAATAGCAACTGGGTCACTCCCTTCAATCAACTCAGACTTCTCCCCTGATTTTCACATAGTGTTTTCATTAAAGGAAGTGAATATTCTTACAATGGCATATTATTCAAAGCAGTTGCTACAAAGAACCTTTGTCAAATCTACATATAGAGAAAAACGTATTTCCAATAAAGAAGGAATGCTAAGCCTGGCTTGGGCAACTTACTGAGAGCCTGTTACCGTTAGATCTGAAATTTCTCCCAATTTGGGGGGTTAATCCATTGATTTCCTGTACTGTGAAGAGGTGGGGCCTGGTCAGAAGGGACCAGTCACTGGGACATGATCTCTAAGGGTACATGCTAGCTCCACCCTTCCATCAATGCCAGCACCCAAAAATGGACTGAGATCTTCAGAAACCGTGAGCTAAAATAAACCTTTCCTTTCTTGAGTTGTGGGTGTTGGATATTATGTCCAAGCAATAAAAAATTAACTAAGACAAATTATATCTCAAAATAAAACATAAAAAAGACCAGGGATATAGCTCAGGGTGAAGGCCATGGTTTAAATTCCCAAGAGAAGACAGACGGGGGGGGGGGGGGGAGAGAGAGAGAGACCCCACCCCCATCACTGAACAGAAATGCCTGTCAGGCCCTGAATAACAAGCCAAGCAGATGCTGGGGTGCAGAGAACAAGTACAGAGGCTGAAGCCTCCACTCCACTCAGCTCCAGCTCTTCTGCTCTTAGGACACGTCTGCTTTACCCTCCGACAATAATGGAGAAGACATTCCTAGTCCCACCACCTCGTCCTACACAGATTTCTACCTTGCCACGATTCTTTCCAGGGTTTGCATAATCAGATCAAAAGAGGCTTTGCTAACGCCCCTCCGAGCCCTGTGGCACCCAGTTCTGCCCCTTGTCCAAGGTCCCTGCCCCAAGCAGACCCCATTCAGGTCTCTGGGCGGCTCCTCCCACCAATGACTATCCGTATCCACTGCTGCTTTCTGCATGTGGACTCCAAAATCCATGCAACAAGCATCGCATTTATACACCACTTGGTTTCTTGTTTTCTTTTCTAGGTTCTGTTTTGAGCCAGTCTCTGCCAGTAACAGCAGCAAAAGCACAGCCTCCCATTAAACAGCCCTCCGGGTGCTCCTTCTAATGGACGTGGGCTGGCCCCATCACGTAGATACCGACAACCACCCCGCGGCCATTTCTCAGGAGATGGGTACTGAGGCTACGTACAAGTGCTCAGCGTCACAAGCCCTGCCATGGTGAACAGCCTCACACACATCTCCTTCTGTACATGTGAACTACTTTATCCTGGGCCCATAAGCAGGGGTGAGGTTGCCAGGTCCTAGCAATGCAATGTGCTATACTCTGATAATTTGCTCCTCAAAGACACCACACCAACCTAGACTCCTATCAGCCATTGAGGAGGTCACAAACCACCTTCCCTCCCTAGCTCAGAGAGATCTTTACATTGGGGGGCTTAGATGGCCCCCATTTAAGCCAAGAGTTTACCCTGTCAGCAACAACAACAAAAAAGAGGCCTACTTTTTTTCATGATGTAAAGTTTAATTTCATTGCCTTTCAATACCAGTTGTGCCATTTTAAAAGCTAATAGCATATTTCCAGTCTCCCACTCTGGGATAACTTAATGAATTAGCCACTCGCCCATCAGGAAAGAATTGTTGGGGTCATACATCAAAATCAAGAAAGGCGCTCCAGCTCATAAGGGGTGATGGATTTAAGGAAAGACCTCAGGCAATAATAATGTTGTTTGGAAGATGGGTCTCCTCATAAGAACCCCTCCGTGACAAATGACTAACTCCAAGGCTAACTATTTATGAGGTCCAGGTGGGAGAGGTACAAACTTAATTAAAGTTTGAAAACATAATAGAACCCTGGCAGTGCATCAATTTCTGGGTGTCCTATCAAAAAGCCAATGACGTCCTTAATAGCTCGGCAGATCTGCTTCTCGGAGCTGTAATGCAGAGTCACCCAATGCACACGGTTCCAACTGCTGCCACTCTCGCCCAAGCCAATACCGTCCCTGTCTTTCTTCTCCTCCCTCCATCACTGCTTATGACACAGACTCATCTCCGGGAAAACAGACGGCCACTGCTTTTACCAGCCTGGCTTGGCACTGGGTCCTCATGAAACCAAAGTCCCACCCACCCCCAGTGAGCTCCTCTGGCCATGTCTGGGAAATCTCACCGACTGTCCCTGCCTCGGAGGTATGCCAGAAACTGAAGGACAGAGTCACATGAGGTCGTTTTTAAAAGTCATTTGAACCCAGGGAATTGGAGACTCTGAAACAACCTTCAAGTATTAATTAATTATTTAATGGACAGCTAAAAAATGGGCTCCAACCACCCAGGCAAGGATCCATCCTAGGACCCCTCATTACAGTGGGAGGTGGCAGACCCAAACCAAGGCTGGAGAGTGACCATGGCTCCCCACCAAGGGAGGCAATGGCATCATTTTTATAAATATGTGTCCTTCCTCGGAAGGCTGGAGCTTGAAGAGAAACTGTGAATGTGAGGCTAGCCCCAGGAAAACACATACATGTATGTGCTCATGTGCGCACACACATACTATAGCCATTGGGGGGTGGCCGTGTGGGAGAGACAGGCCATTCTGCATCACCCATCTGTCCAGTCTAAGTCACATCTAGCGGGGCAGAGGAATTTGCCCCAGTGCCAACTCCACAGCCAATCAAAAACAGCAGCTTCACTCTAAGGTGTTTTAAAATGGCACCACCAAGACTCACAGCCAGCCGAACCAGAGTCTCAGAAGTAATGCTGATGCATTACGAATTTATTTTTTAGTGCTAGGGATTGAACTCAGGGCCTTCATACTGAGCTATATTCCAAATCCTTTCTTTTTCTCGGAGATGGGGTTTTCCAAACGCACTAAGTTGCACAGACTGGACTCAAATTGCTAGGATTGTAGTCATGTGCCACTGGTCCCAGCTGAATCAATATTTCTCAAAAGCTCCCCAAGTGCTCCAACTCGGCACCCAAGGCTGAGAAACAAACATCCGCTAGATGCTAGCACAGCCAAAGCATCCACTGCCGGGCCTCTAGCAACAGGGCAGCTGGTAAAACTGCCAGTGCAACCACAAGCATTACTTTCCCTACGTGCTGTTGTTTAAATGTGAAAAACAACTCTGGGAAAACAAAACTCTAGGTTACTTTTAGTAAGCGCTTATCATGTGCCAGGTACTGTGCTCGGCAACTGACACATTAACTTGCAGGGAGATAAATCCTCACAGTTGGCTGAAAGATGGACGCCCTGTGCGCCCCATCTCATCAGCCCACAGCTGGAGGCGGGGAGAGGATAAGTAACTGTCCTGAGGTCACAAATCCAGCAAGAGGCAGGGCCAGGATCCACCCTGCCCCAACAGCACCAAGTCTCCACTGGCCCTTCAAAAATGTGCTGTTTCAAGAGATGGCAGCTCTACGTTCCAAGAGAGGGACATCCACAGGCCCCTCAGGCTCCCCACCAGCTCCATGAGTGGCTGCCAAGGATCAAGCCACCTTCCTTTCCACCGTCATGACCTCAGTTTAGTCAGTTCGCACAGAACACCAGCCACTGCGGCCGCATGACGCCTAGACCCCTCTGCCCCAGGGACCGCTGGTGTCCCACGGGGGAGGTTTCCAACAGATACAACTCTGCAAAGCACGACACATTTATCCAACCCTCATTGGACTCACGAGCAAGAGAACTAGCAGGAGCCGGCATTAATCCACATGAACAGCTTCCAGATCGCTGACCCCAGGGCCTGACTGAGTGGGTGGCACATAGCCTTGGAGGCATGGGATACCAACTCCCGTGCATCCCAGCCAGGAAAGGATGTGCCTGTGACCCCAGAGGCACGTAGGGAAAGTTCAGCCTCCTTACCACAGCCTCCAGGCACCTCTCAGCTCACTCATTCTTCTTCAGCTGAGTTAACCTGGCTGTAGAGTCCTCAGCCACTCTAGGCTTATTTCTACCTCAGGACCTTTGCACATGCTGTTAACCCTGCTTGAAATATCTCTCCCCTGCCTCCCCCAGCCTGTTCTTTGCACGACTGGATTGTTAGAGACCTCAGATTACATCTGACCTTGCCAGAGAAGAATTTTCTGTCCATCATATCTAAGAGGCCCTCCCTAGAAATTCATTATTTCCTTCACAACACTTAAATCATCTCAAGTTTATTCTATGCAAAGGGGGCCATTCTGTAATATGGACTCTCACTCCCAAGACCACTCCCATGTACACCCTAGAGGACAGAGATCTTGTATGTCTTCATGTGTTACTCTACACTTGCACGTGCAACTCCAGTGAAGGTGTAAAATGCTCACAGCAAACAACTATCAACTATGAGAATGAATATCCCACCACCTTAATAAGGGCAGCTTCTCTGCAAGTCCACATGCACTTTCCCCCAGAGTCTGGTGCTTTTGGTGGCCCTGAAGGTGGCTGCTCTTGGAGGGCCACATTCTCAGACTCCTATTTCTTCTGCCTCAACACTTCCTCATTCACTCCTACAACTTTCACCTCCACCTCCACTGGTGACTGTGCACTGAGGCCTCTGGTGGACATGTCCACAGAGGCCCAGATTCACTGGAGAGAGGCACTCCAAGTCAACAGGCACAGGAACTGGTAACCTGCTGGCTGGCCGGGGAAGAGAGCTTCAGGCCCCAGGCGGAGAGGGCAGTTCCAGGCGCACAGGGGACTCCCCACGCAGCCCTGCCGGCCCCGGCCCCCACACAAACTGCCTAGGGAGGGGAGCAAGCCCACGGCTGAACAGGAGGGGAGGCAGGAGCGGAGGCAGGAGCAGAGGGTTGCCTCAGGCATGGGGTTCAGTGACTGTCCCCATTGCTTTTCCACCACTGGGACACAAACCCAGCAGCCACAGCTTTCAGGAAGAAAGGTTTATTTGAGCTCACAGTTTCAGAGGCCTCCGTTCAAAGCCAGCTGGTCCCACAGCAAGAGGACTGGACCGAAGTCAGCTGTTCAAAGCATGGTGGTCAGCAAGCCGAGAGAGCAGGGATACCTCCAGAGGCGGGAATACCTCCTCCCAAGCCACACCCACAAGCGACCTGCCCGCAGCCAGGCCCCACCTCCCAGCAGCAGGAGATATCGTCCACCAATGAGCACAGTGCCCTGTGACCCGACCATAGGATTCAACCCTCCAAACACAGGAGGCTTTGGGCAGCTTGGATGTAAGCTGTAACATTGATGGTAACCTTTCCCCTCCTTCCTCCATTAAGCCATTCAAGCAGACCCCAGCAGCCGGGGCCCCGCTGCCACCATGCCTGTCCTACCCCCGCCCGGTGAGGGCTCTGGAGCACAGCCACGCCCGCAACTCCCGCTCAGAGCCAGCGCGCCTTACCCCTCTCACTGTCCTTCGTCCACAGCCAGCCTCACAAGCCCCTTTCCTTCCTGAAGTCCCTATTGACGCTTACCTCCCCATTAAATCCATCAGCCCCAGAGCTCTGTGTTTGTCAGTGATTTAGGAACTAGACGGAGCACAGATTTTCTTATTCCTCCTGTTCTCAGAAAACAAATGATGCCCAGGTGAGAGGTCACAGTTAGAATTGACACTGGCTGGACACATAAAACCCCCAGGCTCTGCTCTCACTATGAGAGGTATTCCCGGGTCATCCTCCCAACATCCCTCAGGACCACAACAGAGACACCAAGAGAAGTGTCCTTCCCCGTGTCACACGGGGAGTGTATGTTGGAGTCCATTTCAAAGCCTGTTGCACAGATCACTACATTGAAGTGCCCCTGTCCAGGTGCTGAGTGGGCAGCGGATGGCGTGAAAGTGATCAGATTGACAGCAGCAACATTTGGGCTGCACCAGTGCGACTCCAGTACCAGTGTGACTCCAGCCTGGTGTCTTTCAGGCACCTGAGAAGGATCCCAGACTCACAGGCAACTCCTGGATGGCGGAAATGGGGGCGATCACTCCCAGAAAACACCAGGTACCTCAACTGCCAAGCCCTTCCCGGGGTACTGTGCCTGACTTCTGTTTACCAATTAGCTGAACATCTCTGTACTGCAACAGGGCATAAATGGAGTGTTGAATTGAGATGCAGGTTTCATAAAAGTGATTAACTGCTAAATTCCAGTTCAGCTAACAGTTCAATTATCCCATTTTGCATCTCAGCCTTCCATCCGAGGCTGCCTTCGCCGAGCTCCAATCACCGCCGTGCCTCCAGCCTCCGCATTACCATTAATTAAGCCATCGCTCTTTCCCCGGGTTCTGTCCACCCTCGCTCGTGAGCTGGATGGCAAATAACAACATGAAGAGCGATCGGCAGGAAGCAGATACGGCCGGGCTGGAGCAGGGAGTTGGTCCAACGCAGATTTAAATGCCTCCTGTCAGCTGACACATGTAGCCACCACTCTGACCCGAGAACGTAAAGGTACCATTGATCCGAAGAAAACAGGCAATGGGGAGTAGCGGAGGAGAGAAAAGGCCTGAGCTAGTGCTCTCATGGCTGACTGAGGCTCTGGGATTCCCAAGAAGGGCTTCAAACACCCCAGAGGAAAGCACAGACTAACCAGCTAACTGTTCAGGACCACGGACAGCACCCACAAATTGAGCTTGGACTACGGGCTCCCCCTAAGGTATACCCAAAAGGTATACGTGACTCCCCAGCCCCACCCGCTTTTACACACACCCTTACCCATCTCCTTCTTGTGCCAGTCAGGGATCTTGGTGACAACAAGAGACAATGGCAGGAATTTGCTCAATCCAAAAAGGAGTTCTGCAAAAGGACAATCGATTGTTCTCCTAAGTGACAATGGAGACTGGAGAGAACCATACATGCACACTCGTGTTTTATAGCAGCATGATTCACCACAGCTAAATCCTGGAAGCAGCCTGCATGACCATCAAAAGGAGAATGAACAAGGGAAACAGAATATGTATACAAAGCAAAGTACTAGTCAGTCATAAAAAAAGAATAACACTGAACCATTTGTAGGACAACGGGTGGACTTTGAGGCCATAATGTCAAGTGACATAAAGCCAGATACAGAAGGGTAAATACCTCCATTTCTCTTTTAAAAGAAACCCAAAACATAAGTGACTTAAAGAGTAAAATAAAAGAAAGGACAATAAAAGAGAGATGACAGAAAACAGAGAGGTCAACTTTGTGGAGATGGGAAGAAGAGAGAAGAAGAGGGAGGGAGATGGTGAGATGGAAAAGGGAAGGAAATGAAATGATTAAGGTGCGAGTCAGTCTCCTCTCTCTCTCTCTCTCTCTCTCTCTCTCTCTCTCTCTCTCTCTCTCTCTTTGTCTCTCTCTTTCATAGTCTATCCCCAAGATGAATGGATGAATGTAGCTGTTATGTATTATAAACATATACTTACGGGGGGGGGGGGGGGGGGGGGGGAAGAGAGGAAAGGAGGAAGAGAGAAAAACAAATATGATCAGTCACTTGAGGCAGAATGACACCACAGGACAATGTGCCCTCTCCAGAGGGGCTGCCACAGGGCAATTCCTGCACTGCCCTCACCCACAGGCCCCTCACTGGGGAGCCAGTGCCCCAGGCAGGCACACAGTTGGTCCTGTTTGCACCAGCCTGGGAGGAATGAGCTCTGGTGTTGTTGATTCCTGGATGTGACTGCTGGAGAGATGATGTCAACCTGAGGCAATCAGGAACCACGCCTGGATTAGGGTTTGGGAACCACACCTAGACTGAGAATTGGGAGCCAGCCTGGATTAGAGTGTGAGCGATCAGTGGGCCAGCCAATGAGGGAAGAGCACCCATCCAATTTTGGGAGGCCCAACTGGAACTCCAAGGGTATGAAAGGAAGAGGGAAGATTGCTACAGCTTCTTCCTCTGGGAGAGCTCTCGTCTTCGCAATCGGTACACACTGCAGATCATCATCACAGATTTGCTCCAGTCTTGACTTGAGCCTGTCTGCCTCTTGCTGATCTTCAGTCATTGATATTCAGTCTCTGGTCTTTGCCACTGTTCTTTGAACAACCGAGATCTGCAGCAGACTCTCACCGCTGTCCTGCAGGCCCGGACAGATCTACTTCGCAGCTGAGCAGCCATGGGACACTCCAGCTCTCGCACGTGCGGGCCACCATCTTGGACTATCTCTATCTTCAGATTTGTAAGCCTTCCAAATAGATCCTTTTTGTTATAAATTCTGTAAATTCTGACTTTTGAAAAAACCCAAACTAATACACCGGCCTCCTTCAGCACAGACACCACAGTGAGCTTGAAGCACACTAGTGGTGCCCAGAGGCTGAGTTACTGAGACACACCCAGCCCACCACAAGAGCCCCCAGGGCTTCAGGCGTAATCTATGACCTGTGACCTTGGTCTTCAAGACTACCATCTCAGCGGGGTCCTGTGATGCAGCACTCTGGGAAGCTGAAGGATCCCGAGTTCAAACCCAGACTGGGCAACTTAGCTCACTGGCAAGGCCCTGTCTCAAAATCAAAACTAAAAAATGGGCTGGGAATGTAGCTTAATATGAAGGCCCTGGGTTGGATTCCCAGCACCACAGAAAGACACCCCCACCACCAGCATCACGGTCTCTCTCCCTCCCCTCCTCCACCCGTACTCTGCAGGGGCTTCCTCGCCACTGGGCCTGAGTACCCACAATGCACTCCGCTGGGAGCCCTCTCATCTTCACTGCCTAGCACCCCCAACCTCAGATCATCCCTTCGCAAGCCAGAGGTAGCTCCAGCAGCAGCGCACACTTACTCCATGGTTCAGGGAGCATGTCTACTGCATCAGGAAGAGCTCAGAACAGCACCTGGCTCACCACAGGTGCTCAGTGTGTGTGCGAGCAGCAGGCTCTTCCCGGTCCCAACATCAGGGAGAAATGGCATGGAGGACGCAGGCGGGAGAGATGAAGTCCCCATCCTTCCCAAGCCCAGCTAGCTACAAGGGGAGATCAAAACAGATAGCAACTGTTTACACTGAAGTACCGCATGGCAAGAAAAGACACACTGCCATGACTGATCATTTCAAAAAATGTTCCTCTCCCTTCCGACACGCTGTTCCCAGCATCCTTGTTCCTTTCTGAAGCAGTTCTGGAAGTCCTCGCTCAGAAGTCTTTACAAGGCATGATATAAACGTGCACACCCACACAGCAAATGCTACTGCTGAGTGTCACCCAGCAGAAGATGAGGCTCATAAAAACACTGCAGTATGTCCTCTTTCATCCCTTCACCGCATCTGGCCGAGTGACCTCTGGGTCTTTCCCAAAGTCAACACGACCATGAAAGGTAAACGGTTTGGACCAGTTCAGGACATCGAGGCGGCCACGGCAGCGCAGCCCCTACTAGCAGGAGTCGAGGTCTGAGCCCACTCTCTCAACAACCTCATCAACTATGAGCACGAAGCCAGAGGTGGCGGTGCACACCTGTGATCTCAGACTCTCAAGTACAAAGAGCCTGGGGCAAGCTAGCAAGGCTGTGCCTCAAACATCAAGTTTTTTAAAGTTCTGGGAATGTGGCTGAGAATTCTGTGGGTCTAATCCCCAGGAATGAAAAACAGGCATGTACTACAGAATTGTTTTAAAATATTATTTTATTGATTGGAGGTCATATGAACAGGCAGCAGGGGGTTGAAAGGTGGCTGGATAGGCAGAGAGTCGGGCGGGAAGGGAGGTGGGAGCTCTTCTAGGAAAGATCCCCTAGTTGGAAACAAGACTCATCCCATGGATCCTCTCTACTCAAAAGATGCCATCCCCAGAAACAGTGTTTTTCTCCCCAAAACCATGGCCAACAAGATCTCTCAGTCCCCCTAATATTTCTAAGCAATATCTACAAGTTCCACAAGCCACCGGGAGAGAAGGGACGGGAACAGCGCGCTCCAAGCAGCCGAGGGAGGAGGCCTCCGGCAGGTGCTACTTGTCACCGCCTCTGCCTGGCAGATGGAGGCAGCACAGCCTTGGCAGCCTGTCGCCAGCCTGGCAGCCGCGCGGGCGGAGGTGGCTGGCACACAGTGCCGTCCAAGGGGGCTCAGGCTCGAGACCTGACTGCCATGTTTAAACACAAACAGCTCATCTCCCCAGTGCCTTGTGGCCGGCAGAGTTGGATCCGATGGGGAAGGAGGCAGCTGTGTTTGGGGCCTGCTTGTCTTCTTGCCACCAGGCGTGGGAGCCCCGGTCCCCATTGTTCACATCTGCGACTGCCTGGCTATGGCCCAGAGACACGTCCCTCCTCCCATCACGCGCTGAGCCCCGCGTCTAAGAACAAGTGCGCAGCAAGGACCTCTCACTAAGAGACAGGGTGGCGTCCTGGGCCGGCTTGGCCCTGCGTCTCCCTCATCAGGACCGTCCGGTGAGGCACTCCAGATGCCTCCCGTGGACCAGAGCCTGGCACAGGTGTGGGAATGCACCCAGCAGGTGTGCAGTGCAGGGATGCAAGGAAGGCAAGAGCGGCTCGCTGAAGTGACGGCTTGGATGGCTGCCAGCTGGGCTGGGATCCGCTCCTCCCTCCCAAGTCCAGGTGCTCACCACGCTGTGTGTTCTGTGCACACCGTAAGATGCTTCCTGATCTAAACAAACAGCTCAAGCTATGCCAGGCAGCGCCCTCTCCACCTGCACCTTTTCAATCCTACACTGAGGCATCAGCTGTGTGGTGGGGAAAGCCCAAGAAGGACCAGGATGCGGAACAGGGTGGGAAAGAGAGACCAAGCCTGAGACCTCACTGTGTCACACCAGTGGGGGTGGGGGTGCGGCACGGAGCCCACACCATGGGCCCTGATCTCCACTCCTGCAAAACACATAGGATTATTATACCAATTTCAGGGGAAAGGAGAAATTACATTTTTAAAAATCCCACTCCTCACTATTTAGCCCAGGCTGGCCTTGAGCTCATGGAAATCCTCCTGACTCAGCCCCTCAAGTGCTGGATTACAGGCATGAGCCACCACACCTGGCTTATGTGATACTGGGGAATCAAACCCAGGGCCTTGAGCTTGCGAGGCATGCATTTAACTGCTGAGCGATTTCTCCAGCCCCACCATTCTCATCTTAAGGTAAATATCCCAGAAGTCTAAGTTGGGTTAAATCTAGGCACTATGAAAGATTTTCACCACACCTCATGCTCCACCTCACATAAGACTTCCTATACAGCATGTGCTGCCTTGTGTGTCCATCAGCCACAGGTAGCTGTTAGGGTTTAGATCTACAGTGTCCCCCAGAGTCGCAGGTGCTGGAAGGTGACTGAGTCACAGGGCTGCTGTGCTCACCAGTGGGTTCATCCACTGACAGGTCCATGAGCTGCTCAGAGGTGCAGCCTGGTGAAGGAGGCACCGCGACCTGACCGGGGAGGGCCTGTGCTCAGCCCTTCTCTCTCTGCTCCCTGCTTGCTGCAGTGGGGTGACCAGCTGTCCCCACCAGGCCCCTCCGCCATGTTGGTCCTGCCAGCAAACTACAGACTAAATCCGTGAGCTAAAATATACCTCTCCACCTCCAAGTTTCAGGTGGCAGGCGTCGTGTCCACCCACAGAACCATGACTAGGACAGCGGTGTACACAACAGAGACCCCACGTGGTAGATACAGGCAGGGGATCATAACACGGTAGGCCACACCATAAGTGCAAATATCACACACCAATTCTTAAAATACCATCACGGAGCTACGAAGTCCCCACTGCCCAGCCGCCATCACCATGCCAGGGAGCAACACAACATCATGACTGTGTGGTGACATGGGTGTGGGCGGACGCACTGCACTGAAAGTCGGGGGAAAGCACGATGCGCCCCACCGCACTGCTGCACACACAGCATGATGACAGACAAGCACCAGGTCCTCCTTATTTTACCACGACGGCACACCCCTCTATGTACTGGGTCAGAGTGTGGCACGTCACCCACCTCAGGCTGTCGTGTCTCTTGGCTACAGCAAGAGTCCCTGTGGGGTGACTAAGCTGCACCGTCCAGGTCTCTAAGGCACTCGAACAATGGTAAAGCCATCAAGTGATGCATCCCAAAGAAAGGCCCTATCTTTATGTAACAGGAGACTGTGCTTCTCACTCCTTCTGTGTCAGCCACTTTACGGTCACTGGGACATGATACCCGACACCTGCAACTGTGGGAAGGAGAAATTTCCATGGCTCACAGTTTCAGTGGGTTCGATTCATGGTAGGCTGGCTGAAAGGTGGGAACAGCTTGGCAGAAGGGCCTGGAGGGGCACAGCTGCCTGTGCCATGGCAGCCAGGGGGCAGGGAGAGGAGGGAGGAGCCGGGCTTGAGAACCCCTCCTGCAAACGACACCACCAGGGACCCACATGGGACCCACCTCTCAACTTGAGATTTCAGGGGGACATTTTAAACCTAAACCACAACCCTTCCTCTGCGTGTTCTCTTCTAGACTCTCAAAGCACAAAATACAGCTGCTCGCTCTTCTCACAGAACAGGGCTAGAGAGGAACTGGGTAAGGAAGGGGCAGGTTTAGGAAGCACCATGCCCCTGGCCCAGCCTGTGGATGGCCTTAGCTCTTGTCCTCTCCCCCTGATGCCCTGAGACCCAGGTGGCTTTCTCCTTCCTTTCAGATCCAGCCTTCATGACAACATGCATGCATATATGCATCCTTGATGAAGGAGGATCCAACCTTGATGAAGGAAGAAGAGAAAAGCTCTGGGTGGAAGCAGAGAGAAAGGCCAGTCCACATGCACATCTGGGTGGTGGGAACAGTGGAAGACAGCACTGAAAGGGCCAGGCCTCGGACGGGGTCAGAACTGTCACCTTGAGCTTTGTAATGTGTACACATACGGAGGGTGAGGGAGGGGCCGAGACAGAGGGCTGGAGGGTTGTCCCAGCAAGTAGCTACAGAAGAAACAAGAACCTCAAGTTGTGCATGGAAAAAAAAAAAAGGCTGTATCTGTCCCCCATCACCCACAGGCAGATATGAATGGTTCTGAGTTGGAACATCTGCCTCACACAGAATCCCTGCCACTTAGCATTACTAATAAAGATGTCAACATCTGATGTTCCCAGAGCCTCATGGGACCTGGGAATGCCCTCCAAGGGGGCAAGAGGAACACTCAAGGTGGTGGTTCTGGACCAAGCCTTCAGGATGGTTCTCCTCAGGGGGACACCGACCTTACGCACCTGCTCCACAGACCCATGACCTCAGTCCTGACCGCATGGACCTTGGCAGTGACCACGTCGACCTTGGGGCCCTGCTTCATACCCATCTCCTAACATGAGCTTCCTCTCTGTGAAGTCCCTGTCCTTGTCCCTACTTGCCAACTCCGGCTTGAGTAATGAGCTCTAAATACATTGTCTTGTTCAAAACCCTTTTTCTTTCCTAATGCTAAATTACCAGGCTTGCACTGTCAGCAGGAAAAACGTGCCCTGTGTTTGCGAAGGATGCAGCTAGACACACCTAAAGCCTGGGGACCGAGGTGGGGACAGCCCACCGGCCCTCAGCTCTGAAAAGAAGCAGAGCCACCACCAGGCACAGTTCTAAGTAATTACTGGCCCCGCCCCAAGCTCTCTGATTATTCTTGAAAAAAGCTCACCTTAAAAAAGGAATTGCAATAACTGATTAAAAACAAAAACCCAGAGACATGCACACACTGCAGGCGCACGGCCTCTGACTGTCCCTCCTTTATCTCTGGGGTCCGGCCGGGATCATCCGACACCACTGTATTGAGTGGGGATACTGGGACAGCACACAGATCACAAACAAGTGAGCGAGAGGTGGCGATTTCTCCTCTGGACATGGTCATGTCCCGCTAACGGAGGGGGCAGTTGGGGAGAAACAGCTGAGGTGGATGGCTCCTAATCGCCAACTGCTGTGCACCCCTCTTCGGTAATGAAGTTTATACTTTGAGCCTGCATGTTAAAAGCCAAACGCCATATCAGCCTCACAGAAAATGTGGCACACACTCCCTTTCCTACGAGTTGAGTCCTTGGTAGGGACCAGAGTAGAGTGTTTGTCCTTTGAGAATACGCTGGGCCCCAAGTCAGCCTTATCAGGGTCAGCATTGACAGACATGAAGAACAGTGTGTGCAAAGGTCCTGTGTGGGGTAGAAGGGCACTAGCATGTCCAGAAGTGGTGGGAGCAATAAGTGCAGACAGGAACAGACACCACCAAACGGGAGGTCGAAAGCCTGGCTGCAGCAAAATTTCTGATCTCTCTGCAGCTGAGTTTGTTCAGCAGGTAGGTGGGCGCCTCGGACACAGCCTCAGAGAGCTTTTGCATTCTACAGCAATACAAGGCGCCATCACATCCCCATGATCCTCCTTGGCTCCTCTCTGCCCTGGGCAGACAGAGTGACTCTACATCATCCTCCAGCAGTGGCTGGGCAAGTCCACTGAGGAACTCTTCTCCCAGCGCTCAGCAACAGCAATCTGACGGTGTCACCGGAAGGACCCAGGACAGGTGCCTGCAGGCCTCCACTCTGGGAGCAAACCAACGCTGTGTGTGACTCCCTGGGAAAATCTGTGGCTCAGATTTAAATTGCGACGTTCTGCCAGGCTGGTGGGCGGCACCACTCACTCGGCTCACTCACGCACCAGCATTTGCAGGGACGTCAGTTCAGCCATCATTTTAAATTATGAAAACACATGGGGCCCGGCAGTCCCTGGGTGGATGGCCGCCTCTCTCTGGGAAGCCCTGAACCAGCAAAAGCATGGCATCCTGGAACCCCAAGGCAAGCGGGGCACCCCTGGCGGGAGGTGCTCCTGGGCACGGCCTGCCTGCCTTCTCTCTGGGACGTCTGGGACAGCTTGTCTCCACAGCTCCGCAAAGTTGACAGTTCCGAATTTCAAACACCCATGACTGAGACCCCTAACTGACGCTATTGTTTTTCTCCTCTGGCTGAATTTCCCAAACACCAGCAAGCATCATATACGCTGAAAACAGACACGAAGGGAAATGACGTCGGTGTCGACATCCAACACAGGGGTGTCTTCCAGCGCCCCCACAAGGTATGTGGGAAAGAACCGGGCTCCTGTCCCTGCCTGGCCACCTCCACCCACACACACTGACACTGAGAAGACGAGCCCCTTTCTCCTCCAGCGTCTGTGCTCTTCGATTTCAGGAACGCGGTCGGGGACAGCACTCCCAGCTCTCTCCTTCTCTTGCTAGGTTTCTGAACTTGTTTTGTTTTTTGGAGTATGAATGAGCTACAGACTCAGGAACACGTTAATAATGTGAGACTCGGGAATCTGTGCCCTTGTACACCGCGTCTGAGCACCTTCCAACCCCTCTTCCCCTTTCCCTCCCCTTCCCCGCCTCCAGTCATAGACTGAACTTTCAAAGAAAACCATCCAGACTCAGAAACAGTGCCAATGGGCACATTATATGTAAGGAATCCACAGAACAGAGCAACACAGCCTGATTTTGCTTCCTGCAGATTAAACGCAGGGCTTCCTCGCTGTTCTCCACCCCTAGACCTTTTATTCTTTCTTTCTTATTTTGAGACAGTCTTACTATGTTGTTAAGTTGCCTAGGCTGGGCTCAAACTTAAGATCATCCTGCCTCAGCCTCCCAAAGTGCTGTACCACCATGCAACCCTACTTATAATGTGGGGCCTCAGGTGGCCACATAGAAAGCAGGTGATGTTGACGGCCCTCCTTCTACAAGAGGAAGGAGCTGGCCCAGAAAGGGCCAACACGGGAAAGGGGAGGGTGGGACCAGCTCCCCCGGGCCCTGTTACAGCAAGAAGCTACCACCACAGGCCTGTCCACCAGGGATCTCCGAGGCACAGCACATATTTCTTTATTGTTTTTAACCTAGTCAGAGTTGACAAGTTGCTCGGTAGTGTCCAGTGGCTGTTACACAGGCACTGAGACATGCAGGATGGATGGGAAGATGGAGAAGGGTAGTTCTCACTTACATCTTGTAGATCCCATGACAGACTACCTAGGCACCAATTACAGCCCTGCTTCCCCTGGCCAGGCACCTGGGCAGGTCCCCAAGACAGCGACCTGGCCGGACCTCATGCTGGAGAAGTACAGCCAGCTCTACCCACTTCTCATCCACCCACTTCAGAGCAGGTGCAAACACTCCCAGGGTGATGGCTGGGGAGGGGACAAGGGGGAGCAGGGGAGGAGCCTGCTGCCCACAGCTTGATCACACACAGCCGGAAGAGGGGTGTCTGCAGGGCAGCGAGGAAAAGAGGAGGGAGGGCTGAGTCCCCAGCTGGACGAGGACTCTGGTGCAGCCGCCCAGCTGCTACTCCCCAGAGCCCTCTGCGGCTTGCCACAGTCTGAAGAGGGCAGTGATCCAGCCTGTCTCTACCCGCAGATACAAGGCAACAGAGACAGCTGGAGAGGCACTGCGTGCTTCGCTGATGAACCCTGTGCCAACTCCCATGCAGCCCTGCTGGCGATCAGAACCACCCCATATCACGGGCCACCAACCGAGGCCCCGCTGACCTCCATGCCTCCAGCTCTGGGCGGGGCCTCAAGAGAAGACGCAAGTTTTGCCTCAAAGTTTATTCCCTTCAAAGATTTCACAGATGACCTTAATTTGGTATTTTTATGGGTCTTTTTAAAAAAATATTTTTCAAAGCATGGTGGTGGATGATGTGATTGCCAGAATTTTTTTTTTCCTTTCCCCGCTGAGGGAAAAAAAAAGAAGTGCTGCATTTCTAGAGCTGCCTCATCAGGAAGCCAACCAAACGCGACCACTAGCACTTCAAGCAAGCGCTCTAGGGGCAGATCGCATGGTGTGGGCAGCCATGTCCTTGCCGTGGGCAGCTCTGTCACGTCAGTGGCCTTGGTTCCACCCCACTGTCCCAGCTCATTAGCAGACACAGCCTTGCGACCAGCCTACAGAGGGAGAAATGAGATCTGTGCTCCTTCTTGCTGCTTTGCAATTCCCATGTTAGAGTTATGGAAGAAAAGAATCCTACAAGACTTTCCCCACTTCTATACCAACTAGACAGAGTGAATGAAAAGAAAAGTAACCATCAATCAGGAAAATAAGCCACAGAAACTTTGGTCCACCCAAATAATGCAGACAGGATACATGTGATCCTCAGGTACACTTTACTAAAGTGATTACGGACCACCAGCTCACAAAGCAAGCTCAAGATTTTTAAGTCAATAGATAATGACTCACACTCATGTGGATCGATCCTGTGAAATTAAACACGAATAGCTCAAAAGTTGTTCCCCACGTCCCCAAAAATCTGCATGCCTGATAATTGAAAATCATGCCTCCAATTAGAAAATCAAAATGGAAACCACAAATCATGAAGAATCAAATGATGAAGTGTCCTGCAGCAAAACTGGCAGGTATAGCCAAAGCAGCCCTCTGAGGAAAATGTGTAGTCTAGAAGTAGAACAAGAGAGAAAAATAAACAAAGAAGTTTCAACTCAAGAATCCAGAGAAGGGAGGTAAAGTCAGCTCCAAGAAGATAGTAAAGGTAAAAGCAATTGTTAATAAAACTAATAAAGCAGGCAACAATGACAAAAATAGCATGGGACACAGTACAGCCAAGAGGCTTCCCTTTTCAAATATTAAGATCCAGTGGAGGCTTGTTCAGAAAAGTGAGCAGGAAGAGCTCTTTTTTTGAGCAGGTTGAGGGGAGGGTCCTGGGGAGAGAACTCAGGGCCTACACACTGAGATATACCCCTAATCTTCTTCTATTTTTGATTTTGAGAAAGGGGCTCATCACTAAGTTACTAAGTTGCCCCAACTGGTGTCAAACTTGTCGATCTTCATACCTCAGTCTCAATCCCACTCAATCCCACAGTGCTGGGATTCCAGACATGGAACGGCTGTCAAATCCACCTTCATCTGAACTTGAAGACTCTGGCAAGGCCCTCAGAAAAACCAGCCAGGTTCTCAGGACCATGTGTTAGTCCCGTCCCTTCCACACACCTGTGATCACAGGACAGAATGAACTGTGGAGGTCTACTCCATATATCTTACAGACTGTGACTACTTCTAGAAATAGAAAAAATGGGATGCTCTGTCAGATGACAATGGCTAGCAACCACTGGTAGTGGGAGGTTGAGAAGGCTCATCACTCGGGATGTCCTCAATTCAGGACCTCAGTGAGGACACGTGAGTTCTCCTTGTCTTGCTATAATGGGATACTTGAGGCTAGATATTTTGCAACAAAGAGAGGCTTAACTCATTCAGAGTACTGGGGAGTAGAGAGCATGTAGCCAGCATCTGCTTGACTGGGACACGGTGGTTGGAGGGCATCGTGGTGGACATGTATAAACTAATCGACGTGTTGCGGCTACAATGATGTACCAGAGGCAAGTTACTTTATAAGAAGAAAAGGTTTGTTTTGCCTCAATGGTCTAGAGGTGCCAGGTCTGTAGACCTCACCTGGCGATGGCCTTATCACTAGAAACAAGGATCCCAGGCTCCACCTCTAAACACCGTGGCTGGAATACATTTCCACCATCCTCTCACTAGTAACATCATACTTCGGGGACTGAACTTGTGCAGAAGGCTGGGCGACAAACCAAAGCAGTTGGCAAAGAGAAGAGATCACACAGCAAGAGAAGGAGGGAACAGGGACAGGCGGGGGCCTGGCTTACTCTCTGCAGAACCAGCTGCTCTCACAGGAGCTAAGCTCAGGTCTGCAGACCTCTTTCAGCCTCTCCTCAGGCCACCAAGCCACATCTCTCAAAGGTTCCACTCCCTCTCAACACTGCCACTGAGAACTGACCCTCCACCACATGGTTCTGGGGAGGGTGTGGTCAAAAGAGCACCCAGGCACAAGGGACCATGAGGCAAATGTTGCGAGCTGGCAGAAGGGCAGCAAGAAGTCCAGCCACTGCAGCAGGATGAGCAAGTGGGAGGGTGACCTGGGGTTACAGCAGAGAGGTGGGGAGGGTCCTGTCACAGCTCAAGGAGAATGAGGACTTTATTGTGAGGACACAAGAAGCCAGAAGAGGATTATAAACTAGGAGCAGCATTGCCTTTCCCTGGAATTGAGGAATTGGGGGAGAGAGATAAAAAAAGAAGTAGCCTAGTAATCCAAATGAACCAGACAGCAACATTCCCCATGCATTTCTCATGCCTAACACTCAAGGCATGACCTGGAGGGTCCCAGCCCCGCACTCCCAGTCGGAGAGCCCCTCCGGGAGCTGGGAGGTTACTGGGTCCTGTGGAAACACTGCTATTTTAAAGGAGCTCAGGCCAAACTCAATGCATGGGTTAGACTTAGACACTGAGCCAGGAGATGCACCTCCCTCAAGGTATTGTCAGAACTCAGCCCTTCAAAGGCAGGATGCTGGGCCAAGGAGACAGACACCCTGCTGAGACAGGAGGCATCCTGAGGAAATCCCACCCCCGGGATGGGCGCCTGCAGGGGAACACAGACAGCTAGGCACCCCGTCTGCTCCAGGAATGACTGCCAGGGAGCCACACTGCTGTCTGCCACCACCAGGTCACTCTGATGCTGGGGCTGTCATGGGGGCCCGCTAGCCTGGCTGTGCCCTGCAGGGAAGGCCACTGCCTCAGAACAGAAGCTTCAGCGGGAACAAAAAAAGAAAAGAAAGAAAGAAAGAAAGAAAGAAAGAACCAGGAAGATTGAAGGCAGCTCCCCAGCAGCCCCCTGCCATTTCTCATTTCCAACAGGACCCGTGGCCTGGCTGCCTTTGAAGGCACTCAGTTTGCTGAGTGCACGTGGCCAGGATGAGCGCAGACAGACAGCGGGGCGATCTGAGACATGGTGCCACTGCCTTGGCTCCAGCTGCCACCCGCCAGGCTGGGTGGCCACGTGGCCATCTACAAGAACACAGGGCTCCCCCCAGCTCCCCACTGAGAAGGGCTTTGCGACTTTGCACTCAGGCCCCACCTTCAGATGAGGCTCTTACTAAAAAGTGAACCGCCCCGTGAGTGACCAAGAACTTGGGGTGAACCCAACGATGTCCATTTAACTGCCCACAGAAGAGGATTGCTCAGCTTCCTGCGCTCAGCATGTGGGGCTGGGCTCGTCTCTGTCAGGGGAGGCCACCCCCATGTGTGGGGGGAGGTGCACTTGCGTTCCCGGTCTCAGCCCACCAGATGCAAGGAGCTGTGGCAACCAACAGACACAGTATCTCCCGACTCTGCCAAATGTCCCCTGAGGGGCAAACTCCGCACCACCCCACACTGAGGCCCACGGCTACACAGCGCGATACACTGCAATTACTGAGTGTTCATTAAGCACCAGGCACAGCCCAGCCAAAAAGACACCCGCTTATTATTTAACCCTTCCACTACAGTGGTGGGATCCGTATTATTGTCCTTATTGGAATGGTGAGGAAACTGAGGCAAGGGGGCTGCTATACGGCACAGAAGTGGTGGATCCAAAGCTGAAGCTTGCCCCCCTCCATTCCTGCTGCCACAGCTACCTGTGCTGCTGGACGCAGGTCACCAAGGTATGCTGGAGAATCCCGTGGGGTCAGCCGCTTCTCTCTAAAGCAGCTAATCCCAACCTTTTCAGCCCCGAGGACCACACAGTTTTTCCAAGAAAAGGGACATAGGGAGGGGAGATGGCACTGGATTCACTGCCTCCTCAGATCCTCAGGCAAGAGGTTCTCATAAGGAGCATGTGACCTAAATCACATGCGCAGTTTACAGCAGGGTTCATGCTCCTATTGGACTCTGATGTCAGTGCGGCTGCTGATCTGACAAGAGGTGGAGCTCCGAGTGTCGTGCAGGCCATAGGGAGCTGGCATAAACACAGACGAGACACAGACATCTGCTTCCTGCTGTACAGAACAGTTCCTAAAAGGCCATGGAACAGTACCAATTTACGGTCCAAGAGTTAGAAACCAACCTGCTTTAAAGTTTCATTAAAATTTTTCTAAAAAGAAAAGAAAAGAAAAGAAAAAAACAATCATAAGACTAAACTTGTAGAGGATGACGATAGGTCAGCAGTTCCCAAGATGCAGTTGGATCCCAAGACTCTCTGCGGGGTCAGGAAGACCAAAACCAACCATGGCTAGAGATATTGTGGTGTGGTCTGTCCTTCATAGCATCAGTCTCTTGTGGTCAGACATTGGGGTGTCATGGGTGCATGACGATAGTGTCACACGAAGGGACAAGGGTAAAGGATAGTGCTCATAGGTCACTGTATTTCACAAATGTACCCACTTTAATGTCTAATACAGTAAATAAGCCAGAACAGCCCCGCCAGAAGGATGAAGGGTAAGGGGCTGCTGGGCTGCTCAGGAGGGACTGAAATCCCCAGTGGTAGAGCAACAGTGTTGGTCAAAGGATAAAAACATTTAGTTACGAGATAAATTCTGGGGATATAATTTGTGACATGGGGACTACAGTTAACAATACTGTATCACTTCCTTTAAATCTAATAAGAGCAGATTCTAAGTATTGACACCATACATGTGCACGTGTGCCCACACACACGTATATACACACAGAAATAACTAGAGGTTGGGATGGATGCGTTAATTAATTTTACTGTGCCAATCATTACATGGTGTACAAAGACACCAAACCATCGTTAAACTCTGAATATCTGATTTTTATTTGTCAAACCTTTATATTCTTTGAAATAAAATTTTTAGGATAACTGGCAATACCTGAGTATTTACTGGACAGGAGGTAACACTTAGAAATTATTAGCAATGTCCTTAGGTGTGTGGATATGATGATTATGAAAGAGGGTGCTCTTATTCACAGAATAAATGTTTAGGGTTGATACCTGCCACTTGCTGTGGTTCACACACATACAGAAATGCACACACACACACACACACACACACACACACACACACACGGCACAACACACATTTTAAAACACTACACAAGTGGAATATAGTAACACAGGCTTATAATCCCAGTATTGTGGGAGGCTGATGCAGGAGGAGCACAAGTTTCAGCTCAGCCTAGACAACTCAGCAGCTCCGCAAAATAAAATAATAAAATTAAGAAGGGCTAAAAGATGTAGCTCAACTTAATGCCCTAACTTCAATCCTGCCTTAGTTATTTTCCCACTGATAGGACAGAAAACCCAACATCCACAAATTCAAGGAGAAAAGTTGTACTGTAGCTCACAGTTGCAGAAGGCACAGCCTATTTGTGAGTGGCCAGCAGCTGGGGGAGCACATGGTGGAGGCAGCTCCTCATGGCATTGCAAGCAGGAAGCCGGGTCATGGAAAGAAGGAAGTACCACATAGCTTTCCAGGTCCCGTCCCGGGATTTGCCCTTTCCAGGACCAGCCTCGGTGTTCTGTCCCCTCCACATTTAAGCCCCTAATCCACCACCCGCCTTTAATCTATTATCTACCACCCACCTGTCTTCCACCATGCACCTATAATCTACCACCTTCCCATAATCCTCCCCTCCAGACTGGGCCCCCATCTTCCAGCAGCACAGGGTTCCACAGATTACCCACAGCATCCAAATGCATGAGACTTTGGAGCACATTCCAGATCTACACCACAATAAATCTCATAATCATTGGATCTGAGTGGTTGATACAGGGAATCACATATTATTTATTCATCATATTATTCTTTTAAATTCTATGTGTGCTTAACAATAAGTTAAAAATAATTAGAAGTTGGAAAAAGTAGATTCAACTTCAAGTCATGAAAAGATGTACAATGAGGGAAGATGGGAGGTCTTGTACCTGCTCACCAAACCTCACCAGAAAAGAGCAGGGCAAAGGCAGTGGGACTGGGTGGACACCAGGTGGTGGCAACGGGGCTCCCAGCCATGTCAAAGCAAAGCCTGGCTGATCCAACATGGCGCCTCCCTCCTCAGCCCTCCATCCGACCATCACCAGGCCTCTGGAGCCAGACCCAGCTCCCACCATCATGCTGGCTGCTTGGCTGCACAGTCTCTGCAGCAGTGACCAAATCATGCCCAGTGTTTAGGGCGATCCTATGTGGTCTTCAATCCCCAAGCCCAGATCACCCACCTTCCCCTTCACTCCCACTGACCTCTCAGGCACAGCAGGTGTCTTAAAGAATCATTCCTGGCCCACTCTAAGGATCTGTTGGCCTTATTAGCTTAGCTCTACACTAGTTATTTAAAGTATTTTATCTCTATGACAAATACATAAAATAATGAACCATGCAGAGGAAGAAAGGCCAAAATTATCTAAACAGAGTCAACTGCCGCTAGAAATTGTACATTTCTTCAGGAGACGATGAGAACACCCAATCGGAACAGCACTCAGCTGATTAAACCAGCCTAAAGTCACACTGCACCACGCGTGGCATCCGCACGTGTGGAGAAATGATGATGAAACCACAAGTAGGGTCCAGGCACCAGAGGGCAGTGCGTCCCTCAGGTTGCATCTGAGAGGTTGATCAGGCAAATTCCCTTGTCGGCAGAATCCACCAGGGAAGCCACAGGGGGCCAATGTGAGGAGGACTTCCTGGTCATAAACAGTAAGGAGGTGAGAACTCGCATCAAGAGGCCCTCAACAGAGCGCCTGGGAACACCAGCCGATCCAGCCATCCAACCACAGGGTCTTGGTACTAAGCGTTGCTTCTCTGACCTCGGTTCTCCAGACCCCCAGTCAAGCTGAGCCTCAATCTCTCTAAATGTAGAAAGAAGTATCTGTATCTTGTTAGGACTGAAAATGTCCCCTGAAGGTCTCATGTGTTTGGAAGGTGAGTGGATGGCAGGGTGCTGCGCTCATCAGTGGACAGACCCTGATTTTCCATGTGGGAGATATCCGGACCACGTGGGGGCGCTACACTCCACACTGGACTCACCCATGGGTGACTTCATGTGTTGTAGGGAGGCAGGTCTGGTTGGAGGCAGGTCATTGAAAGTGCAACCTGGAAGGGCTCATTTTTGTTCCAGCTCTTCCTTCATCTCTGCTTCCTGGCTGCACTGGGTGAACAGCTGTCCTCCACCACGCGCTTCTCCCATTGCTGTATCGCCTTCCACCTGGCCTACCACACATGGACTGAGGCTACTGATACTGGGAGCTAAAATGAACCCCTCTTTCTTTAAGTTGTGGGGTATGGGTATTGCATCCAGCAGCAGGAATGTGAGTAAGGTGCATCTAAACCAGAGGCTCCTAACTTTTGGTGTGTACCTCAAAGCTCCTTGTTCTAATGAAGACAATCAACTCCTCAGAATGTGTTAAATGCATGAAAATAGAACACAAAAGATTATAAAAGACATCCACAACACTGCAACACAGTTATCAAAATATTTTAAAAACAAACTGGTGATTTAGCAAGGGCTGTTTCTTTATTAATGTGTTGAATAACAAGATCTAGCAGCAGACCTAATAACCACCATAATTTCAAGGCAGTGACGAGCATAAAGAATGTGTTCAAATATTTGCAACAACTGTAATGTGATATGAAAATATCTCAGATTTGATTGATGACAAAGTCACAGATTCTGCCAGAAACCACTATGGTCTGTTGTCTACATTCATAACAGAAGGAAATTTTCACTTTTCGATTACAGTTAATGTCAACGAAGAGATCATTCACATCCACATCTCAATGAGCAGTGACATTGAATTCTACCCATGAAACCCAGCTTCCAAAGGCCAGGCCTACACACCTCAGGAGTCTAAGAGGTGGCTCACCATCGTCAGGTGGGGCAAAGTGTCCTGCCAGCCTTGGGGGTCATGTCTACACTGCTCATTGCCCTCTTTGCCCTGAAGGCCTGTGAGTCCACACCACACTACTGTCCTTTCTTCCTACTGTCCTGTGTTGTGCCCCTCAATGCGGTCAACTTCCTCTTCTCCTGATCTGGAATCCTTATCTGTGTCTATGTGGTTTGCCCATTAATTCGCTCATTGAACATGCACGCTTGGGCACCTCCTGCATGAGAGGGGGCTTTCAAGCTTGGGAAAGAAAAGACACAGGACATAATTTCAAGCCCATAAAGGCTACAAATCCTCTTTCCCCAAGACTGGAAACTGTCTGAGGTCAGGGAGACTTGTGTGTCCATTGTATTCACCGTGTGTCCCAGGGCTCAGCACACCGGCTCTGTAGAGACATGGGACTTGTTGGGTGGACATCTGTGCAGGAAGGTGGTGAGTGGATGGAAGAACAGGCACTGAGAATGGGGAGGCAAGCTGATTTTGGGGGGCAAGGGAGGAATTGATCCCAGGGCCATCACATTAACCTGTACCCCAGCTCATCATTTGATTTTTGATTTGAGTCATGGCCGCACTAAGTCACAAAGTTGCCCAGGCTGGGAAAGAGCTCGTGGTGCTCTTGCCCCAGCTTCCCTGAGTGCTGGGACTAAAAGCGTGTGTTATTTTGTGAAGTCGGCTTGGAGGGATGAGTCGGTGGGGTCGTGATCAAGAAGGCACGCTGCTCCCTTCTCTCTGCTTCCTGGCCACAATGGCATGAACAGCCATCCCCCACACCACGCCCCTCTGCCATCACTATTTTTGTCTTGGCTCTGGCCAACCATGCACAGACTGAGACCTTTGAAACTGTGAGTCAAAATAGACCTTCCAGCCTTTACATCACTGGTGTCAAGTGTTCTGCCCCAGCAACGGGAAAGACGTGCCTAAACCAGAGATCCCTAATCTTTGGTGTGCACCTGAAGCTCTCGTCTAAGAAAGATGATCAACTCCATCTCAGAATGCCCCTCAGAAATCAGTTAAGACCGCAAATTTTAAGACACTCAAGACTTCAGGAAGAATCTAAGAAGAAGACGAGGACTAGAACCTGGTTTTTCCTGAGCCCCCTATCTTTGGCATTACTACACTTTTGCTCTTACTCATAGTAGCTGGAATTGTGAATCATGACTCTGGGGCAGTGATTACAGACAGGCTTTCAATAAGCATTTTTTTGAGCACTTACCCTGCTGATGACAGAAATGAACCCCAGGAGTGAACAGACAGCACCCTGCATCCCTCTGAGCTCAGCACTTCAGAGTTTTTTAACCAGCAACGCACACGCCAGTGTGCAAAGTATTCCCAGTGAGGGGAAGATGGCAATATTTGGCCTTCAGATGTGTCTTCTGATGTATAATGCTTGCAATGTCAAGGGTTAAGTGGTTTGCAAATTTCCGGAAGCTACTGAGCCCCACCCCAACCTTCTTTCTCCTGCCTTTGCACCTTCTCTAGGGTTGTACTGTGCGTGAGATTGAGAAGGAGGGCCTGAACCACATGCACTTGTTCTGGCCCCAAAACCAGCATGACACACGGCCACTCAGCTGGGTAAGAGGTGCCAGGGCCACTTCCCAGCCAACTGCTTCTTCTGCAGGGTATAAGAGGACCCACTTTAGAAAATTCTGGGAAGGAATTTAAAGCACCACGCATCTCTGGATCCCAGCCCACTCCAAGAACTTTTTCAGTCAGCTGCTGCTCTGGAAGCCACACCCTGCCAGATGTGTTGGGAAGTCTCCTGTCATCCTCCACACCAGACAGCTGGAAAAGGTGTGGGACTTTGGAAATCTCCCCAGAACAAGGCAAAAAAATAAAAAAATTTTAAAAAACCCTTTGCTTACTTTTTCACGGGATCTGATTCCAAGAAATGGGCCATCGCTATCACAGTGTCTACACTGAAAAGATCTATCCCCAGCCCCACACTTTCTCACACACAGTCCTGTCGTAATTATGGGAGTCGCGGATTTCCTGTTATTCAACAGTGAGGGTACTTATTTCAAGTCAGGAATTCCCTGCTCACACACACACACACATGCAAACACATGCACACTCCTGCCAGACTCTGAGCAAGCCTCCAGAGTGAAGTCCCTGCCACTGGAGAAGCATTTGAGTACAGAGACACAATCATTTACAGCCTGACTTGGCAATTGTGTGGCCTTAGGGGATTTGCACAGATACCTGGCCAGCCATGTTCCTTCCCTGCTGGCTGTCATGCTCACCCTACGTACTCATAGAGCTGACCAGGAGATGGGATCGAAGCATTTGTGAGCAGGGTTCACACACCTGGCACAGAGACAGAGCTTAATCCCTGACTATCCTGGTCTACTCCACTGAGAACACAGAATAACCAACAGCTCATAGAAACACTGGTGATATGAATTCTGGCTCAGAAAGCTGGGAGTGCAAGTCTGGGGCCAGAGACCAGATTCCTCTCATTTGGGTTGGGTTGGATTTGACTTATTTTTTCTGTGTACTGGTAATCCAACCCAGGGGCCCTTCCCTTTCTCAGTTTCTGTTTTGAGAACCGTGTTTGAGTCACTTGTTCACTGCTGGGGCACTATACCCAACATCCGCAACTTAGGAGGAAAAAGATTTATTTTACCTCGCAGTTTTGCCAAGTCTCAGTCCACTCATGGGCTGCTGGCAATGATGGGAGAGTCTGGCAGAGAATAGATGCACCTAGCATCACAAAAGGAAGGATCCAGGGCCTCCAGAAGAAGCCAGGACAAGAGTATGTGTCTACCAAGGCCACACACACCTGTAACAGGCCACATACCTGTGATTCACCACATGCCCATAATCTGCCCCTCCTGACCAGACTCCACCCCCTAGCTGCATAGGAACTCCATAGGGAATCTACAGCATTCAAATACATGAGGCTTTTGGGGGTCAGCCCACCTTCAATCCATAACAACAGTCTTGCTAAGCTATGAGGTTGCCTCGACGGGTTGCATGCTTGTGACCTTCCTGCCTCAGCTTCCCAGAATGCTGGAAATTCCAGCTCTGCACCATGAGGCCCAGTTCCCATTTGAGTCTTAAGACAGATCTGGAACTAATCATGACCCCATCCACTTATGTGCTCAACAAATATTTGGCGGGCACCCCCAGGATCCTGGTCCCCAAGCAGGGATAGGAGAACCGGAGAGCAATAGAGATGCAGCATAGGCTGTCATAGGGCTCAGAGCCAGGGGACCAGGAGGCAGAGTTGCAGGAGAATCACAAGGCCACAGGGAATAGCTCACCTTGCTACTAACAAGAGCTACCATTGGGTGGAATGTCCCAGTTCCCCACAGCAGTGTATAGTCACCCAGACACCACAGAGGGCTTCTGCAGGAAGAGGCTGGAATCCTGAAATCTCCTCTAACCCAGGTCTCTGGGAAGTAAGATCCCAGAGTTCATTCTTCTACAGTTTGTTTCAATGTCTCTGTCTTTCTGTGCCAGCCTGTGTTTCCTAACCTGTGTTCACACTCAGCATGTGGCCACAATTAAAAACATATTCAATTTAGTTTCACCTGGCTCCATTAATTTAATTCCTTTTTCACGCATTAGTTACATGATTACTGCTTCCTTGGAGATGATCTCATATCGTATCCTTCCTAAGGCCAGGCACATTCTTAGATTAAAAGAAAGGTCCCCGACATAGTACAAGTCCTCACGCTCTCAGAAAAACATCCCAGCTCTGAGTCCTGGTGGCTATGTCATCTTGGATCAATAACTCAAACTCTGGAAGCTTCAAATTTCCCAGAAGAGCAATGGATAAAGTAGTACCCAACTCTCAAGACTGTGAGAAAAAAATGATCAAAAAAAAAAAAAGGTCCAAGGGCTCGATTGGATTGGCCCAAAGTGTGCACCCACCTCCTGTCCTGTCTCCAATACCAGAAACAACAGCAAGTTCTCTGGACAGCACAATGACCAGCTAGTCCTGGCAAGTCAGATTTGTGTATGGCTGGTTAATACTCCTGTCTTCAGGGTGACAAGGGAGCCACGCGTGGTGGTGTAGCCCTGTAATGCCAGCTGAGAGCCAGGGGGATTGCAAGTTTGAGACCAGCCTGGGCAACTTCATGAGACACGGTCTCTAAAAATAATATGCCCTGGAAAAACTGAAAAGGTAAGTTAGGATACCGATGAAGAGGATCTGGGTGCACAGAAAAGGTGCACACAGGGAGGGTGGGATTTTCCTGACCGCTCGCCACTCCTCCAGAACCCAGCTCCCACTGGGCCAAGGGGAACTGCTATGCCTACAGGGCAGTGCGGTGAAACCAAGTCAAAATATTCACATACAACAGTACGGAGCCTGGCACAAAACACACACTGAGCAGAAATGTACTGGTCAGATGTCAGTTATCAAGCTGTGTCCTACTACAGTTTGGTATTCAATGGTTCAAAATGACTGGGGTTTGTCTTTGTTTTTTCTTTCCTTTCTGTTTCTTAGACTAGAGTTTAGAAGATAAGAACTTGGATACATAGAGTGATGGTTTCTGAGCTCCTGAAAAAGGAGTTATTGATATATTTTCTTCTTTTTTTCCAGAAATTCCTTGAAAGCCTGAGTCTCTGGGTCTTCATGGAAGGCAGGAGGCTGACAGAGTGAAAAGGAAGGCGCTGCCACCAGGCAGGGTCCAGAAGTCTGCCACTCCAACTAAATCAATTCAAGGGTCACCGATGGCAGCCCCATTTTATTTCCAAAGGCTCCTTAAAGGAAGTTACAGACCATTTCTCATTCGTCTATAGGTGCCATGGAGTTTTCCAATCACTGTTCCAGGTGCTGCGCTGGACCCAGAGTCGGGATGGTGCAAACTCTACCCATGCCGGGGATGAATTCCGGGCATGCACCAAGTCAGCCACATGGGAAGGTGGCATCCCTATCAGCTCTGTCTTTGGTTTTCACCTCAGTGTAGAGACAAGACAGCCCTGCTCTGGGCATGAGGAAGGGCAGGCTCCACTCACAGCCAATTCATGGTGGCCCACTCAGGGAGCGTGGGAGCTGTCCGCGGTGCTGAAATGTTACCGGGTCAGGGAAGGGACCCTTACTACCCTTCGGTTGCTTACAAATAAAGGCAGGATGTAGAAAAAGACAGGCAGGCAGGGGAAAGGGAGGAAGGGAGGGAAGGAGGGAGGAGGACAGAAGGAGAAAGGGAGAGAGAGAAAAGAGAGGGGAGAGGGAGAGAGGGAGGAAATTCTAACGAGTATGAATAAGAACACATTCTAGCAGGAGCTGTAGGAAAGGAACCATCCTCCAGGCAGGTCCCTGGGCCCAGAGGAACCAGCCTCTGGCCATTGTGCCAGGCTGTCAGAGGATGACAAAGAACCCGAGGCTTTGAAAGGCTCAGCAAGCTGGGAAGGAAGAAGCCCAGTGTTCCCACATCCAGCACAGGCCAGCTGAACCGGGCAGGTCTGAGCGTGGGGTCCTAGGGCTGCTCCTGAATTGGGAACAGGATAGAAAAAGGAGAGGAACAGGGCCTCAGCGAACACTGTGCAGGGGCTGCATGCTGGCGTGGGGAGCCCTGATTCACGCTGTCTGCTGATTCCTGTAGTGCAAATAAAGGAGCCTCTCGGTGGCACGCCCGATGTCAAGCTCAAGGCTATTAACTGGCACACTAGATTCCTGAGACTCTAGCTCTTGGCCAACAGCAGCTGGCTCTAGGACAGCATGGATTACAGGTTGAGGAAGAGCTCAGAGGCCTCGCTGTGTATTATATCAAATACCACAAGGCTCTGATCATAGGCCCATCCTACAGATGAGAAGACTGAGGCCCAGAGAATACCATGAGCTCTCACAGTGACCGAGTAATGGTGTGGTCAGACTGGGATTTGACCTACATGTGTCCTGTTGCAACATCTCTGCATTTCCCAGTGCCTGCAGGAATGGAAATAAGCCATCAGACATCCCCACCGAAAGCTCACCACAGCTGGGTCCCTGCCTGCCCTCTGCTGGGTGACTGGATGGCCAGATGGGACCTTGGGATATCCACAAAGTGACAGGAACTCAGAGGAGCAGGCACCGGCTGTTTACCCTCACCATCGGAGAGTAAGAGCCCCTGCCTGCTGGCCATGACCGCACTCGGCGCTGACCCCCTCCTCAGCATCCACCCAGGGCAGGCCCAACAGCCTGATACCAGTGACGACAGCGACACCAGCTGGCTGCAGCCATCCCAGCCCTTGCCAGGGACATGGGCAGCTCTGAGCCCTGCTACCAATGAGTGAGCAGACATCCCCTACCAGCACCTGCCACAGGAGAGGCTTTGACTCTGGGAGCAGAGGACATGCAGGAGCCAGTCAACCCAGCCCAGCACACCACGTGACACCCCACCTCCCTACACAGCCCCAGAGGGACACATGCTGCCTAGGATGTGGCCAAGAAAGACCTGGGCAAGGAGAGATCTCCCATTCACCCCAGATTGAGGAAGAACGGTGACAGCCAGGCTCAGGTGTGCTGGGCACCCTGTTCTCTCTGCAGCAGCCTCTCAGCCCTCACGGTGCGCCTGCGCCTTGGAAAGCTCATGCAGAGGAGGTCACAAAACTGGGAAAAGAGGCGGCCTGTCATCTGCCCAAATCCCGCAGCCAGAAAGCAGCAGGACACAATTTGGGACTGGAGCCTGTCTGACTGCAAGGCCGTGTTCTTGCCCCTGCTGGCTCTGTGGCCACCCTCCTGGCCAAGCCTGGGGGCCAGGCACAAAGACCTCCAGAACGGAGGTTAAAACAGTGGGGTCTCTGATAAGCCCAAGCGGTAACGAAACTGTGACCCTGTCACCACCTCTGCTGAGAAGTCCCAGCAGCAACGTCTTCTGAGGCTCCTGTGACACACAGCTCCTTCCACCACCCCAGCTACACCATCAAGGTCAGGAGACCAGAAGATAAGAGCACAGGCCTTGCGGTCAGAGGAGCCTGCACCTACCTCCAGATCAGGTCCTCTGGGCATACCAGGTCACCTCACTGAGCCTCAGTTTCCCCATCCATAACATGGGCTGAAGTCAGCAGCTCCCTCACAAAGCTATGTAAAAAGTCAATGAGATCGAACATGGGACGTGCTAAGAAGGAACCTCCTGACTAGCAACCTCTCGGGAAGTGTCAGGGCTGCAAACATCACCAGGCGCGTCACTCTCGCGAGCCCTGTGTTGCCCGTCACTCGCACGCAAACGGATGGCTGCACTGAGACAAGGTTGTTGTGAGGCAACCATGTGAGGGGCACCCAGAGTGGAGGGCACAGACAGCCCGGAGCGGGAGCCGGCGAAGGTGCTGAGATGGCCATGCTGCAGGTGGACAACGGGCTCAGAGGTCACCAGCAAGGGCACACAGGGCACCACAGGGAGGTCTCTTTGGAAATCAGAGGTCCGACGGGAAATGTGGCTCCTCAAGGGAAGTGGAGGTCGGACATAGGGAAGGACAGAGGGGCTCCCCTGTGTCCTCCAGCCACTCCAAGGACGGCCACCTGACAGCAGGATGCTCCCTGGGAAGAGCAGAGAGGCAAAGGGGAGAGGAGAGATGGGGGGGCGGTGACACCCACAGAGGGTGGCACCAGAGGAAAAGGCAGACAGAGGAACGGTGCAGAGAGAGAAGCAGAGTGAGAGATGAGAGAGAGGGGGGAAAGAGGCAGGCGCTCGGCACCCTCAGAGGCATCTCGGGTCTCCCAGGGTTTCCTGCCTGTTCCACCCACCCTGTTTCCCATCCACCACCCCTGTCATGGGGGCAAACACTATGGTTGGCTCTCAGCAAGGCTCAGGGTGAGCAGAGGACAGATGGCGGAAGGAGGGAGGCAGAAAGAAGCAAAGAAGGGACAGAAGGAAAGAAAGGGAAGGGAAGGGGGGAGAGAGAAGGGAGGAGAGAGAAAGAGGGGGGCTGCCCCCTGGCCACCCCACTACACAGAAAGAAAGCCGCAGTCCCTCCCCTCCGGTGTTTATCTAGGCAGCAGCCAGAACGAAACCAGTTCTGCTTAGAAATCATTTCTCAGGGGATTAACATTCCCTTTCACACTGAAAAGCCTTCCCCAAAGCCAGAGAATGAACTGATTTTCCTATAACTAATCACATGCCTGCTTAATAGCAGGAAGCGCTGCTTTATTTCCATCGCTGTCTCTAAAAACTGCAGACTGGGCACTCACGTGGGCATTCCCCACCGAGTGCAAACCGCGCGGGGGATGACGAGGGGCCAGTTGGCGAGGCCGAGGCATGGCCGCATTGCTGATGCCCAAAGGGCACAAGGAGTGAGAATGAGAGGCCAGGAGTATGCCAACACGATGGTGTTTTAAAATTAGAAGTCTTAGGGGGAGGGACAAAAGGAGAGTGGGAAAAGCCCTTGTCACCTTGACAAGATAAAAATGTGCACAAAATGCCCAACCTCATTGTAAACCTTGAATTTTGCACACATACATATCAATAAAATGTGGGGAGAAAAAATTAGAAGCCGGCCTGTTAGGAACCGGGCCACACAGCAGGGGCAGCGGGTGAGTGGACAAAACTTCATCTGTATTTACAGCCGCTCCCCCTCACTCACACTGCCTGCTGACCTCTCAGATCAGCAGAACCGGTCCTGGTACCAAAAAGGATGGTAATCACCACTTTATACCAAAACACTCTTCACTCCTCCCCTTCCCTCAAAAGCTGCACACGGACCGGACCTCGAGGGAAGAGCAACAGCAAACGGAAGGGGTAACCTAGGCACAAACACACAGGCACCAGCTGGGGGGGTGGGGGCAGCAGGCCTCTTTCACACTGGGGACTCCCCTCCTGGTACCTAACGCCCCGCCCTGCCCTGCAGCTCACTAACACCTGATGCTAGGTCCCCAGTGAGCCTCCCACAGCCTGGCACTTAGCATCTTTCCCAAGGACAGCTCTACATAAACCTCCCCTAATTACCAGAAGAGTGGCCCCCTTTGTTATGGCCAAGCAGTGTCCCTAAAGGATCTCGGAGATTTGATCTGGCCAGGTAAGAGCCACTTGCATGGCCCAAACACATCGGGGAGGACCACGGACCTCACCTGGAATGGCTTCCTCAGGAGGGGAGGACTGGAGGCTGGCACGTCCCTGACCCAACCCCCAGGTTATGGAGAGGAGAAATGGATAACGCACATGGCTTGTGCCAGTAAATCCAGATTGTCGGCGAGGTGACTGAGGAGATGCTCAGACAGGTGACTGATGGCAGCTAGCATCACCCACAGGGGAAGCCACTAACGAGGTCATAGCAGGAAGGGCCTTCAGAGGGAGGGCCCATGTGGAGAAAGGGGGCCACAGGGAGCTAACGGTAGGGACCGCACCCCATCGCTGGCCCCTCCACCTGCCAGTGGGCTGGGCAGCTTACTGCAGCATACGGTCCCTGCAGTATCATGGCCTTGGAGTTGGCCAGCCACGGACCGAAACTTCCCAAACTGCGAGCCAAAACAAACCTCACCTCCTTTAAGACATGGATGCTGGAGCGGGGCACAACAACATTGCAGAAGGCTGAGGCAAGAGGATGGTCAAGAAAGAAACCGACCCGGGCAACTTAAGAGAATTAGCAAGACCTGGTCTTGAGATAAAAATTTAAAAAGGAGTGGAAATGTAACGTGGTGTGAAGGCCCTGGGCTCAATTCCCAGCACCACAAAATAACAATAATTAATAAAAATAGTGTCAGCGTTTGGGTATTTGGTCTCAATAAGAGAAAGTTAACCAGTACAAAGCCCCTCATCCATGAAGACCCCAAACTGCCACCTTTACCTGGAAGCAGCAGCAGCAAGCAAGCCAGTGAAGTCGGAGCGTCAGAGGGCGACGCGGTGCATGCTGGGTCCTGGCATCCCCCACACTGACCTCCTGTGCGGTCCTCAGGAGCTCCCGTGGAACACAGGTGACACCCCATGTCTTAGTTACTTGCTCATTGCTGCTGTGACTCAATATCCGACACCCACAAATTTAGGAAAGGAAAGGTTTATTTTAGCTCACAGTTTCGGAAGGTCGCAGTCCATTCAGGGGCGGCCAGTAGCAACGGAAGTACATGGCAGAGGCAGAGGTGGAGGTGGCTTCTCACGACATCACAGACAGGAAGGCAACTTGAGACTAGTTGAGACTAGTCCTAGTCCTCCGGGAAGGCAGGAGGCAGCTTACGTATCCTTCCAGTTCTCAGCCCAGTAATCAGCCCCTCCTGGATGGATCCGGGTATGGAAGGTGTGGCCACTATACACACCGTTAATCCTAACTTACATGCCTGTAATCCACCACTCCAGACTAGGCCCCAATCTACCAACAGCACATGGTTCCACAGATAATCCATAACATTTAAATACATGAGACACTTGGGGGACATTCCAGAGCCAAACCACAATACCCCACCCTGCAGAGGCAGTTCCCTTCTCTCTGTGATCTGAACCTTCTGAGGGTTTAACAGCCCAGATTAAGGGGCCACCAACTGAAACCACCCCAGGCGACTCCACAGACCTCCCAGGATGCCACCATGAAAGCCCCCGGACAGAGAGGGGAAGCTGAACCTCTGCCTGACCCCCTTCCCTGGTGCCCGTCACGACACCATGTATGGGCCAACACGGTGCTATTTGTGGACACTGGTATGTGTCAAGCGCCCCCCCAAAGGACAAGGACAACAAGGAGCAACTCGGGATTATCTGCGTCCAAGGAGGGAAGGAGGGAATGAGAAAGCGGGATGAGAGAAACAGTGTGTCTGGCCTTGAGTGTTTTCTCCCTTACGATACTGAAAATATTAGGAGACACAGACAACAACCAACTGGGGTTGAGGGGAACATATTTCAACATATCTGTACTTGTGCCTTTAAACTGTATCTGATTTTCTATTTAAGTGTGCAAACAAAAAAAGGGCATGGTGAAGCACAGGAAAGCTAAGTGTGCGGTGTCTGCCCCACCCAAGTCTCCCCGGGGTCTTTCCTTCCACTCAGTCAGGGTCCCCCACCCGGTGATGACGAGGCTGACGTTCCAGCTGCGGTGGCCCAGGCCATGGGTGCTGGGATGTGCCCGTGGTGTCCCTGGCTCCTACCCACTAGATGTCAACTGCAAGTCAGGCCCCGCTGTGACCACAGAAACATGCCCACATACTGCTAATGTCGTGGGGGAGGGAGAAAGAAGAGTGTGGAAACAGCCCTGGAGCCCAGACTGGAGGTGCAGGCTGTAACCTCAGAACTCATGGAGGAAAAGGCAGGAGGACCCAAGTCTGAGCCCAGTGTGCACAAGTGAGCATCATCACTCATCACAAGACTGTCTCAAAATCAAAAGGGGGAAGGGGGACTGTGTTGTAGACCAGTGCAAAGGCCCTGGGCTCAATCACCAGCACCAAAATAAGAAAGCCCTGGCAGCTCTTGACAAACACAGGGTCCAAGCATGTTTTCTGAACTCACTGGATACATTTTCTCCCTTTGGTTCTTTGCCGCACTGGCCAAGGTGGTAGAGCTGCTGTGGCCACTGCCTGGCTATGCAAACTGAGGCCAGGAGCCTCGTGCCAGGAAGAACACAGCCCCAAGCAGAGGTCCTCGACTCCTTCCTTCAGGCCGGGTCAGCCCTCTCTGTCCCCTTCTTCCTCTTCTGCTTTTGTCCCTGTCTCCCCTTCTCCACACAAGGAGAAGCAGTGACGGTCGTGGAAGCACCAAGCAGAGAGAGACAAGCACTTGCCGAGCGCCTACTGTGCACAAGGAGTTTGCAATTCCTTACCTCCGAGACCAGCCCACAGCCCTGCAGAACAGGCCGTAGCTGTCCTCCTGCACAGACAGGAGCCAAAGAGTGACACGGAACCAAAAAGCCAGGCTCAGTGGGGCAACTGCGGGCACACGCCAGGTACCAGCGGCCCTCCATGTGGCTAAAATTCAACCCGCGCTGAGCCTGACACGCTCTGTCAAGCAGATGTGGGAATAATCCCAACTGGCCACCTACAAGCTGCAAGACTCTGGCTGAAGGTGCAATAACCACAAGCTGCTGCCCACTATCTATTTGTGATCACGGGGACCTTCAGGGAAAGGGCGCAGGCCAACTCCATTTTTTTTTACAGTGCTGAGATTGGAATCTAATTCCATGCACCTGCATCCCTGAAGTGTGTGGGCGGCCAGCTGATTCCACGTCCCGCATCCCTGGGAGCACGGAGGACAAGGCGCGGCTCAGCCGACACAGCGGTGCAGCCTGACCTGGCACTGACCTGGAACACCTTGACAATAACCTCGCAAAGCCCTTGCTTCCCCTCCACACCAGCTGGCTATCTCCTTCTCACACTCAGGGCGGTGCCCCTCTGCCCTTACGGGGGCTCCTTGGTTTCTTAGGAGTCGCTAATTCACTTTGCTGTGAGCAAATCGCATTCTTTTTCCTAGACAGCTTTAACCTATTTAATGAGGGCTCTGGAATCTACTTTTTTAAGGGGGGAGAGAGGGGAGAAAAACACACTTCAGCTCTACAATGGGCTGAAATTATACCTTAGGAGGAGACGCAACTGTTTCCTGACCATGAACTTTTGCTTTTATGAATTGCTAATTTGGTTAATGGGCTCCTTCGCCTTGGAAATTTGCATCATGGAAATTACTAGCTCCGAAGAGTCCTCTGTGTACGACCGCCGTTCCCGCGTTCTGTTGTAAAGGTCACATTTGACATCGTAAAACGGTGGGCCCTTTTGTGAAGGCATGAAAGTAAGAAATTAAGTGGGCCCCTTAGTATAATGTCGTTGTTAAGGAGGGAGGAGAGATTTGTAAGTGAATTTTTATTCAGATTGTGGAAGCGTGTGCACGCTGGCTCTGTTCCATCCAAGTCCTTCCTTGTGCCTGGCAGGTTGCTGGTGTGCCTGATGACCAGAGACTCAGGTGGCTCACAAGCTTCTGCCACTGGCACCAGTGGGCTGGGAAGCCTTGAACAAGTAGAAGCATCAGATAATGAGCTTCCAGGCACCGTCCCTAACCTCGGTAGGTTTCAGGCTGCTAGGACAGCCCAGGAAGAGGCCTCAAGTGATTGAGGGGGTGACAGTTTGGACACTGGGAATCACGAAGTCCTCAGCGGCCCCACTGACATGTTGGGACTGTCGTAGGCCCAGATCATGGCGTCAGACACACAGCATGCCTAGCCCCCCAGGCAGAGTAGCTCTCCTCCACGGTTCTGGAAAATCGCTGAATACACAATGGGAGGCAGAGGAACAGGCACCCACGGCCTCAGCAATGAGAAGAAATGCTACACAAAGCAAACAAGTGGAAACCAGCAACGCCCCCAGCAGAATGGTGACCTAGTGGCTCAGGCCTGTCATCCAGCACTCGGGGAGCCTGAGGCAGGAGGATCACAAGTTCAAGCCCAGACTGGGCAACTTAGCATCTTAGTGAGACACTGTTTCACCCTCAAAAATAATGAGAGAGAGAGAGAGAGAGAGAGAGAGTGCAGTGGCCAACAAGCCATTCATGGGGCTGTCACAGGTTAGCACCCTGCTGCGGGCACGTTCGCCCACACGACAGCATCCTGCTTCCTCCTCACATGTGCAGGGGCCATGCGCAGTGTCGTGTATCACCCTCACCCCCACCCCGGCTGCTGCTGGGGTCCCTGGAGGGAGAGTGATGCACCCACCCACAGCCCATGATCAAGGAGCAGGAAGGGACCAGGAATCTGGTGGCCAAACTGGCTTTGCATTTCCCTCCAGAGCTGTGGAGTAGAGGCAGTCGACACCCTACCACAGGCATGGGGGACTGCAGGCCGGTGTTCAGAAACAACCAGGCACACAGTGAGCTTCCCAGGCAGTGCACGCCCCCTCTCCTGAGCTCCATCAGGGGATTCCTTATACTCCCTGGCCCTAGAGGAACAGAGAGGGAAGAGTGCCAACGGATGAGACGGGCCAGGAGATGCCGCTGGGAGCACACAAAGCTCTAGTAGCCCCTGAGAACCAAGCCTTGAACCAGGTCTGGGGTAGAACGCATGCTTGTAGAACTCCAGCAGAGGGACAGGGTCCTTCATCCCCAGGAGAAGGAGGGGATGAGAAACCCCTTCCGGGAGCGCGGAGCCTCCTTCCCTCCCACCCCCTTAATTACCTCTAGTAAATTCCCCATTCATCTGCTTGCCGGGGAGGGTGGCGGGCACAGTCGCCTTGACACAATCTCCAATCAGTGCACCTGAAGGAGCATCACTTGCTCATGCGAAATTTTCATTTCAATGCCAGCCCTGGATTGCACCATTTCCCTGCCTGCACGTGCACACAGATGGCTTTTAATATCCCCCTTGTCCTGCACAAGTGTTACCTAATTCATGCTCGACAGTGTCACCAAACCTCCCTCTTCGAAAGCGGATCAACCTGGAAAGGTCTGGAATTAAGAATTTTGATCTCAAGCGGGCTGCTTTCATGAATTCCAGGGGATTCGCACAGCTGCTGACAGGCAGATAGGCATCGTCTCTAAACAGCCCAAGTTTGAGGAGCGACAAAAATCAACACACCCTTATCTCTCCTGGCAGCCGCGCGGCCCACGTGGGCAGCCAAGTGATCGAAACCCGCTCTGAGGTTCAGAGGGGATGGGCGTGAGGGCTCTGGGGTGACACCAGCTTCAGCCAGGCACAGAGAACTTCTGCTCGTTCCAGACCCTCCAGCAGTATTCCCAAATCCAACCCCTGTCTTGCTCCCCAAAGTGTGATACAGACCCAAAAACCTGGCTCCAGCTCAGCTGGCAGCTCATGAGCACCACAGAGCCCAGAGAAGACTGCAGCCTGAGAATCTGCATTCCAGAGACTCAGGGAACAGGCCAGCCAGAAGCACAAGGTCGGGCAACCTCGAGGACCCGGCTGCTGACCACCTCTCCAGCAGTGCCTGTACCCCTCACTCTGTTTCACAGGCTCCTTTCTGGTCTGCAGACACCTCACTGTGACCAGCCTCCAGGCGCTGGACCTCACTGTGCTGCGCCTGGCAGGCTCCCAGGCCATGGCAAGGCCAGGCCTGCTGTGTGGCACACCTCAGTAGAGGGGCATGTGGCAGTCCACATGAATAGTGCCTACTGGCCCAAGTCCAACCTACAACATGCACAGTGAGCTGGCTGGCACAGTGCCCCATGCACATGCCGCGTGAGGGTCCCTCGTGGGATAAGCCCCCTCGGCTCCTTGCCTCTCAGCTCTCCCAGCCCTGAGATTGACCAGAGCAATGTGTTCATTCTGCCGACTGTCCACCTCTCTGCGCAAGAATCCACTGCCTGAGACATCAGGACCTCTTCCGGTCACACTATTAGCACCTAGGACAGAACCTGTGGGATGGCAGTGCACAGCACATCATGCATGCCGTGTGTGTGTGTGTGTGTGTGTGTGTGTGTGTGTGTGTGTGTGTGCGTGCGTGCGTGTCCTGGAAAACATGTCCATGCTAGTATCCTGGCACGCACATGTATAAGGCACATACCCTGATTCTGACTCCCGATAACTCAGGACTGATGGCCACACTGAACTTGTCTGCGAGGTGACCCCTCCTCTTTGCAAAGTCTTGGCTACTTTGGGAATGAGCGGCCCTCTCCAGAGAGATGACTCTGTCCTGCCTGCCTAGGCAAGTGGCCACTCCACCCTGGGCTACCACAGAAGCCTTCCGGCCACCGCTTTCCCCTTCTCTGAGCTGTGCATGCAGCAGCAGAGAGCCACAGGGTCCCCATCAGACAGGGCAGCAGCACCGAGGACAGCAGCCCATGCACTCAGCTGACAGGAGCTTGGAGGAGGAGGGACACAAGCTGACTGGCCGGCACAGTGGTTCCCGTTTTAGCAGGAAAGCGCTCCTGAACAACACCTGGGGACTGCATGGCACAAGATGAATGAGACAACGGTCACAACAAGGGGATCAGAGTGACATTAACCCGGAGGGCCAGGGCCGAGACCACAGCCACCTGCCGTCTGGCACATCACACACACTGCAAAGAGGTGTGGAGACCGGCCCCGAGGCTTGCTAGGAGGGTGGCCGCGGGAAGGGTAGAGGCAGTGGGAAGCCGAGTTCCTGTGCCTTCTACACGGGCCGCCATGACTCCGCCCATGGACAGGCCTCAGGTAGCAGGGCAGACCCCACATCATCAGGTCCGCCGATTTTCCAGGACAAGCTATGGACCAAAACTTCTGCTGAGCCTCCTGGTTTTAAAACACCGACAAGTCATCCAAAATTTAAACAGCTCTTCAGGCAAAATAACACACATCTGTGGATGAGCTGTACCCCACAGGCCACCTTATGGGGACAAAACCTCAGAGACTTGAAATACCAGCCTCTGAGAAGTCCTTCATCAGCACAAGTGTGCACTTGTGGGAAGTGAGGATCGCTGCACACAAATGAGTCTCCACACACACACACACACACACACACACACACACACACACACACTGTTGATCCTAGAACATCACACAGAACTATGTGTGACCAAAACATAGTTCTAAGATATCTAACATGCATGAGCACACATACGATTCTGGAGCACTCCACATGTGTGAGTGCACACACATGCACGCACACAGCTCCGGACACACCGTGTAACAGGAAGCCAAGGAAAGGAGCGAGGGGTGCATTCTCTCTCCAGCTACAAACAGAACTCCACCCCTAGCCTAGAGCACACAGGGAGTCCTGCACGCTGATGCAAGCAAAGAAATGGTGCGTCGCGGGGGAGGGCAGGTGCAGGGCAAGGCCTGGGCTCAGGACCCACAGCCCCCATTCTTCAGAGCAAATATGCTATTCCATCTTGCTACGACGACCAGCTGGAGGACAAAGTGGCATTTTCAGTAGAAACAAAGGAGGGCATCACTGGGGGTTGGGGTGGAGACGAACTAGGTTTTTGCAGGATGTGTAGGAACTTGCTCAGAGGCACAAAAAGTGCCACAGCATCATCCTCCTCACCCAGCACAGAACTTCACTCCTTTCTTTCCCACTAAGTGGACATCCCCGGGGCCAGCACAAGATCCGACCAACCACAGTATGACGGGACATCCCGTGACACACAGAGCCAGAGTTCACGGGGACACATGAAACGGAAAATCTATTCCCTTCTTGGCCGGTTCCGATCCCCATACTACAACCTTCAGAGAACAGAAAGTTACGACTACCAGAGGAAGGGAAGGACAATGCGCGATAGCGGCACCCCCTTTCCTGTCCTCGAATCACCCGAGTCATTCCCAAGGGAACACCGTCCTGCTAGGGAGCAGGGGTGTGACGGGGACGGGGACCCAGGCTGGGCAGGATGAGATCAAAGATGACAGAACAGAAGCCCGGGACACGCCAGCCACATCCACCCTCCAGGAAGACTTCCCTACATCCAGGCGCTCCCATGTCCCGCTGCAGCTGGCAGAGGAAACTTGAGCACGTCAGTCACCACCACGTCACCAGGCAGGAGAGAACAGTGGTGGCACAGCCAGATATCTGCTTGGACTCCAGCTCGCGAACTTGCTCTCCAGGTGGCAGGCAGCCAGTGGCTCTCCCGGCCTCGCCCCAACATCCAGCACAGCAGCAGGGGCTACCACAGCCCTTCCACAGGACAGGGGGGAAGGGGGTAAGGGATGGAGGTGGGGATGAAGTAATCAGGTGCTTCACACTTCATACTTCATGTAGCAACAGGAATACTTCCAGAACCTTCTCTGTGACAATTCCTTGTCCCTTATTTCTTAGAAAGGGGACTTCCAAAACTCCTCCCAAAAGAAACACTACACAAAACTGAGATCTTAGCATGTCCCCAAAGAGGAGAGGGTTCAGCCGAGGACAGGAGGCCATTTCCCCCAGGGAACAGGACCTGGCCGCAGCTCACAGCCTAGGAGAAGACCCTGGAATGCAGGTGACCTCCATCCTGGCCATTCTCTGGAGCCAGAGGTTGTGAGCACTGTCACTGGCACCTGGATGCAAGCCCTCCCTCCCCAGCCTGTGGGCCCGTCCCCATCAGCATCCACAGGGGATGGCAGGAATGACCAGAAACGGAGAGTGGCCAGAGAGGGTCAGGACCTTGCACAGTTTGAGACACACAGGGGTCTGTTAGGGTACAGATCTAAAATGTCCCTCAAGTCTCCTGTGTTTGGAAGGTGACGGGATCCTGGGATGCTGTGTAAGCTCACCCACAGATGGGCTCCTGAGCCACTGGGAGGTAGGGCTCGGCTGGACGTGGGTCCCTGGGGATGCAGCCTGCAAGGGTGAATGCTGGTCTCCAGCTCCTGCCCCATCCCTGCCTCCAGGCTGCCATGGGGGGAGTAGCCGTCCTCCGCCAGGTCCCTCCACCATGCTGGGTCTGTCTTGGAGCCAGCCAATCACGGACGAGACCGTGAGCCAAGACGAGGCTCTCTTTCTTTAAGTCACGAGTGGCAGGTATTGTGCCCCAGGGAGGGGAAAATGACAAGACAGATTTGGGCCACTTGCTAAGTAGCTCATAAATGAATAAAATGCAATAAACTATTTCCCGAGTGCACACATGGGTTGGTTCACTGCACCCACATGATCCCCCAGTAGATCTCACACCTGTGGCCATCTGAGGCTCTGAGATGTTCACTCCTGAGCCCAGGACAGTCACCAAGCATTTCCCCCACTCCTAAGGCATGACTCAGTTCCACGGGGTGGGGTCAGGGCCGGTCTAGAAATCACCCCTGCCCCTGGGGCAACAAAGGGTCTGAACCCAGCAGGGGTTGGGGGGGTGGGTATCTCGGTTACTTTCTCATTGCTGGGACAGAATACCTGACATCCACAGCTTTAGGAATTAAAGATTTACTTTAGTTCACAGTTTCAGAAGGTCACAGTCCATTCATAAGCAGGCAGCTGGAAATGGTGGCACAGAGCAGGAGAGGTCACCAGGGCATGGCAGGCCAGAGCAGGGCTGGACGCAAGTGCAGCACACGCCCCTCCGGGTTAGTCCCCACGCATCCACCCCTTCCAGCCAGGCCCCATCTCCTGGTAGTGCACAGTACACAGCTTTTGAGGGACACTGCAGATGCAAACCACAACAGGGGCCCAACTTGCTTCTTTCTACGTGGCGTGTCAGCTGCTGCCCTGCATGACAGCTTATTTAAACTATCGGGGAGAAGTAAGATTCACTGCGAAATTAGTTGTAGACCAGCTCAGAACTTGCTAAGGCGGCAGAGACAATAAGGGGATCCACAGGACACACGGCGCCTGCATGTGAAGAGCGCAGCCCATGTCCTGGCTCTCGCAGGAGAAGCCATGCCTGTGTGCCCGCCGGGCAGATTCTGGCTTCAGGGCCAGCCCAGCAGGCCCAGGCCTCCCAGTAAGAGGGTCCTGAGCTCAGCTTCCATGTGCAGGAGGGAGTCATTTGTGGGGTTTGAGAATGAGAAATATTTATTCTCAGAATCTGGAAGAAATTAAAGGCCAGTCTTAAATCAAATGCCCTTCCAGAAACAAAAACATGCAAGAACAGTTCTGGAAGGAAACCCTGCTGCGTCACCTGCTCTGTGACACAGCTCCGGTCCTCAGATGGCTCTGCCGGGTAAGATCACAGATAAGCCCAGAAGCTCGCTAGCTCCGCATTTGCAGCACAGAGTGAGAGGTGGCTAGTGGCAGGTGTGAACATGCTCCAGTTGGTACCTGACTAAAACCATGACTTTTTTTTTGAAGCAGGGTCTCACTATGCAGTATAGGCGAGTCTCAGACTAGACAACCACCTGCCTCAGCCTCCTGAGTGCTGAGAGTATGAGCATACACCAACAGCCAACAATGTAAGCCCTGATCTTGTCAAGATGGCGATGGGATCGCCCTCCCAACGTCTCCAGGACTCAGCAGCTAAAGGTTAGCACCCGGCACCATGGCAGATCTTGTGCCAGCACTCGTCCACACCCTTTTGGTCCACGGCAACCACAAGTCATTGGTTATGGAATGGCTCTAATGCCCCTTCCTCCCCAGGTCTGAATGTGTCCCCAATAAAGCACCTCTAACTTGACAAGCAGACGAGGCAGAAATCAAACAATAAAACCCTCCAGGAAAAGCTAATACTACGAGTCATCAGGACCCAGTCCTGCTCCAGCCTACTTATCCCTCTGCATGTACACATGTGCACGTGATGGCAGTCTACCTGCGTGACCAGGATGCGCCACTGGGCCAGGGGGCAGTCACTGCACTTCCAGCGGAGGGAGGAAATGCAAAGGGCGCGTGTGCCCACCAATGACGAAGCCACCTGCTCAACAAGAAGCTGGGAAGCTGGAGGCCAAAACGCTTATTTACGTGAGAAGCAAGCCGACCTGGTACACATCGCAATACGTTTCTCACTCAAAGCCAGAAGGTTCTACTTGATGAGTCCCGCTGGTTCCCAGGCCCATTTCCACTCTCTTCAGCTCTGAGCTGAAAACTCCATGAGGGACAGAGGTCACAGGAGTCCCTAGCACATGCCACTACCTGCTGCCTGGGGAACCACTGACAGGGACAAGACTGGCCTGGGAGAACATGAACTTCGACCACGCCAAAACTACGCGCATGATCCTGCCATGCGATGTAAATTATTCATCCAATTTATGCATGCAGGTGTATGCAGCAGAACACCTCAAGTTACTGTCTGATGGCAGTGCAAACAGCCCCTTTCTTTATAATGCAGTAGAACTGCCAGATGTGGGTATATACAACAAAGATAAAAAGGAAGTGGGCTCAGAGTGGGTTTGCGATGGTTACTGCTTGGAATTTTCTCGCATACTTTCCTTCAGTCCCCATCATTCTAGCTACAGACTGTGAGCTTTCCCAACCACCTGGGGGATCATGTGGCTGGTCTCAACCAATCATGATAGCTCTTTTCCCCAGATGTAGTGATTGGAAGAGGGACAGGTGAATGATACAAGGACAGTCAATCAGAATCTGTCCTGGGATTGACATACGAACCTAAGTAAAAGGTTCTCTTCCCAGGGGCGCTATAGTTGAGATTACAAAGTCAGGAGGAACAACACATGGTGAGGGCCTGTAGGTGACCCCCACCCAGGTTCCCCCCTCCGCTCGCTGGGTTCTGGCTCTACTCTGGCTGCATGGCCAGGATCCTTCTCAATAATGGGAACCAATAAATCCCATTAGGCTCAAATGACTTGAAGTAGTTTCTATAACAGAAGGCATACTGATTTACTGGTTTGGCTCCAGCAAGGGCAAGTACAGGTGTAGAAAATTCCACAGATATCTTTAATCACACTTAGATACTTGGTCAAGTATATTTGCCATTTTGCGCAAGACCTTTAATTTTATTTTCTCCCTTTGCAATTCAAGGTGATTCATTAGCTTGTATCTAATAAGCATCCCGCTACAGGCAGGCAGCCTTGTATTTGTCTCCACTGTATCTGAGGTTCTGGCTTTACATCACTTGTATCAACACTTTAATTTGTCTGTTTTCCCCTCTTTATAAAATATTAAGGGATAAAGTGAAAAAAAGTAGTCAAATAATTGCACCAACATGGCCACGTGGACAAGATTATTGGCCTCGGGAAAACTGAGCCCGTAGCTAGCAGGCAAAACCAGCGTCCAGTGGCCCAAAATGTCAATTTGCCAACTGACGTCTGTAAGTTGCTAAATTAAAGGACGTGACGCCGGCGCCCAGGGTCCTTTGAAATCTCCATCTCAGAAATCGGACATCCAGGGAGCACTTTAAATTCCTGCCTCTAGGTGGCGGCAGAGGCCAGGCTCGCTGGACTGGTGAGTTTGCTGGCTGAGGAACAGGCCTGCCTATTCCCAGCTGTAAGGTAAGGCCGCTGTACCCCAGCCAGCATCTGTTCTCCCACCCCTTGGAAAAGGCGCCACCACACAGGATGGAAACGAGGCTAACTCATGGTCATCTCTGAGGCAAGCGCCTGCCCCATCACAGCCTCGGCACCCCTCCCAGGATCCCCTTAGGCTTCAAAGGCCAGACACGGAATAAACCCAGCAGGCTAGGGGCCGCGTGGACAGGAGCAGAAGGCAACTGGGTCTTCCACACGAGTCGCCAGTTAGCTTGGGTGTGATGGCAAAACCCAGACACCCCGAAAGCACAGCGGAGCTCCTGCCTCGTAGAAAAATAAACCACTGCCGTCACCAAGGGCAAGAAAACTCACAGGGCCACCTCTGTGGTGGACATTTCCCATCCACTCAATTTGCTCCTTACCACAAAATATCAGGCAAGCAGCGTCCTTTCCATCTGAAAAGGGACGGCGGGACACTGACTAAGAAATAATCCAGAGAAACCAAGCAAGTTTCCCACAGAGCACAGCTAGATACAGGGACGAGGAACCCAGGGGCACATCAGTCTCCCAGTGCCATTGTTCAGTAAGTTGCCCAGCCTGGGATCAAACTTGTAATCCTCCTGCCTCAGCCTCCCAGGCCGCTGTGACAACATGCCTGCCCCATGGGAGCAGGCCCCAAACTTGTTCTTGATCTCAAGCATCTAACAATGGCTAAATAACTCCTTGACATCTTCTCTAATAAAGATCGTAATCATAAAATGGTACACATGCCATGTCCCTCGAGAAGAGGGCAGAGTACTCACAGCACGGCTGTGGCATCTCCACATCCTCCTCAGCTTCCCAACGTGCGCAGCAGGAACAGAAATGTAGTGCATGCTTAAATTTGGAAAAAAAAAAAAAAACAGTGCAGTAAAGCACGCGTTGCCATGAACCTACCACACAGGTTCCTCTCCTCACTCCAAACACGCGTCACATCATTCTTGCCTCCTTCTGAAATAGTTCCAGGAGTCCTCTTTTGTGAGGGTCTTTACGAGGCATGATCAAAAACAGTGAATTTGCTGGCAAGCTGCCAACCGATGGAAAGACGGGCTCATGAGCCAGGATGGTGAGCCGCTACCCACCTCATCCAGAGATCTGGCACCATGTGACTCCAGCTCTTCCCCAGAGCCAACGAGACCATGAAGAGGAAACCTGCTAAGCACACCTCACACGGAAGACTGGAAAAGAAACTCAAAGCATCTAATTCACCTGTAAGGTCTCCCGGCAAAAGCCTGTAAACAGTAAAGCTGTGGAGGCTGAGCCCTCCTTCACTACGCGGGAATGCCACCACACCCGCCTACCATCTGACCACCGACCTGCTCCTAATGGGCCACCCCAGTGCCCACCCCGAAAAGGGATTTCCACTGGGCACTGCCTTTGGTCAAATCCTGGCTCCTCGGGAGAAAAGCCCACCCAGGCCAGGCTCCATTTCCCCCACCAACTCCAAATACTTCATTAAAAAAAAAAAATACACAGTGGGACTTCCTATGTGCTCAAAACCCACACTACAGACTAGGGAGGAGAAAATGGAGAACCCGCGGGAGGCCCCACTCTACAGGGAGAGGACATGCAGGCCATGGGGCACAGCAGCATGTGATGAATTAAATACCATAGAGGCAGAGACAACAGGACCCAGACAACGTGGGCATGTGGTCCCCAATGTCCTACCATCCTCCTCCTCCTCACCTTATCAGGGCGAATTTGGACACATGCAGTGACTGGCTGAGCTGCCGTCTTCACACACCCACACCCCCCACACACACATGCCTTAACAATATTCCAAACACAGGTGCAGCGCCTCCAAATGTCTGTGGTCACAGCAGTAAAACCCAGGTGGGCCATGTGTCACAGGCAACCTCGCCATGCTGGTGTGACCTGTCCCACGGAAACCATCTTATCCCCTCTCCCCCTCTGAAATGTCAGATGCTGCCACCTGCATTCACTCTGTGATAGATAGGAAAATACCACCAGAAAATCCTGGGAAAAAAATACCCCTAGTCATTGAACAGCAACAAACCAAAGAGAAAAAAATCATTAAGTTCAAGGTGGCACCCTCTGAAGAGACTTATCCACACGTCTGTGCGCCTTGTTTTTCTTCCAACCATGAAAGCCACAAGGCAAGAGTCACGGGCTGGTCCCCTTGGGCCTTGCCCAGGTTTGAGTGACAATCCACAACCGTCATCCAGACAGAAGAGTCAGCAAGAACAAGTTCATGTGGGAGACACACTGGCCAATGAAAGCCCTGGCACCAGCCAGTGGAGGCCCAAGTCCTTCCCATGAGGAATGTCACAGAGTCACCCACCAGTGAGTGCCCTGATGCTCTGAGAGGAGCTGCGGGCAGAGCCTGAGGCACATCTGTGAGCAACACAGTAAGCAGGGAGCAGGGCTGGAGCCCCCCGCCCTCTCCTGACCTGCAGAATGCAGCACGCCGTGTGCCTCAGGGGCCCCCTGAGGGGTGGACAGGGGTTGGGGTGGGGGAAAACACAGGGTCCTGGGCTGTGCCTGCATTGACCTCCTTTGCCTCCAAGAAGCCTGGATCTCCGCTGGGCCCCAGGCCAAACCAGGTTAAGCCCTTTTGTGATGCCATATGGTGGGTTTTGTCTTCTTTGTTAAGACTTGGACAGTGAGAGGTCCTGACTTCCTCCAGTGAGGATGGCCGCCATCAAGAACTCGAAAACAAGGGCCGGCAAAGTTGTGGGGGAGAAGGAATCCTACACTGCTGGTGAGAATGCAAACTGGTACCACCATTACAAAAAGCAGTATGGAGATTCCTCAAAAAAACTAAAAATAGATATCCCATTTGACTCAGCCATCCCTCTTGTGGGTATCTTCCCAAAAGAGTTAGTCATGACACAAGAGAGATACAGGCACACATATGTTTAAGCAGCACAACTTAATTGCTATCGTGGAAGAAGCCAATACGTCCATCAAAAGAGGAATGGACAAAAATGTGGTGTATTTACACAATGCGATACTACTCTGCCGTAAAGACAACTCTGAGGCACTTGCGGGAAAATGGACGCACCTTGAGACCATCATGCTTAGTAGAGTGAATCAGACACAGAAGGCTAAGTAGTGTGTGGTTTCTCTAACAGTAAAACCCTAAAGAACAAGGGGAAAAATGCAAATAAAAGAGAGATGGTAGCAAACAGGGAGATGGAATTGGCGGACAGGGAAAGGGGATGTGGGGAGTAGCAAGAACCAGTAATCCAGAGGTGATGCATGTCTGCCCCAGGTCCTCGGGTGGGACGTAATTATCATGCCTTGCAAATTTATGCCAGTGAGAGGAACAACCTGCAAGAAAAGACCGACAGTGCGACTGGAAGGCCAGGGCAAGCCCTGTCCTAATGGGCCCCGAGTCTGCCGCTCACTGGCTCGTTTCTGCTTCCTCCCAAGGAACACAAAGGCCAGAACACCAAGTTCAGGCCCCAACACCAAGCACCTTCTGCAGCAATAGAAGACAACCCTTGACCGACGCAGGCAGGTCAGCACACAGAAGCCGAAGGCCCTAGACAACCACTGTCATTCCCAGGCAGGCGCCAAGGGCGAGACAGTCTGCACAAGCAAGGAGGCCAGACGTGGCCTTGGCCCCTGGCCCCAGCAGCCCCTCAGAATGTGCTCTGATACAAGAGTCCCCTTCCCATCATGGAGGTTTCAGGAGTGCAAATGGCCCACGGGGTCTTCTTCAAGCAGCAGCAATGTGTCTGTGGGGGCTGTTAGGTCCCTCTGAGGATCTGTGGTGAAAGGCCTGGAGATACACAGAGGAGGCAAGGTACACACTTGGTGTCACCAGGGCTCACGGAGCGCAGCTGGGCAGGGCCACCACTGGGCTGTTCTTCTCACTTGCTGCACCCTTCCACTGACTGATACTGAACGCCTCCGGGGGTTAAAACTGGATTCATCAGTACCTCCCCAGAGGACTGAGGAGTGGGGAAAGAGGAGGCATGTTACAGGAGCAGCCCCGGGCAGCTGACCCCTGTGGGTCCTCTAGCTGTGTACTCTCAGCACGTATGACCGTTAGTCATGTTCTGTCTACTGAACCGTGTAGATCAGTAAGGCACGGCTCTCGGTGTGTCTGTGGATGACTGACATGTCGGCCAGCAAACCAAGGGGAGAAGACTAAGCCCAGACAGGCATGGCACCAACCAATAGGCTCACAGCCCAGAAGAATAAAATGGAAGGAAGGAGGAAGCACCTCCATCTTGAAGGAGTGTGGGGTTTTTCTCATTACTTCTGGACAAGGGTTTCCAGTTTCTTCTGCCTTCCAGAGGAGATGTGCCGGGGGACTCACCGGGGAGCTTCCAGACTTATGACCTTGTGCTGGTGCTGAATCCCTGATGTTTCTTCTTCTGTGGCTTTCAGCTTCTTGGGCTGAGCAGCTGTAAGACCTTCCAGCTCTCCAGAACACAGACAGATGGTCACTGTGGACTCTCCTGTCTCTGATGTATGAACTCACTTAATCAATGCTCTTGTATGATCTCACACACATTTCCCGTTGATTCTGTTCCTCTCGAGAACCCTAATAGTGTACTACGCCTGAGCAGAGACTGGGGTGAACAGCTTCTCATTGAACAGCACCTTTCCTTTTCCCTTCTGGCTCCAGCATGGGGACATAAGAACTAGATAGCATTGTCAGAAGGTCATGTAATCCCACTCATAGTTCACTCTGGTGACACAAGGCACCAGCCACAACTTGCTGTCCACTTAAAGCCACAAAACTCATGGGCCATGATCCGACTCAGGACTAACTGGCCAGATGTCACCATGCGTGTAACAGTCCATGTCAAAGAAGCATTTGACAAAAGATGGACCATGAGCCTGCTCACACTGGACATTTCTAGGGGACAGAGAACCTATCAGCAGAACCTGTGTCTATGAGAAGGTAGAGGCAGCTCTGTAAGACCTGGCTTAGACCAAGGATTGTCACTCCACACTGTGCCCTCAGCATCCCTACATGCTCACGTGATGCTCCTGGGTGTCCCCCTTCTCCCTTGGGACAAAAGCAGACCTATAGGACCAAGTGATGTCATGCCTTAGGCTTGGGACACTTCCTAGGATTTAATGACTGTGTAGCTGACCTAAAGGCCTCTCTCCCAGCCCAGAACACAGAAAGCTGAACTATACTAACAGTTTCCTCTTCCCAGAAATCAGAGCTCGGCCTGCTCAAGTTTCTGATGGAGAGGATCCCAGACTCAAGAGAGGGAGAGAAAGGAGAAAGAAATAGAATTTAGCCTAATAATTGGCATCACATTGCATAGGGAGAGACTTTCAGGGCTTGATTTCTTCATCCCCTAAATCTTTAATTCTTATAGGAGCTGTAACACGTGGGCAGCTACCCCATAAACAGACCGCGAACCATGACGAGCTCTGAAACACAGACTGGACAACATGCAACAGTGCCATTTTGAGTTCATAGCTTCTGTATGTCATTGACAGGGTGGGAGTGCAGGTAGATAGGGGGGCCATCACACCTGACACCTTGGCAGGAGAATTCCTCTCCCTGCTGTGGGAAGAATAGAGATAGCACCAAAGGCTCTAAGAAAGCCCGTAAGCACTGTGCCAGTCACTTTTCACACACCTCCGCTACCTCCTGCTCCCTCACAATATTAAACTTCTCCTCTTCATATCTTACTATGTTGATGTGAAAGTTTGAAGTTCTGAGTATTAAAAAATATCTAAGTTGTACATTTTTGTACCTGTTGCCTTGTGCTCAGAGCTATAGCATCATAAATGATCTCTACAATTGACTGTCCCCCCCCCCTTGGAGACACATGCGTGGACACACACACACACACACACACACACACACACAGTGGTCAAAAAGCACACATGTTACAGACTTTAGATCTTGAAGGCACATGTGCTAAGGGCTCAGTCACCCACCCACGGCATACTGGAAGGGGGTGGAGACTTTGGGAGGTGGGGCCTAGTGGGAGGAAGCGAAGTCACTAGGGGGGGCATGTTCCAATGCAACACTAGGACTGCAGGCCCCTCTCCTCTTCCTTGCAGCTTCCGGGCCACCATGACATGGACAGACCTCCTCTACCACCAGCTCCTCCCATGATGCCCTCCCTCTCCACAGGCCAAAGCACCAGGCCATGTGATCATGGTCTGAGACCTCTGACAGTGAGAGCTCAAGGAAATGTTTCCTCTTCCTAAGTAGACGGCCTCAGGCACTTTGTCAGAGTGACGCAGAGCTAACTGTGTGGTGCACATATATGATTTACTTTTGGAATTCCACCTGATTGAGTTGTTTACTATCTTTCTGGTACTTACTATTTACTTTATGGTACTGGGGGTGGAAACCAGGGTCATCCCACTGAGCTATAGTCCCACCCACTTAATTTTTCATTTTGAGACAGGGTCTTGCGAAGTCACTATGTTTCCATACTGAGCTCAAATGTGTGATCCTCCTGCCTCAGCCTCCCAGAGTGCCGGGATGATAGGCCTGTACCACCATGCCCAGCTTCTACTCATTTACTAAATCAACACACCAATTTAATAAGGAAAAAAAATTGTCAGGGAAATCATGATAATTTGGGTGCCACAAAATGGGAGACAATCGTCTTCAACTCCAATGACCTAAAATGACACAGCCGCGAAGCTGTCCTTTAAACACACACACACACACACACACACACACACACACACTAAAGTATTTCTAATAGCGGAATTTTTCAGGCATCTGAATTTGAGTACAAAGAAAAGGTTTAAATAGATGTGAGGGCTTAAACACTTCTGAGGAAAACAGAGGCCACGGAGCCGGATGTCTCCCTCACCTAAAAGTAATTAACAAAAAGTACGTTAGATCATTAGTTCTTGAAGAACATCATTTAAAAGGCAGCTGATTTTTCCAAACACACTGGGGCTTTCATTCTCGCCAGGAGTGTAGATACTCCTGTTAAGGCGAGAACAGAAACAGAGCCCAATTAAGTGAGGTTCTTTCTTATGGAAAAAAAAAATGATTTAGATAAAATGCTTGTTTAAGTGTGGTCAGAAGGGCACTCGGGAAAGTGAGAGAGGAGAGGGTTTGCGCTTTTGGGTTTGTTTCAGCCTCGGGTTGAAACTTCGATGTATCACAAGAGATCAGGAGACTTGATTTGCCTTCTCAGCCTCTGAGCACAGCCAGCTCCTGGTTGACACGGGTGTTCGTGGTCCTTTGGGTGTCTGATCCCCGTGGGGGACAGGAGGCAAGCAGGATGATGTGGAGTGGGGACAGCAGCAAGGCGACTCCCCACCATGACCAGGGACCCAGGGACCACCGTGAGCTCCCTGTGTCCCGCTTGTCTAACTAACCTTCCATGCTGAAGTCCCAACCCTGCTGGCTGCTTTTGAAGACGGAGTGATTAAACAGGTCAGGTGAAGCCCCTCGAGAGGCCTTACTCAATCAGGCTGACTCAGAATCCTCCTGCCTCATCCTCTCAGAGTGCTGGGCCTAAAGACGTGTGCCGCCACACCCAGCACACTCCAGTTTAGGAAAAGAAAGGAGAGCAAGGTGATGGGGGATCTAGAGGGACAAAGGGGGGTGGCTCTTCTATTGGGGGCACATGGGATGTCACAATGACACAGCAATGTCTGTGTGGCAGCGGAGGGGAGGTAAGGGAAGGGGGCTAGCGGATGCCCCAGGCCCGGGCACGGAAAGGGTGTTGGCGGGTTGCCTGGATAAAGGAGAAGAAGAATCCACAAAAAGCAAACTGCTGAAGATAAAAATTAAGAACCCTAACAATACAGGGCAGACTTTATTGTGTCCTATACCCTGCGGGATGAGTGACTCCCAGCTTTTCAATAACTAACCACCCCTTGGCAATGGCCGATTGTCACAAGGTGCAGCACATCCCTGCCACCCCCCCCCCCCCAATCTGGGATGGGTACTGTCCTGGGGTGAGGAGCAGCAGGAAGGAATCCCCTAGCTCCAGTCTGCAAAGATGCCTTCAGGCCCCCCAGCCTGAGCAGTGGGGCCCTGTGGCCCCCTCAGTTCCCCCGGGGGATCCCGTGCACAGGAGACACTCATCACAGGGCCCAGAGATCCAACACTCTGGCTTTAGGGACTCGTTAGCATCTTCTAGGATTAAAAATGATCTGGCCAGGTGGGGTGGGCTGGCAAGAGGAAACCCCCACATTCTGGGAGGCTGAAGCACAAGGGTGAATTCAAGCCCAGCCTTGGCAACTGAGCGAGACTGTTTCAAACTCAAAACTAAGAAAGGTCTGGGGAGGTATTTCAGTGCAAAGGCCCTGAGTGAAAACAAAGTGACATAAACAATCTAATATTTTCTCTGGAGCTTCTGGTACAAATGTCTACTCTCTCCAAGCCTTTGTCTGCCCTGTGTTGTCCCTGCTGTGCCCACCTCACAGAATTGTCTAGGGCGAATTCAAGGATTCCACAGCAGCTCTGGCACAGGGGGTTTGTGGAGGATGACGAAAACAGTCCTGAGCTGACTGCGGTAGCTTGCACAACTCCAGAAATGTGCTAGAAACCACAGAGTCCAACATTCTAATAAGGAAATTGTGCTGTACGCAAATCATCTCTTGACAAAGCTGGGTATTTTTTTAAGCCTCCATAAACTATAAGATGTTCCTGCAGCCCTAGGACTTCACATCAACTATCCAATGGATTTAGACAAGGGGAGAGGGACAGGGAAAGAGAGAAAGGAAGGAAGAAAGGAAGGGAGAGAGGGAGGGAGGGAGGGAGGGAATGGGAGAAGGGGGGACAGGGGAGTCACCAGCTTATTAGAAGTGTCACAAGGCAGCACAGGGAGAACGATTTACCAGAAACCTTAGGAGAGCAGCTGGTAATCAGTGCCCACCTTGTTTCCACATTTGGGGCTTTCCAGCACCCCATTCTCTCTCCTAGTTATTCATCAGTATATACATTAAACAAAAATTTTGTTAAAATTTTTAAGGAAACACTGGCTACCTGGTTGGATCATGGCACTCTACATGTGTACTAAATTGTCACCATATATTTGTCTAATTTAAACAATAATAATAATAATAGAGGGAGAAGACAGGAATGGGCATTGGCCTGTGCTGGCACCAGAGGGCAGCACGGGAGGATGCAGACTCTGGTCCCCCCCACCCTGCTCTCTACCAGGATGTCCCCAGGGGCCCCTTCCTGTCTCAGGTCTCCATCTGTGTGTTTCCATGGCAGTCTGGTCTCTCCTCACACCCTGAACGCTACGGCGCCTCCTGCTGGTCTCCCCCCCCCCCCGCTGTCACCATGGGGCATGGCGCATGGGCACAGCATAGTAGCTCTGAGGGTCCCCCACCACCAGAGGACCAGAAAGAGCACACGCTGTGCTGTTTTGTCCACGGCAAGGCCTCCGGCACTGAAGATGCCTTTCCTTGGTAGTCCCAATGCAGAGGCAGTGGGCAGCCTTCCAGGAGTGGGCATCATCTCTGGCCCCAGAGCTGGTGACCTCTGTGTGAACACACCTGTCACACTGAGGTGTACTCAACTTCAAAACCCCCACCATGACGACGTATCAATGGCCCACTGGGGCAGGCCTGGAATGCCAGCACTCTGGGAGGCGGAGGCAACAGGTCCACAAGTTCAGGCTCAGCCAGGGTAACTCTAAGTCACAATCAAAAGATGGGCTAAGGATGTAACACAGTACAAAGACACTGGTTCCATGTCCAGCGTTAAAAAAAAAAAAATCCATCCTTCGAGGCCACGCCCCCAGTACCCCGGCTCCACCAGGCCCGACCTCCTAACAACGCAGGCACTCGCCCACAGATGAGTCCACTGACGAGCACAGGTCACACCTGTCACACACAGGAGATTCTGGGGCACTCGGGATGGAACCCACAACACAGAGCAGGCTGCCGGACCAATCTCTGCCCCAGCGCTGCTGAGGGAGGTCAAGAACCAGCAAAAAGCAGACAGACACGGGCTTTCAAGACTCCAGCCACAGAAATGCCCCTTCACTAAATCCCAGAGAACAAAGATGACTCCACCAGCATAAGATGGCAGAAGTCACACACTTCTAAGAACACAGTCACGTATGAACCCCAGGATGGCAGTCCTGAGGTTTCTGGACCACAGGGGGCAATGCTGCGCACAGGGCAGCCTTAAGTCAGGCTCTGACCGCTGAACACTTGAATAGGTCAGAGGAGGTTGAGGCAGGAAGCTCTCTGGGGGCCCCAGGGCTCAGGGCAGGAGCAGGGGGCACTCTTAGCCTGGTCTGCAGGGGACCCTGATACATAGCAAATGCCCCAGGACAAAGCTCAAAGGCAGAGCTGTGCCCACACAGGGGCAAAGGTCACAGGCACAGCTCAAGATGTAGACGCTGAACGCGTATGGGGTCTGAGGACGAACAAGACAGGGCGAGTGGAGGAGGGACCTCAAGGCGCCGTGGGGTCCACAGCTGGGTCAGAGCCTGGCCTCCAACTCAGTGCCCCACCCACCCCCAGACCAAGAAGGGCGTTACAGAAAGCACGGACGGAGTTCAAAGAGGTTCCGGTGGGGGGAAGGCGAGGAGGGGAGGAAAGAGGAGGGGCCAGGAGAAGGGGGAGCGGAGGAAGCGGGTGGGTGAACAGTAACGGGGCGGGAGGAGAGACCTGTGTCCAGTGGCACGTGCTGGGGGACACGAAGGGCACAGTGACGTAAGTCGCCCCTATTCCGACACAGCCAGATGCCAGTCCAAGCCAGGCCCGTGGGGGTGGCGGGGAACAGCACCTGGCTCAGCCTGGCCAGGAGCAGAGCAGAGGGGGGGCCGCCTGAGGCAGGGTTTTGGATGCAGCTCTGAGAATGGCCACCAGGTGGCGCGAGCGCCCTCTTCCTGCCAGGGCTCAGAACCAGAGGCCCGGGGCTGAGAATCTCAGGAGGGAAAAAGGTCCTGTGGCCTGGACGCTGAAGCCGGCCCAGGCGCCAAGGGGCAGCAAGAGAAGGCAGCAAGAGCCACGAAGTCTGTCCATATCTCTCCCTCCCTGGCCCCAAGCAGGTTCAAACCTCCACCCCTGGGAACCCAGCGCTGAGGAAGAACAGCCCCCATCCCAGAGCCCCAGGACGATTCGCCACACCAGACTATGTGTCACAGACAACGGGGCACAAGAAGGAATATCTTGCACTTACCAATCATCAGAGAGACCTGCGTGGACCTTAGAGGGCTCCCACTCAGGTTAAGAACCTCGGCTGAGCCCAGCTGGCGGCACAGACCTATAATTCCAGCACGTCAGGAGGCTGAGGCAGAAGGATCACAAGTTCAAGCCCAGCCTGAGCACTTTAAGGACTGAGCAAGGCCCTATCACAAAGCAAAAAATAAGCACTGGGGATACAGCTCCGTGCAAGGGTCCTGGGCTCAATCCCCAGTCATTCTCCCCTCTCTCACCCACACAAAGGAAAGAAACAGTAGCCCAGCTAGGCATTTGTAGGGACCCCAGAACTGACCAAGGCTCAGAGTCTGTAAAATGTGGGTCTATCCTGCACAGAGTAGGGGCTCATCCACAGGTTGACCAACTAGACACAAAGGGGTCCATTTCACAGAATGGCTAAAACTGAGGCCCCAGGAGCAACGATCTCAGGGAGCAGCCAAGATTCCCTCCACATTCCCAAAGCCTTGTCAGAGCTCAGTGCTGTGGCCCCTGGTCCCGCCTTTCACCATGGCGACAGGGTCAGACTAAGCAAAGCTCAGAGGGACAGAGCTGTACTTGGGGCAAGAGGACATAAGCCTGCTCACTGAGGCCCAAGGGTCTGTGACCACACAGCTAACGGCCCAACCCTTGAGTCCCCTTCATTCCAGCGGCCTTGGCACAAAGCTCTAAGCCTTCTGCTCTTCTAAGTATGCCTCCTAGCTCACGAAGCAAACAGCTGTGGTCTCCCTGCCTTCTTCCTCCTGCTGTCATGTGAAGCTGAGTTTGTGTGTCTCTTTGTTTAAATCCAAGTCCCCAACCCTGGTCCGTGGTCTGCTAGGAACCAGGCTGCAAATCATGAGGTGAGTGGTGAGCCACTTGCATGACCACCTGAGCTCCATCTCCTGTCAGATCCACAGGGGCAGCATTAGATTTCCACAGGAGTATGAACTCTGCTGTGAACGGTGCATGTGGGGAATCTAGGTCACGTGCTTCCTAAGAAATACAGCACACTATAAATGCAATGCACTTGATCATCCCCATCCCCACAGTGTTCCCTGTCCTTGATCCATGCAAGGACTGTCTGTCACAGAACTGGTTGCTAGTATCAGAAAGTCTGAGGCCTGTGTAGCTAGAGGATCAGTCGCCACTGGCAAGAGTGTGCGTATCTGTCATGCCACATTTGATCTGTGCGCCCCCATCCACCCAGGGCATGGAGGCCCCAGGCCTGTATTCAGCAAGTGCTCAGTAAGAGTATCTTTCTGCTGTATCGGGACACACACAAGGAGCAGATGGGGTGCAGACTGGGGACAAATGGAAGCTCGGCCAAGCCATACAGCCAGCGAGCAGAGGACTGCATCACCTCACACACACACACACACACACACACACACCACCAAGGAGCCCAGAATGAACAGGTGGAGCACAGCCCCAGGGTCCCAGGGGTTATAAATGCATAGGCCAGAGACCAAAGCGGGCCCCAAATCACTGAGCACATACCAGGAGCCAAGTATGCTGGAGTAACTAGGACAGGCTGGAACGAGTCCACACCACTGAACTGGAATTGAGCACACTGTGTTTATGAAATCCCCATGGACTCAGGGATCAAAACCAGGAGGACGCAGGGTGCACTGGAACCTGCCCACTGCCCAGAGGCCCCTACATGGCCCCTGGAGGACTTTCAGGAGGGTGGGCTCTCTCCTCGAGGCACTCAAGGGTTATACCTTCCTCCGGTTCAAAGATATCTGCAGTCTTCGCTGCTGGTGGCACAGCAGGATCAGGACCCCTCATCTAAGTAAGGCCAGAGAAGAGAGCGCTTTCCTACAACAGGTGGCCATAGGCCTGGAATCCCAGTGCTCCAAGAGGCTGAGACAGGAGGACTGCAAGTTCAAGCCTCACCTAGACAACTTAGTGACTTAGCGAGACTTGCCCCAAAATCGAAACTAAAACAAGGCTGGGGCTGTAGCTCAGTGTGAAGGCGCTGGACTCCACCTCCAGTACTACAAAACAAAGAAAAGAGAAAAGCAGCAGCACTGCGTGCTAGACCAGGCCACCCTGGGCGGTGCTCCAGGATTCGCATGGCCTCTCGCAGCCCCAGTGAGGGGGGAGCCAGGGGACTCATGAAGGTCAGGGATCTGGGACCCTGGAAAGGGCAACAGAATGAAAGGGCAACAGGGGTCAAAGGCTGAGAGACAAGGCCACTCTCTAGGAGGAGAATGGGAATTCAAAGTATGAGACTGACAGAGGGATTCCTGTGTCCATCTGTGGAATCCACTCATCTGACTGGAAAAATACGTGCATGAAATAAGGATGAAACAGGAAGCTGACTTTGGAGAAGGACAAAGTAACACCTGGGTATCAAATGTCTGGGATGCTCCTTGGCAATGGAATTTGGCCCCAGAAACAGGACCCAGTATGGTGTCCACAGCCAACAGTCACATCCCACAGAACCACCATCTGTCTATGGGTTGGACCTGACACTTGGTGCCTCTGTCTGCTCAAGTTCATGGAGAAATGGAAACTCCACCTGGGCTGTGACTCCCCCACACCCCTAGTTTCAGATGGCTCCCCAACAGCCCCAGGAGCCACAGCCTGCGCGTGACCTGGCACTGTCATGAGAGGGAGTGGAAGGTCTCCCGTGCGGGGAGGGGGTGGCAGGGCAGGCCGCAGGGTAGAAGTGCAACTGGGCCCACTTGGCTTTCAGCTGTGCCTGGGTGATGCACCGCGGGCTTCTGGCAGACCTGGGCACAGCCAGGAAACTGGGAAACAGAGAGACAAGGAGCGCCTTTGGGACAAGAGCACACCCTTCCAGGCCACGTCCCCAGCAGCCCATCCAGGCAAGTAAGCCCCTCCTCCTAACAGCTCATGAAATCACCAAAGGATGAAGGATTAAGGATGATGAATCATGCACTATGATCTGTTTTTCTTAAACATTAACCAAGTGTTCTGATCACCATACATACGTGCCCTTGCCCAAGCTGGCTGAGACCAACATGCCCTGCTGGGGCTGGGCCCCCCTGAGATGCTAGGACAGGGGTTCACACTCTCTGCCAGGGCAGGGATCACGTTTACAATCCCCTTGGGGATCTCTGGGTGGCTGCTGCTAAGTCACCATGAGCCGACTCTGGAACCAGGTGGATAGACCGTGAGTTTATTCCCATAGCAAAGAGGCGAGTGTTCACCAAACGCCAATGGAGCACAAGTGCACACAGCAAGGCTGAAAATGCCCCAGCACCCATCTGAGGACGGTGTCAGTACAACCCACAGAGGGAGGTCGAGGCAGGAAGACCACACATACAAGCCCAGCCTGGAAAACAGTGTCAGTGAGATCCTAGCTCAAAAAAAATTTTTTTAAACTTTTAAAAATCAAAATAAGCTGGGACATAGCTCAGGGCAAAGGCCTGAGGTTGGCTCCCCAGTTGCACTAAAATAAAACAAAACAAAACAATAAACCTCCTCATTGGCAGCCTGCAATCCATCCGAGGCACCCAGCAGCCTACCCCTGTCTATCGAGTCTCCACCCAGCACAGCCATCCTGAGAGACTCAGGCACTTGCTAAACAGATTTGTCCTCTTATCTGGCAGGAAGCAGAGGGGGAAATGGCAGGAAGCTCACCGGGCTGCAGACCTCGGTGCTGGCGGAGCCCAGGGAGGTCACCCGCGCCACAAGCCCTCCGTCCCTGCCAGGCCAGCTTGCTCTAATCAGGACCACGTGGCCAAAGCCAGTGCGATGCTGAGAGGAAAGAACTTAAGCTCCCGTGTCTCAGCGCCCCGAGCCTCTGCTCCCCGTGCGCTCCTAATGCCCTTATCTCGTCCACACACACAGGGCTCTGCCGGGCAGATGCCACCGAGGCACAGCAGCGGTGGGAAGCCAGGCACACCGGGAGCCCGACCCCTCGACTCCAGCAGGAGTGCCCCAGGGACCCCGGATTTCTCCTGTCGCTCAGTCTCCTAAGCCAGGTCCCTGGGAGCTTTCTAAAATGCAAATCAGGCTGAGACAATCAGCTGCTTAGCACCCTCACACACAGCAGTTACAGCAAAAACGCCAGGCCTCGCCCACCAGGGAGCACCGAGAGCCCACTCTCCGGCCCACCCCATGTCCTAAGGGCCAGGCACGAGCCCCAGCCAAGTCTCTGTTAGTGACACCTGCTTGGTCAATCTAGACTCCCCATCCTTGTCCTGTGCCATGCCACCTCTCTGCAGAGCCTTTCTCAGTGACCTTTGTGTGCCACCACAGAATTCCGGGTCTCCCTCCACCGGACCCATCTGACCAGCTTCTGCAGAGGGCTCGATTTCGTTCAGAGTCCTCCTCTCACCCTGGATGGTAACGGGAGACTCTGAGGGTGGGGCACGGGTCAGCACAGCTTCCAACCACATTTTTTTGTGGTTTGGGCTTGGGTTTTTGAGACAGAGTCTTTGCATCTTCTGCTTCAGCCTCCCAGAGGGCTGGGATTACAGGCAGGCACCACCAAAACAACTATCTTCCACCTCTTAGCAGGTGACTAAAATATGGCTTGCTGAAGAGGAGAAGTGGAAAGGGAGGGATGGAGGGAGAGAGGACGGGAGGACAGCAGGTGGTCACGGAGGGAGAAAGGATGAGTGGACAGTGCGGTCGTGAGGAAGAGAGGACAGGAGAACAGTGGCACTTGGGGATGAGAGCAGGCACCAGGGGCACCTCGGAAGGGTCTAGACTTTTCCACTGGACCACAATGGAGGGTGGGAACCTGGACCATGCAATTTGAGGGGTGACACCAAGCAAAGGAATAAGCTGAGCAGAGTTGCATCTGGGGGAGCACATACACCCCAGAGGGACTGGCAAGATGGGGCCACAGGCAGGGCCAGGGCCATGCCAGAGTCAGCGGCACACGCACCCTGACACCCTGGATGTTCAAAGAAGTCACAAAGAAGCATCGAGGCCAACGTGTAGGACAAAGCAGGCCAGGGACAGGCCAGGCCAACATCACTGACCTCAAGCTGGGGCGGGGGGAGGGCTGCTGTGAGCAGGAGGCCATAGCGGAGCAGTTGTGACAGCAGCCTCGGGGCCTGGACCTGGGCCTGGGCTGCTACCGTCCCCTCCTGCCCCCCAGGCAGACGCCGCCATCCGCAGTACCCATCCCGCCTGCCACCTGCTGGCCCCAGACATAGGCTGTGTGTCCTTTCCCCAGGACCAGTCCAATGACCACTCACAGCAGCATGTACAAACACTGTGTCCCCTCTTCCCACACTTGATCACAGGCGTCACAGCCCAGGACGGCCATCTGAGAGCTGAGAGAAACTTCCACAGATGAGGAAGTCGAGTTCTTGGACACAGAAGGCAGGAGAATGACATCCAGCCTAGGGCACCATATCGTCCCACCCCACAGTGCCACCTCTTGGCACGTACCAGGGAAGCAGCCGTCACCAACACAGCAGGAATGACATGAGCCCCACCTGCAGCAGAAACAGACTCATTTCTTTCCAGAATCTGGCATCAAATCTGGGTCAGCTTTGGTCAGGAATGAAGGCCAGGTGTGGGCACAAGTGCACGGGCAGTGCAGGCGGATCAGGAGCCACCTCTCTGACCTGCTAAGAGCACAGGTCAGTTTTGCCAGATGCCAAGAGGTGGCAGCATTCCATTAAATATCCATCAGCTGCTCAGGGTGCTATGGGGCCAAACGTGGGAGCGACCTGCTGGAGTTAAAGCTTGCAGGTGGCCAGTGGGGGCCTGGGAGGTGGAAGGGTTCCCCCACCCCCAGAGGAGTCTGGGTGCTGGGGGCGGGGGGCAGATGCTGAAGAGAGACAATAGCACCACCAGCCCAGAGAGGGAGAGAGCCCAGCTCATCCAGGACCACGCTGTGTAGACAAACCCAGAGTGAGCCCAAAGCTGTTCTATGTCGTCCTTTCCACGACATGGGAGCAGGACCCGCGATTAACCTCTAACCAGCCAACGGCGATCCTGTCAATGACAGGTGACAGGTGTGGGAGGACACACACACGTAAGAAGGCTCCATGGTGATGGCAAGCCCTGGGCACCACCACTGGGGCGCAGGTAGGTTTGTTGTTCGCTTGTGTACAACTTCCACATCCCTGGAACTTTTTTTTTTTTTTTGAGACAGGGTCTTGCTAAGTTGCCCAGGTTAGACTCTACTTTGTGATCCTCCTGCCTCAGCCTCCCAGCATGCTAGGATTACAGGCCTGCTAAGGAGCAGCCTTGGGGCAAGTGTGGGCTGCTGCTAGTTGCTGAGGGTTCCGCCCATGTCCACAAGGAACCAAGCCCTCCAACAACCAGCAAGCTCCCAGAGAGACCCCCAACTGTGGCCCTGTGAGATGCTTAGCCAAAGACCCAATTAGGACATGCCCAACTGTGACCTGGGGAAACCAAGGGATGGCGTACTGGTACGGTCATAGCACACTTCCTGTGGCTTCTTGTATAGCCATGAAAAACGAACGCAGCACCCACCAGTCACACAGGGGGCTCGCAGACACAGCTCCAGAACAAAGGACAGCCCACGGACACTTGAGCTGCGCCACTTTGCTGTTCCAATCAGAAAAGAGGAAAGCAGGAGTCGTGACGTTCTTCCCACAGGGACAGCATCACTCTCCTCTGCTCGTGACATGCCTGCCCCCAGAGGCACCAGAGACAAGACAGAACCAGGCTCCCTACTCCTCTTTCCCCAAGGCCCCGCATCACGTGGCCGCCTGACTGCAGGTGACCCCAGGGTCTGAGGGCAAGTCACCCGGCAGTGACTTCAGCACAACCACATCACCTAGTGTCCCAGCAGAGACTCCGTCCATTCCAACATGCAAGAAAAGAACAGGCATCTCAGACATATCCAGGGGAAGATGGCGCTCACCCGCCTCCCTGATTGACCTTCTGCAGGTAACATGACCAGGCGTCAGGGTGACAGGCCCATCATTGGACACAGTACCCAGGGACACCGTCACAAAGCTGTTCAGGTTGGGCTTGAACACAGCCTCTGCCTCAAAATGAACATAAAAATAGGCTGGGGTTACAGCTCCACGGGAAAGCCTTGTGCTCAACAATCCTCAGTCCCAAAAAATAAAAAACGAAAGTCTGTGTTGGCCACCATAATGCAGGCCCCAAATCACTCAGCACCCTGCCTTTCCCCACTGGTGACATTAACTTCTTTCCTTTTTCCTCTGCCTCCTGGGGCTCTCAAGGCAGCAAGAAAAGGCACAAGGTGACACACCTCCCTCCCCCCCACCTGGCCCCACCCTCCGGCTGGACCAGGCCCTGCCTGGGGGACAGCGGGTGACCGTCCTGCCCCAGCCCAGAGGCTGAGGTTACAGCTCCCTGCGACAGGAATGGTGACGGTGGCTCAGAACATGTGTCCTCCTCAAACCTGGTGACCGCTCCAGCATGACCTACTTTAGGTTCAAGACAAACCACCCTTGCTGGCTGACAGTTCAGACCAGAGAGGCAACAGCCATTTCCGAATCTAATCTGTTCAGAAAAACGCTTCTACTTACGGTGTCCTGCGGGCTGCCCTGTGCGCCGGAGTGGAGGGCTGGGGACCCGGGCCTGTGCTCCTGAAAAACAAAGAAAAACAAAAATGCTGGGGGACCAGGCACAGGGACTAATTCTAACATGAATTGCTTGATTTAGTACCACCACGGAATGTCCTCCCACGGTCCGCCACACCACTCTTTCCTGTGCCCCTCCTGTCCCGTCCTGACCCTCCAGGGGTCAGGATCTACAGTGTCCAGCACACCAGCACCCAAGGGCCACTGAGGAAGTGGCAAGCCTGACTCAAAATGTGCCCTAAGTCTAAAAAGGTACCCTGGATTTTGAAGCTACTTATGAAGAAAAGGAATATAAAATATCTTATTAATATTTTCATATCAATTACATGTGAGGGCAATCATATTTAATAATGTACAAAATATATTATGTTTAAAGGTATAAATATATTATGAATATGTAAAGAGAAATTTATTATGACAATTAGTTTCATAGGTCTCTTTTACTTTTTAACTTGGCTACCAGAAAACTTGAAATCCTACCTCCGGTTCTCCTAACATCTACAAGGCAGGGTGGTCTAGAACCCTTTCCCAGTGTAGATGCTCCATCCTCGCCCAGGGTCACAGGGGCATGGGAGCCAGACCCAGCCGCCGGCCACTTGGAGTGGGGCCATCCTCCCGCCGTGGCATCCAGCAGCTGCAGGTGCTGATGGAGCACTCACGGCGCTGCGTGCCACGTGTAGCCCTGCAGCGCTATGGACTCAGTACTGTCCTACAGTGCTGAATACCAGGTAACTCCATCAGTGCCCTCATCTTCCCTCCCAGAGGGTAGTCGGGCTTCCTCCCTCCATGACTGAAGAAAGAACAGAGAGGCTGAAGGACCAGACCAAGGCAGAAGGGGTATGGCCAGAGCTCAGCGCACACCCGGGGGGGGGGGGGTGGTCACCTTCACGCGATGGCCCCGCCTCCTCCAAGGATGTCACCACCCACTGCTCTGTGGGGCACGGCACGGCAAAGGCTCACGGCACCCGGAGCTGGGGACACGCCCTGCCTCAGACACACCAGCAGTGTGGGAAGCTCTAGGTCTTCACTAACTGAAGGTCACCGGGCTGTGACCCAGAGTCCCCCAGTTCCCATAAATCTGAGTGTGTGTGTGTGTGTGTGTGTGTGTGTGTATTCATGCAAGACAGACAGAACCCAAAAAGGACAGCAAGATGGCCAGAGAGAGAACTGGGGAGCAGAGGCGCGGCAGTTTCCTGGGTCACCTGCGGTATCACCAGCCCTCCGGCAGCGCTATGACCTCTGGTCCCGCACGTGGCTCTGAACTCGCACAACGGGGATAAGGGGGGCAAGGTGCTGTGCATCCTGTCACGTCTTTCAGAGGCTCCCCACCAATGCTGACCATGGGACAATGGGATGACCAGAAAGTCAGCACCGAGTCGACCCATCTCCTCCCATCCGCAAGGCCCAAGCTAAGATGTGGAGGCCATGGGGTCCAGCTGCCCTTGCCTTACCATCCTCTTCTCGACTCAAAGACAAGGGCGCAGGGGACCCCGCCGGCAGGAGCAGAGATGGCGCTAGCCTCACAGGATGCCACTGCTCTACCAGCCCCTACCAAGCCTCCCCAAGCCCCATACCCGTGTTCCCACCCACCTGCCCATCACCTCAACTCAGCACCATGCCTGCACCATCCATGAAGCAGCCAGCTACATCCACGACAGTGTGCCCCTCCCCTGCTCCTCTTGGAAACAGTGATCGAGAAATTCAGTGAATGTTCAGTGTTTATTACCAGGCATCACCCCACGTCCCCCCCATGCTGTAAGCGTACCCACCCCATCACTCCTGCCACTTTCTGGGGCAGTTCTGAAGTCCTCCATTCAAGCGTGTCCTCAGCTGTGCTATCGTAACTGCCTGAAAGTCTTGAATCAACTCAAGATGTTCTACCTTTCACACTCACTCTGACTTTGAGGAGTAGCTGAAAGTCACACGGTGCCAGATCCAGTGAACAAGGTGGACACAGACGCACATTTCTGCTTTTTACGAGCCTATATGTAGGCAGCATTCACTGCATTTTTTAATAACAATTCACAAAGACAGGGTGTCGCTAAGTTATAAGTTGCCCAAGCTGGGCTCAAACTGGCAATCCTCCTGCCTCAGACTCTGAGGCTGGTGAGATTATACCACCAGGCCCAGCTAGCATTTTTGTAATCACGTATTCTTGGGTGCAATCTGGGCCGCTTATCCAGAGGCCATGCAAGTCCAGATCATCTTATCAAGAAAGATAAAGAGACAGAAGAACACCAGGGAAGAGAGGGGACCGCAAGGCACAGAGCCGAGCTGGGAGAACATCTGCTCAATGGCTGCACACTGCGGAACTTGTACACTGACGTCCCACAAGGCAGGGGCAGAGGGAGGCCAAGAGCGGGAACAGCAGCCCACGTTGGAAGGCGGTAAGCCCACGTCAACACTAGCCACCAGCCTGTCTGTGGGTAAAGATCCAGGTTTTGACATTTTGTGGAAAATAAAAACTAGCTTGCACAATGTGGCAAATAATTTAGAACCGTGTCTTGTCAGTGTGGTCTGAGCACAGAAAAGACAGGGTTTGGGGACAATACCTTCAGCATGTTTACCAGGAACCGTAACTCAGTGGCACCCAAGCTACTGCTTCTAGTCCTGTTTCCAGGACAGGCAGTACCAATCGATTCCCAAAGCACACCATCGACTGCCTCAGGATCTACCCCACATGCTACGCAAGTGCTGCCAAGTCCCAGCGAATCAAGTCCCATCTGGGATAGAGAAACCACAGGCAAAGCCCAGGAGCCTGGACATAGGGTTTGCAGACACAGGGTTCCTCAGCACCCCAACCAGGCCTGGCTACAGTTTGGGTCACCTGCCTGCCCCCACTGTCCCTCTCCTGGGGCCCGGCCATCCTTCACACCACCTGGGCCCCACCCACCCGTCCCCAAATCCAGCCACCCAGAGCCCTTCTGAGGACGCTGGCAGCCCTCAACACAGAGCTCAGGCTAGCCTCATCTTCCTCCCCCTCTCAGAAATCTCCAGGTAAGCGCCAGACTGGAAGCTCTCAGCTCTCTGCTTTTAGACTGAGAGATAAAATTTAGCTCCCTGTCCCCAGATGTTAAAATGCCCCGCGTCTCCCCAGGGCAGCGAAATCAATGGGAGCGATTTGGACCGTCTCTTTCCCCAGGAACACCATCACTTCCAGCTATTCATCCGACTGACTCTGCCTCCTATTACCATGTAAATTGTTTCAGGCTGCGGGGGGGAAAACGTATTAATCTCCTCTCAGTAAGTCATAAAATAAAGAAATCAATTTCAAGGTCAATTTAGCCCAAATAGCACCCGGGGCTCTTTTCTGGGTCATGCGGTCCCCCACAACACGCCACTCCACTGTTCACGGCACCAGGATACAGCCACAGAAAACCCATCTCATGTCACTCAGAGCAGTGAACCAGGGACACGGGGCTGCCCCCACCGGGTGAAGGCGGTTTGGCAAAATGAGAACCAGTAGGCTGAGGCAGGATGCAACAAGGGGAGCAGCGTTAGGAGCAGATGAAGCCGGGCTCGAGGTGTGCACTGGCCGGAAGGACGTGAGACTCCGGACAAGGGGATCGCCCACTCTGAGCCTCAACACCGCACCTATGAAATGAGGACTGAGAGGTGTCACGGGGCCTCTTCACCCTCCGGTGTGGCCTCTGCCAAAGGGCAGACATCCAAGGACCCAGCCAAGACAACCACTTTTGTGCAGCTGGGCATCATGCCATGCCTGAATACGGCTTGCGTTCCCTCAGCACTCTGGGAGGCTGAGGCAGGAGGATCACGAGCGCGAGCCCAGCCTGGATATGTAGCAAAACCCTGTGTTACAGTAAGAAATAAAAGTGGGCCAGGCATGTAGCTCAGTGTGGAGGCCCTGGGCTCTTTCTCAAAGCAAAACAAAACTCAAAGGTTGGCCCCAAGGTGGCATTGCTGGGAAGCTGGGGAATCTTTGGCAGGCAGGACCAAGGAGGGAATCTCGGGTCACCAAGGGCAGGACTGTGGTTGGTGGCTCTCGTGGGACCTCGAGTGCACTGCCCTGTGAGCCAGGGTGTCCCTCCTGCTCCCCTCCCAGTCCTTCCTCCAGGCACAGTCACTTGCTGACTGTCACACCCTCCCCCACCAGCCACTGTCACGTGCCACATGGAGACGCAGCCACAGCTAACCTGACACCCCAGCATGCCACCGAAGCTCCCAGACAGTGAGCAAAATAAGCCTTTCCTCTGTGAGGTTAGCCACCTCGTCCCACAGATGTCACAGTAAGGGAAAGGCAATCGACACACGCACCCATGGGAGGGGAGCGTCACAGGAAAGGGGGCAGGCCCTGGAGTCCACGCTGCCCGGGGCCACCCGCAAGCCACACTGCATAGACGAGAGACCGGGGTCTGTGCCACAAGGCTCCTCTTCCAGAAGACGGATGCTCTGGCCTGGCTGGTGTCCAGAGCCCAGCCAGAACCTCATCCTCACGTTATGCACCACGAGCTGGGTTCAGGGACGTCACTGGATTGCATTCGGGGTGGTCCCGCTCAGAAGAAGTGGGGACCCTAGAGCCTCAGGCAGGTGACCACAGCACATGTGACCCCTTCCTCACAGACACAAGCGACAGAGGCATCTCCACAGTGCTCCATCCCTCCCTCACCCACCCGCATGCCAGGCAGCAAGGCGGCCACACAGTGACACGCCACCAGGAACTTCTCACGGTGGGTCCAGGACCCATCAGCCTCCACGTCACAGGTTCCCAGGACAGCTGTGGGGAGCCCTGAGTCACCCACTATGACACATAAGGGAGCCCAGGCCACATTTCTGAAGGTAAAGCCCAGGAACTTGTATTCTTTGTGTGCACGTGTTACGGGTGGTTGGACCCAGGCCTTCATGAGGAGCTACACTCCCAGCCCTTTAAGAATAATGCTTTAACGTGATCTTGCTTGCTAAGTTGCTCAGTTGCCCAATATGGACATAAACTGCCAATCTACCTGCCTCAGTCTCCCAGACTGCTGAGATCACAGGTTCTCAAGGCTTCTCAGAAAAACCAGGTATCTTGGCAATGCCTGGTAATTTCAGCATGCTGGGTGGCTGAGGCAGGAAAACCTCAAGTTTGAGCCCAATCCAGACAACTTTCAGCAAAACTCAATAGCCAAAAAAAAAAAAAAAAAAGCAACAAAAAAGGGAGCTGGGGATGCAGCTCAGTGCTAAGGTCCTGGGGTCAGTGCCAGCAGCATACACGCATAGCCTGGGAGGGGACTCACCATGCCCATGTTTGGCTAGTAGGGTGGGAAACAGGCATAACAAGCTGGGAAGTCAGAGAGAGAGCTGGGAGATAGCGTGGCCTGGGCGCAGGCCTGTCATCCCAGCACTCTGGGAGGCTGAAGCAGGAGGATCGCAAGTTCAAGCCCAGCCTGGGCAACTTTGCAAGACCCTGTGTCAAAATAAATGTACTAAGAGGGCTGGGGACGTGCAGAGTGTGACACTCAGTACCGGGTGGACACTCAGTACCGCACACACCTCGCCTGGACCCACGAGGTCCGCCCTCACCCACCCTAGGCCGGCACGCCTGTCCTCCACTGTCTGTCCTCCCTTCTCAGCTCCACGCACGCTGCCACCCGCAGCCCAGAAAGCCAGCTGTCCCCGTCACAATCCAACTCTCACCTCCTCCAGGAAGCCCTCTTACATGCTGGGCTCTAGATCTAAACACGCAAACAAACCACTGTATTAGGCACAGCAGCGCTGGGAATTTCCTAAAACTTGCCATTACTGGTTTGCATTCGCTGTTGGCATAATCTGACCTCCTGGCTCCTCCACCACTGGCCTGTGGTGAGTTCAGCATGCAGCCTGTCGCGGTACTGAGCACAGAACCCACTGGCACCTAACAGGTGCTCAATACACGCAAAAGAGGTGACCCAAAACATGAATGTTTAAACTTTTTAAATGTATGACAGTAAAAGACACAATGCCATGAGTTCTTCTCAAAATCCTCCCGCTCCCTTCGAACACAGGCTCGTTCCCCACCCCTCCTGACGTGGCCTGGCGTCCTCCCCCCTGGGAGCCTGGAGTGTGCAGCCGTGGCTGCCTGGATGCCCCGAGCTGACCCAAAGCGTTTTCCTTTCCCGGTCCCCCCAAGCCTGGACACACACGGTGCTGGATCTGCTGACAAGGACCATCGTCACCCTCGGTGCGCTTGGAACTTGACTCTAGTCTGGCTTCCTCCCCCTGGCCTAACACGAGGCTCTTTATGCAAGACTGAACGGAAAGGAACCCCAACATTCAACTGGTTTTCTGCCCTAAAAAATGTCTGTGGCACCCACCTACTGGTATTAATCCTGCTCTGTGTGAAAACTGACTTCTGCAGCAAAAGTATGACTGGGTGGTAGGGTAGTACCACGCCAGGCCTTGCCAGGTGTCAGGCATGGGTGTGGGCTTGGGTGTGAGTGTAGGCATATGTTGGGGGATATATAGTCCTGGCCACCACACTGTTTTTGAAAAATAAAAAAAATACTAACTTGCAGGGCACCCAGGCCCTTCCTGACCACACCCTCAAGACTCTTCTCCAACTAGGCCCCACCTCCCAGTAGCACCGGAAACCATCTAGGGATGAATCCACCAATGACTGCTGGCAACCACAGTGATCTGATGAACCTCTACACAGGGCCCTGCCACGTGGGGTTTTCTGCTCTTAACCGGAACATTCCACCAGCCTACTGCTGTAAGTGGCTTCCCCACCAACTCTGAACAACTGAAATTAGCCCCTTTCCAGGCTAGCATGCCTGTAATCTCAGCACTCTGGGAGGCTGAGGCAGGAGGACTGTAAGGATTGTAAATTCAAGCCCAGCCTGGGTGGCTTAGTGATTCAGCAAGACCCCCATCTCAAAATTAAGAAAAAAAATTAAGGGGAAAAAGATAGATTATTTCCAATTTTTTTAATGCAAAGCTCAGTAATGAAGGCCGATCTGACTCTGCCTTCTGCCCTGTGGATACCCCCTCTTATTTGTGGGCACTGTGGAGATGATGACACTGCCACCACACCCACGGGGCAGCCATGAGGATTAAATGGGTTAGCAGTGGTTGTCCGCCAGAGAGCTGGTGCCTTGCGAAGCGCACGCCAGTGACTCCCCACCACTGAGATTCGACCTGGTAGGTGGTGAGGGACACGTAACTGCTCCAAAGCTTTGCACCCTAGGCCACGTGTGCCACATACCCACTAGGTGTGGGCGTGGGTGCAGCTGGACGCCCTTCCTTCCTCATCTCCAGGGCCAGCTCCTGTGTGCGGCCTCCTCAACTCACTGGCCTCTCTGTTCCCAAAAGCTGATACACCAAGGGCCTGGGCTGGGCTTTTGCTGCCTGACAAATCGTGCACCTCAGCATCTGAGGCAGGACACCAAGTGCTGTCGCTTGCTGGCTCAAGTGGGAAGGGGCGGCAGAAACGCACTGAGCATTTGGCTACGTGGCCGGGAAGCCACTCCGGCCTGATGAATTGTGACACATGGAAATCAATCCCGATCACTTCAGAGAACAACTTGGTATTCAGCATCCAAATGAATCGCGGCTAATTTATTACAGGCGATTTGACTAAAGACCAGGGAAGGAGTGAGTCAATGGCCGGGGTCTGCGGGTGAGTTGCCCAGTGGCCCTTTTGATGGTTTCTCTGTAACCCCGCTGCAGCCAGCAGACTGAGGCTGAGCCGCACTGTGGCTGACGGTATTTCTGTTGTTACTTTTCTGCAGTCTCTGAGTAATGGGACAAATTAGAAAGAAAAAACAGCCACTATCAAAAACTCAGTCTCCCTGAAAGGGAGGAGCCGTGCTATGCACTTGAGTCTGTCTCCAAGTGTTTTATTTTCAACCACTCGGCCCGAATCCAACTCCATCCACAGCTGGTGCGTGGTGCACCACTGGCAAAGGGTGTGTCTAGCTTCCTGACAACAGTGAGTTCCAGCGTGCCAACACACCAATGCGCAGGGCGAAACAGAGACACGGGGGAGTGGGAGCAGGTGCAGCCAAATCAAGGCCCCTGTATTCCTGGAGGCCTTCCTGCCACTGCTTTCACAGGAAGTCAGCCTCCAGAGATCAGCCGGCGGTAAATATCTCAGATGGCTGTAAAGGACATTTCAGACCACAGGAGGACAAGCAGCACGCATGCACAGAGCTTTCTCCTCCTGAAGTCCCGAGCCCCATGGACGTAGCTCAGGGAGGTGGGGACAAGGCAGCTCAAGGCAGTCCTGACCATGGACAGCGGGGGGATCCGTACCTCAGCAATGAGCCCAGGATGGCCCTGCTGTCCTGACACCAACCACATGTCCTGCGCCCTGGGGCGAGGTAGAGCACTGGATGCCCACGCCCTGAGTGAATGTATGTCAATGCCCAGGGTCATCCCCAGCAGCCCTGTCCTTGCTCTGCAGAAGCTGGACATGCCATCCACCCAAGAAGCTGGCTGTGACTGCCAAGATAGGGGTGTGACACAACCCGTGTCATCCCAGGAGGACACCCACCTCTGCTCCCTTGCCCAGAGGAGTGACGCCTGCCCAGAGTGACCGAGCACCAGCCAGAGAGGACAGGGACAGATCCCCAGTTCAACGGATGGCTTGGCCCAGCCCTTCGTCCTATAGCTATGGTCCTCAGCTCATAACAAGTCTTCTTACAGTGGTAACGAATTCAGCTTTGCTTTACGTGACAAGTGGCTGAGGTGATGCCTTATAACTAACGTTCTACCCACAAAATTGCTTTACTCAGCTAGGTGTGGTAGCACAGGCCTCTAATCTCAGCTCTTTGGGAGGCTGAGGCAGGAGGGTTGTAAGTCTGAGCCCAGCACAAACAACTCAGCAACTCTTGGAGAACTTAGCTCAAAATAAAAACATACATAAACCTATGTGTGGCAGGAGTGTACTCAGTTCCCCATACCACCGAAAAACAAAAACAAAAACAAAACAGCGAACAGGCCTAGCCTTAGAATGAGAGCTCACTTCCTTAGCATCCACAGACCCTGGGAGAGGAGCACCTGCCGTCAGCGGCAGGCATCTATGTCTGCGTTCCCGGGAACAAACACGGGTGGGTCACAGGAATAGCAGAAGCACTACACACTCTGGCACTGTACCGCACCAATGAAATGTTGGAAAACCCATTAGAATCATTACTTATTAGTAATGATAATTAAAAATGACATAATTTAAGAAAGGAATGTGAAGTCCAAATCTGGCAGGGGGCAGCGGGTGGCATGGTTACAATGGCAAGAGGGAAAGGACTCTCTCCCCACCCGTTTCCAACAATGGCATGTCCGGTATTTGATGCAACAGCTAAGACTATTTCCAAACCACAGCCAGCTCTGTTGTTCCTGACAGACTAAGACATATGCCAGCAATTCTAGAAAGAACCAGAGCAGAGTCCTCCTTGCCAGGGGCTGGGGAAGCCAGCAGGGCACAGGAGACGGAAGGTCCCCTCTGGAGTAATGGGTGATGGTGACAGGGGTCCAAGTCTGTGGACACACAAGAAACCATGGAACCAAGATCCAAATGAGGGAAGCACATTGCATGAGGCAGATCTCAGTAAAGCTGGCAGGCTGCAGCAAGGGCCTCCAACCCCCATGGCCTGTTAGAAACCAGTCCACACAGCAGGAGGTGAGAGCAGGCACCACGTAAACATGCACCTGCATGCCTGAGCTCTGCCTTCTGTCAGATCAGGGTGGCATGAGATTCTCACAGCACGTGCAAGGGGTCTAAGTTGTATGCTCCTTATGAGAACCCACATCGATGATCTAAGGTTATGCTGAGGTGGGGATCCTAGCACCAAACCTCGCCCCCTCTGTGGAACAACTGTCTTTCATGAAACAAATTCCTGGTACCAAAAAAGTTAGGGACAGCAGCTCTCCAGGGCAGAGAAGCACTTACACAGGAGCAGGGGAACATGACCAGCTGCCTACGGGACCAGCAGCCTTACCCCCAGGGCATTAGGAAGGACCCTAGCACCACCCAGGGGGCTCAGAAACTCACCTCAATGCTCCCAGGCCTGTAGTCAGTACACCATCACCCTGGCCAGACATCTACCCTCCTGGACTAGAAACTAAAAACAGATGTCCCTCAGGCAAGACATCACTGGGCCACAAGATAGAGGGCCCCACTATCAGCCCAAGAAAAAAGAGGTTGTGGTCAGACAGGTAGAAAATGCAACGCTGGGACTCCAGGGCCAACTGTGACGCTTTCCTATCTCTCTCGGGTCCCCCTCCTTTGTCCCTGCTGAGCCCAGGAAATGGCCCCATGCCCTCCTGGTGTCTGTCAGAGCCCCGACTGAACATATAAGCAAGGATGAAAGGCTAAGGGGTCCTCTTGCTGAGGCCTGACACTGGCAGCCCCCATGTCCAGGTGGTAGAGGTGGGCACTGTCGTTGGCAGCTGGCTGACTTCTAGGAGAACTGTCGGGGCCCTGCATCAGCCCTGACATCTCAGAGCTCACATCGATGGCCACAGCTTGCCATGGATGGCATCCTCGGGAATCAACAGGGACGCAGCTGAAATCCATTGACTTCACCAAATCTTGATTGCTGATTGCTGAGGGTACTCTGACCCTGCTGTGAACAGAAAAAAACTCTGCTTGGGAGCCAGATGGCCATGTTCCTCAGCCTGGACTCCAAAGACAGGCCCGAAAAGGCCACCTGCCTGGTGTCCGCATGCCCCAGCACCATATCAGATGAGTGAGCCAAGCAGTGAATGACCACCAGAGGACAGATGGAGAGAATGAAAGTCGACAGGTACAACTTTCCAATGGACCCAAAGTGTTTGGAAGAGGAATTTCCATTCTTTCCAGGGTCATAACCCTCAGCCCAAGTTGTTGAAGAAGCTGGCCCTTTGGTATTCGAGTAATTCCTCCTAGAATACATCTGAGGGGTCGCAGGTGACCCCAACTCTGCTAGTACCCCTAAATAAGGGAACAGAAGGTCCAGGAGAGAGGTCTGGAGAACTCAAAGAGAAAGACAATCGAGAACCTCTAGGGCCAGGAACACCAGGGGTCATCACTGGTAACGACAGCCCACCCAGGGCTGGTACCAAGTAGACTCGGATCTGTACTTGCAGCAGCAGGGTGCTCCCTCTCCCTGGTGTCTGCCGTGGCCTGACACTGGCACAATGGCTAGCTTTTTCTGCTTTTTGCCACAAACAATTAACTTAGACTTCTGATCAGCAGCAACTACTTCCAGAAGTGTCTATACAGCAACAAGGAAGGAGCACCGGATTCACACTCTGTGGATCCACAAAGCAAAATGAGGGACCTTTGAGTTTGTAAAAGAGGAAGAAAGAAAAAGAGAGAAGAAAGGAGGAAGGGATGATGGAGGGAGAGAGGGAGGGAGCTACAACCCTGCTCCCCATCCTTTACGGAGGGCTACTGGCATTCAGGGACTATCAGAATGAGGACTTGACTTAGCCGGAGTCCATAAATATTAAGAGAAAGGTAGGAAAGGAAGGAAGAAGGAGGAAGGGATGTAGGAAGAAAGCGAGGGAGGGAAAGAGAGAGAGAGAGGGAAGAAGGGAGAGAGAAATGGAATGAAAAGGAGAGAACAGAGTCAGACAGAGAAAAATCCCTAATTCAATAAAATTACTGCACACCTACCAAGAGCAAACATGGTAGACCCTGTAGGAGTTGGCCCTCAGGGTCCAAGACAGACAGAGACCCAGGACCCTGAACTCCTAGAACTGGCAGACTACAGTGAAATAAAACACAGAGGTGGGCAACTGTCATGAAACTCTGGAAGCGTGGTCCTCCTTCCTGGCAGAAGTGATGTAAGAACTGGGAGCTGAAGGGTGTGTAGGAGTTCACAGTCAAAATGTGCTGAAGACAGAGACTGTGGACAGGGCCAGACGCTCGGAGAAAAGGGGGCATGTGGGTGCACGTGGGCATGCCACACAGATACGTACAGGCCACCACACCACCTACTAAGCAGTCCTCACTTTATAAGGCAGACCAGGTTCCTAAATGTATTCACTTTCCTTTCTCACCTGAGAGACGCAGGCAATAAACAGAAAGTTACTCAGAGAACCCCAGACCCTGTTAAGAAAGTCACCGTGGAGGGATGGGGCAGGATGACCCCGCAGGGCCGAGCACACTGAGTCGAGCACAGGACAGAGCCTGGCCAGGGAGACAGACAGAGCCATGTGCTGCATCCGGAAACTACAGCTGAGACTGAGTCGGGGGTGGCACCCTTAGAATGTTCTCATTCAGCAAACAGGGGTGTGGCCCCGTCAGGCTGCATGTAGTTGTTAGCAATCAAGAATTCCTGCATTTTGTATGGGGAAAAGCCACGACTGAGGTCAGAGGCTACATGCAGAGGGATGTCCTGTGTCCCAGAGGCCACAGGAGGAGAAGGAAAGCCACGTGGGAAATATTGGAGTAAGGCTGGGAATGTCAGCCACAAGTTACCTCTGTGTTGACACTGTGGCCACAAGAGTCCTGCTGAGTACTTACAGATCATCTGGGAAAATAAGCTAAGGATAAAAGCAAAAATACGAGCAGAGGCAAGGCAGAATTGGGAGGAGTTTGGTTCTATCCCAAAAGAAAGAGGAGAAACATAACTGAACAACTTCCGGGAGAAGCGGGCTCCTGGTCCCAGGCCAAGGGACCTGCCACGATCCAGTGAGGACCACAGGGTGGCCACGTGCCACACCCCTGCTGGCTGCTCCGTGCTGTGGGCTCCACTTCCCTGTGGAAACGCTGAGGCCTTGTTTCTCTGGTCTAAAATTGTATCCCTAAGTTCAATTCTTGATTTACTATCCCACCTGCTAACCTGCTTGAGACTTGGGCCATAGCCACATGGATTCTGAAAGGAACAGCCTCTAAATCAAAGTTCCCCAGGGCCCTTGAGATGTACGTAATATCAGAACATATACAGACAACGCTTTGGCAGGCTAGGGACGAGAAGAGGGGGAACACTTCAGGGCTACCCTGTTTCCCATGCACCTGAGTTTCCAGCAAGGAGTCCCCTGGCCAGAGGGACCTCCTCCGATTGATCTAGAGCAGAAAGAAGCAACGATCCCCACGGGGCTCTGAAGACAGCGCCAGCCAGCTCAGGGCCATTCTGAGCATAACCACCACAGGTTCAAGGGGCGTCACAAAGTGCCATGGCCCCACTCCCTAGTCAGTCCGACAGGCATCTCTAGCCTCTGTTGCACATCTGCCCTGTGATCCTGAGTCCTGATTGGTCAGCCTCACTAGATTAAGAAATGTCTAGTACTTTGGTAGAGGACACTCTTGAGTGTGTCTAGGTGGGTCACAGGGCATGACCTTGAGGTCTATGTCTGTCCAGTCCCTTCCTGTCTGGCACTGCTCCCTGCTTGCTGGCCACCCTGAACCGAGCAGCTCTGCTCCTTAGGCCCTCCCATCAGGATGCTCCTGCTTAGATGCCAGCACGCCATGGACCAAACCCTCTGAAACCATGAACCTAATAAGCCCCCAACAGAAGCAGCCAGCCCATGCATTCCCTGCTTATTGCCTACCCACACTCTTCAGGAGGCACCCGAGGCCCAACTGCTTTACCCAACACTGTGCCTGGCACCTCCGGTCTATAACAGGGCAGACTGAAGAGAGAAACTCAAAGCCTGTCTCAGTTTTCAAAAACCCAAACTAAATGAACATTCTAGCTTCAACCAAACTTATCAAGCTTTCGTCTGTGGAAGACCTGAGCGCCTCTAATGTACTCATACACGCCCACGAGATGGAAAAAAAAAAAATCTAGCTATAGTGTTATTCCAATTTAGGTGTCCCCAGGACACTTCTTCCTCGTGACAGTTGTTCCCTTGAATCAACTTGTGCGGCTAATGCCTCCAACAACACAGTGGGGGTGGCGCTGGGTGGGTGCCTAAGGTTGGGGCACAGGGCCCATTTTCCTCCAGGGCACAAAGCTGACATCCTACATGAGCACCATAAGCCACCTGGCTAAACATCACACACATACGTGCACACATGCAGGGGACCCAGCTGTCACTGCCTCCTTACCAACAAGCACTATATATATATACATACACTTTTTTTTCTTTTTTAAGTTTTAGGGGAAAAAAAAAAAAAACAAGACAAATACTTCCCCACTCTCTGAGCTAACGTCAAACAGCCTGGAAATGTCGCCTGTGGGGGCGCAAACCACAGAACCAAGTAGCGTTTCATCTTCTGCCTGTGACAGCTCCATTTCCGCAGCTCCCCGGGGCAGGCAGGGGGCAGGCCCCCACTGAGCCCGTCATGAATGTCATCGCTTACCCCAGATCCCTTTGATAACATGCTCTGTGCATGGAGGCTCGGAATTCTTCTCCAGGCAAGGCAAAGCCTGCCTTCCTCCCTTAACCCCAATCCCCACAGCCTCCACCCACACCCCGGCACCACAGGGAACAGAGTCTGTAATTAATGCCTGCACTACTGTGGCCCCAGGGGCGCCAGGGTAAACCCCACCTGCGGGGCACAGGCTGAGGAACTTTCTAGACCACCTGCCCACAGTCCGCTCTGTAGATAGGGGCAGAGGTTTAAGGTAATCATTTTATATAGAAAACACGTGACGCTCCTTTGTAATTTATGTAAGGTCCCCATCCCCCAACACAAGCTTCAAGCCCTAGGACCAGCTTGCCCGGCCCCAACCAGCCTCAGGGCAGTAGTTCAGCCGGGAAGCAGCAGCGCCTCTGGGCTCGTCCCTAGCCCCCCTCTACATGCAGGGGGCTGACTTCACGGTGTTCTAACCACCACATGTGCTCATTGCCAAGGGCACCCAATACAGAAAGAGGAACAGCCCTGCAGTGGAACCTGGGGTGAGGACAGCTCTCCGCACACCAGCTGAGCCCTACAACTTGGCTTAGCCCGTCCTCAGAGGGGCAGCGATTCCAGAATGTTGTGCATCAGAGGGTATCCCCAATGGTTAAGTCACCCTAAAAAATCGGATCCCAAAAGGCCCAATGGCACAGGCCTGGTATCCCAGAACTCTGAGAAGCTGAGGTGGGCTGGGCTACTTAACAACTTATGAGACCCTGACTTAATATAAAAAAGGGCTGGGACGTACGTAGCTCAGGGTGAAGGTCTTGGGTTCAATCCCCAGTATAGAAAAAAAAAAAAATCAGGTCCAAAAGTCACCCAGAGATTCCTGATTTTCCTTATTTGTGCATCCATCCACCCATCCAGTATTCACCAGTACTGACTGGCCACTCACCGCCCCTGCATAGTGTTCCTGCAATCCCACAGGGCCCAGACCCGCCATCTCCCCTCCATGAGGCCGAGGCGTCAGCATGACATCATGCTGACATCCTACAGCGGAAACCAGGAGGGTCTACCAGTCTTGAATGGAGCCCACAACGTAGGTGACATGTCCGAGGGCAGGCCCAGCCCCCAGGACGCAGGCACACATGAGGGCGGGGGGTGAGCTCCAGGCTAAGAGCAATTCCCAGGACCCCTCCCACCAATTCCATTCTGTCCAGTGAATTGAAACCACCCACAACCACACTGGCAGGTGCTAGGTCCACATGACGAACTCCAAGCCTGTGCCCTGAGCATCAGACAGCCCTACTTGTAACACCACATGCACACACACACAGACACAACAGGAAATTTATAAAACATACCACAACATCCACTTTAAAGGTCCTCACCAGCCAATGTCACACAACCTCTCTCCACTCTGTTCTTGGAACAAAAGACCTTCATCACCAAGTGCCATCATGCTTGTGGGGACAGCCCGGGTACCAACCACCAGATGAGCAGAGAGGAGAAATGTGATACACGCACACACCAGGGAGTACTACTCAGTCGTAAAGAAGGATGAGGTCATGCTTGTGCAAGAAAACAAGATTGCTGGGAGTCCAAGGCCAGCCTGGGCGCCATAGTGAGTTCAGGATCAGCCTGGGCTGCAGAACGAGACCCTGTTTCAAAAAAAGAAAGAAAGAAAGAAAGAAAGAAAGAAAGAAAGAAAGAAAGAAAGAAAGAAAGAAAGAAAGAAGATAGAAAAAGAAAGAAAGAAAAGAAAAGAAAAGAAAATAGATGGAAGTGCAAAGCATCATGTTAGGAAAAACAAGCCCCTCCAGATGAAGTCTAGCCGCAGGCCAGGGAGGACCTGAGTCAGAGGCCAAGAAGGGGAGACCTAGATCCGTAGCACCCCACCCATCTCACTCCTTGGGACAGCCAGCTGTAACTGCCCCAGGGCCTGCAGGCGTGCTTGTCTAGCAGGATTAGCTGCATGAGCTGACACACTAGTTCCAGACAGAAGCCTAGATGCCCTGCTGGGTCAGTGACTTCACCGGCTCAGGAGCACTCACGGGGGAAGGTCACAGCCAGCCTTGTCTGTCCATGGCCATGCCCAATTCTATTTCAGCAGGACCCCTCTTGCCACAGTTCTGCAAAACACAGTGCACCCTGAGCTCTGCCGTGTCTACGCGGCTCACTCGGTTCTGGGTCAGCAGACAGCAGGCTACGGTCCCGTCCCTCCTCTGTGCAGCCTCCATCCTGACGGAGCCAATGAGGCCATCATTAGAATGCAGATCACCTCCCAGAGGCCAAGAGCAGCCAGGCTTCCAGTCCTTCCCATGCAGTGACACCCGTCGGGGAGGCAGGGAAAGGCGGGTTCACAGCTCTCAGCACTGTTCACAGCAGCAAAGACAAAGGCGGTACCATGAGGGAGTGACAGCCACAGCCCACGACTCGGCCCCACCCAAGCCTGTGCCCCTCAGCGCTCTGTGACACGCCTCCACAGAGTGCGGTCACTGCTACAATTGCCCTTGTGAAAATGCGAATTTGTTCCAACATGACTGAGACATTAAGGGACAATCTGGGCATGACATACTTCACATTTTTCCTATGCAAGATTTCACCTACAGGAGGCATGGGGCGAGGGCAGGAAGCTGGAACCAGCTGAGCCAGGACACTTAGCAACATGCCACTGTTAGAGTGTCTCATGGTGCTCAGAGCCTCACACACACATAGTCTGTAGGAGGCTTGTACCGTCTCTGAACGCCTCACCATGGGAGTTTCTGATGCTGCGTCCAGCCTCTTCTCCAACCTGGTTTTATGGTGCTGCCCTGCAGGAGACAGTGATTTGAGGAATATAAATGTCACCTGAGAGCTGGACCTTCTTTCTTGGTGTCACCACTGCATCTCTAAGAAACCTGCTGCTGAATCATCTTCCACTAACAGAGTGCTAAGTACTCCTATCCAACCAGCAAACCCCCGGGTATTTTGATCTTTTCAGTACCACCCATTGGGTCTTGGTTACTGGGGACCCTCTAGCTAGCAGAAGCAAATCCACCTTCTGGGGGTACAGGGTCACCCAGATAAGAGAGCTACCCTGCCCCTACTGGGCTATCAACCCCAGAGGATGGGGCACTGAGGCACAGGGGCCCATGACAATGAAAAGGGCCTCCAAGCTCTTCCTAATGCTGAGAAACAATTCTCGCACTTGCTCAGGGCCACCTCACAGATGGCCACTTGTCACGTGCAGGGGGACGTTGAGGAGATGAGTGGTTCAGGAGGCTGCCTCCTCCAGGACATCCCTTCAGGGACAGCAGCTGCCATCCACGGCTCTGCCGCCAGCGCGAGCTTCTCCAGCACTGCCAGAAACACAGCTGCCCTCGCCGTCACTATCAACAAGCAGCAGCTCTGGGTACCACCAAGGCACACACACGGTGCGGAGACCCTTCCTGGAGGAGCGGCCCCCACAGGCGCTCCCTGCGCCTCTGCAGCCATGGATCCCAGACACACTACGTGCACAGGCGTCCACACCTCCAGCATCAACGTGCCATCACCTTACTCAGTAAGCAGCCAGGTACAGTGGTGGCCCAGAATCTCAGCACTCTAGAAGGCTGAGGCAGGAGTATCACAAGTTTGAACCAGCCTAGGCAATTTAGCAACTTAGCAAGACCTTGTCTCAAAATGAAATTTTTTTAAAAGGCTGGGCATGTAGCCTCGGTGTAAAGGCCAAAAGTTCCATCGCCAGTAACACACACACACACACACACACACACACACACACACACACCGTGAAATACCCTTCACTCCCAAAAGTTTCCTTTCATCCGTCTGTCACTTCTCCCTCTCACCCTTTCCCACCACCTCCCTGGTCTCTAGGCAACTAATGATCTGCTTTCTGTCGCTGCAGGTCAGTTTGCATTGTTAGAATTCATACAAACAGGAACATATCACAGTACTTTTTACCTGGCATGTTGACTCAGCCCAACACCCTTTACATTCATCCAGGCTGCATGATCAGACAGCCTGTGACTTTGGGGGCTGAGCAGTATGCCACGACAGGCAAAGGCCACCACCTTTTGCTCCATTTTCTTGCCAATGGGGATACAGGTTGCTCCCGTTTGAGGCTCCCACAAATAGAAACACCTCAAACGTCCACGCTCCTGTGTCCTTTGGGAACGTTTTCATTTCTCTGGGGTGAATACCTCCAGGATCACAACGGCCACATCACACGGAAGGCCAAACTGTCTTCCAATGTGATTACAACCACATGCCACGCAGGAGCAGTCCGGGCAGCCGGACCTGATGGCGCTCAAGTACGCTCGGGTCGCTCACTCTCCTCAGCTGGATCCGCTCCACCAGGCGTTGGGGCGGGGCGGGGGGGGGGGTAGTTTCCCTTTGGGGGTCTGTAGGGATTGGTTACATTCACTATGTTTGTAGGTTTCTTGCCACTCGTCTCTCATTTGGTCAAACCTCTGCTCAAACATTTCACCACTGGTTTTTGGTTGTTGGCTTCCTAGTGAGTTTTCATTGTACTCTTGGAGACAGGTTCTTCATCTGACACACTTTGCAAATGCTTTCTCCCGGTCTGTGGCCCATCTTCCTCCTGTCTACCCCCCACCCACACGGCCCAGGACTGGACACTGAACCCACAGCTTTCATCCGCAGCTGAATACTCAGCACTTGGCTTTTAGACAGTGTGTCATTAAGTCACTAAGTTCTCTAGGCCGGGCTGGAACTTGATTTCATCCTGCCTCAGCTTTCCAGAGCACTTGGATTACAAGAGCATGTTCGTTCTCTTCTTAGTTTTGATCAAGGTCAACTCATCCATTTTAATGAGCCCTGCTTTCCATGACATGTTAATGAAACCCGCCTACCTCAAAGCCACCCAAGTTTTCTCCTACAGTGCCTCCTATGAAGCTTATAGATTTTGATTGTCCATTTGTTTATACAAGTGATACTTTTTTGGGTCACTTGTGTAAATGCTGCAGGTGTAGACTGGGGTCCACTTGTTTCCATAGAGATATCCAGTTGCTCCGGCCCCATCTGTTAAAAATGCAGTTTTTCTCCATAGACTCTCCATAGACTCCTCTATTAATCCAAGTTATCAGTCACCAGGTTAGTGCCACCCGGCCTCCTGTTCCTGTAGAATCCATCTCAAAGTCAGACAGTGTGGGCCCTCCCACTTGATTCCTCAGTCAAGATTGTTTTGGGTGTTCTAAGTCTTTTTTCATCCATATAAATTTCAGGATCAGCATGTTAATTTCTACACTCTTCATTCCTGGTCTTATTGTACATGGAATACACTAAATTTGTGAACCAACTGGGGAGAATAAAAACACCTTAACAACAGCCAGTCTTTTCTGATTCATGAACATCTCTGCATTTGCAAAGTTCTTCCTACTCTATCTCAAAATATTTGAGGGTTTTCAGTGTACAGATCTTATGAGTGTGATCAAACACTATGATGTGTGTTTAAATTTTTCAAAATTTAAAGTAATTACAGGAAAAGACCCCTGGCTGTGAATTCCCTTAAAATACCTCCCCTCACCTTGAACAAACCAATCACATCATTTGTGCCACTCTGTTCTGGAAGTCCCCTATCATGAGTGTCTTTCTAATGAGCTCTGATCAAAAAAAAAAAAAAAAAAAATACATGAATGTCACTACTGAGCGCATCCGAGAGAGGGGACATGCTGGTGTGTCTTCACACACCTTAGTCACAAGATCTGGAACCATGTGACTTCCGGCTCTTCCTCCAACTCAACATGACTATGACAGGGAAACATTTTTAATCGATTCAAAACAGTGACATCAAGGCAGCCACCCAGCACAACTAAAGACACAAACCAGGATGCCCAGCACGGCATCAGGAAGCAGCATGAACGAGGAGCTAAGTGCGTTTCGAGTGCGGGGGGTTCTGAGAAGGAGTTAGGGCGCCGTGTCTCTTACTGAAACTATCTTTCTCTCTTTAAGCACCTACTGTACATTTCTTGTACCATAAAACCTTAGCATTCCACACCCTCTGGGGTGCTGGGGACCGTGCCTTTGCTGCAACACCTAGCTGTTCGCTGCTGGCTTATAGAAAACCACAGTTGCTTTCTCTATGGCAACCTCAGCACGCTGATGCCTTGCTCAGCTCACTCACTTATTCCAAATTATTCATTTTTAAATCATATTGGGTTTTCACATAGATCCTTCCGCCCTTCGAAAATAAAGGCAGGTCTAGTTCCCCCTTGACCATCTGGGTTTTATTTATGCCTCTCAGCCGTCTTATAGTAACTCACTCCACTCCACTAGAAGCGGGCACCCTGCCTGACTCCTGGCCGACACGAGAAGGCAGCGCCTCCCAGGAAGTACGCAGTCCGGCCTTCTTACGTGTCTCAAGCCAGGCAAACAAACTCCCTTTTAGTCCTTGTTAGGTGGGTCATTGGGATTTTATTTTAATGGGTATGGATTTTAGGTTCTGGCATATATTCCTTCTGTGTCTACCGAGATAATTGTGTGATTTTTCACCTTTTGTTTCCTGACATGACAAACGACGTGGGTTGCTTTGGGAGATGTTAAATCAACCTAGCATAAACCACCTGGGGGCATGACCAAGTATCTTTACGGACGCGGTTGGACTCGGTTGGCTGAGCTGTGTTCGGACCATTTGCCTCTATATTCATGAGGGTAGCTGGCCTGTGGATCCCTTGTCTCGCAATCTCTCTGTCAGGCTTTGGTAGCAAGTCAGCTGGGCCTCCCGAACTAATTAGCTAGCTTTTCCCTCCTGACCGGCCTGGCACAGTCTGGGTACAGGTAAATGCCGCTACTTCCTTGAGCGTTCGTTAGAATTTAACCGGAAGCCATAGGAAGCTCGATTTTTTTTTTTTTTTTTTTTTGTCCATGGGGGTGGGATCTTTAACTACAAATTCAAACTTCAAACACTAGTACAGGGTTGGTCAGCTGCTGGGTTCATCAGGAATGAGTTTAGGTTGCCTGCATCTTTCAAGAAAACCATCTCTTTCACCTATTTTTCTTCAAATGTACAAAGCTGTCCCAGATATTCCCTGATTATCTATCCAAGATAATATGTCTGAGATCACCAATGTTTCGCGTAGAGATTTGGCCCTAATACGTGACACTGTTTTTTGTCTGGGCCCCAATGGCTGGAGGCTCCTCCAGTCACGGATCTTCTCAGCAAATGAGCTATAAGCCACATGGATTTGTCTCTACTATATTTCTGTTTTTCATTGATTTCCTCTCTCACCTTTTTTTTTCTGCTCACACTGATTTATATTTGTTCTTTTCTTTCTACTTTCTTAAGGTGAAACCTGAGAACTTTCTCCTTACCTGACCTCAGCTACACCCCTAGCCCATTTTTTTTAGTTTTGATTTTGGCACAGGGTCTTACTAAGTGGCTACATCACCCAGGCTAGGCTCGAACTTAGGATCCTCCTGCTTCCACCACCCAGAGAGCTGGAATGACAGGCCTGCACCACCAGGCCTGGCTTCTAATGTCTCTGATTTCATCTTCACTTGTGTGTTATTTAGAATCTAGCACTTTCCAGCCATCTGGGAATTTTCCAAAGTTCCTTCTGTATTCAATTCTAATCTAAGCTTCTTGTGACAATCAAACATGCTTTGTATGAGCTGTATCTTTCTAAAGTTCCTGAGGCTGGTTTTATGGCCGAACGTGTCACTTATTTTGGCAAGTGTCCTGGGTGCACCTGCACAGCCTGTGCACTCTGCTGTGCTGGGCTGTGTTGGGTGAAGCGTTCCATATGCACCAGCTAGGTTGTATGAGCTGGTTGGGTTGCTCTGATCTTTTCTCTATGGATTTTCTTTACATCAACGATACACTTTCAGTTGATATAGGAAGTGCACCAACATACTCAGCATAATTCTGGATGTCTTAGTTACTTTTTTGTTGCTATGACTCAATACCTGACATCTACAACTTAGGGAGGAAAGATTTATTGTAGCTTACAATTTCAGAAGATCACAGTCCAGTCACAGGTGGGTGACTGGAAAATGGTGGAAGCACACGGCAGGACTGGAGCAGGCAGAAGGGCCAGAGGCAGAGCTCCAGTAGCAGCCATCCTCACAACATGGGGGTAGAGAGAGAGACCGGGATGAAAGGTGGGACCAGCACACGCCCCTCCAGGTCAAGCGCAAGCATCCTCCCCTTCCAGCCAGGCCCCACCTCCCAACCCTACACAGTATCCATAGGAACATGAGGCTTTTGGGGGACACTCGAGATCCAAACCACTAGATTTGACTCATTTGCCTTGCAGGTCATTCATGGGTAGGCTGACAGCGGCAGAAGCGACTGGCAGAGGGCCTGGCTGGAGAAAAGCTGGTCATCCCATGGTAGACAGAAAGGAGAGTGAGGAGGGAGGGCAGAGCTTCCAGGTCACGTTCCAGGGACCCTCCTGTTCCGGGTCAAGCACCAGAGATCTGCCCCTTCCTATCAGACCCCACCTCTACAAGCACAGGAAATCACCTTCCAAACACGAGGGCATTCCAAATCCACACCATCACATCCATTCTGTGTCCTGCTGATGAACTCCCCTGGGATTATGAAATAGCCTGCCTGCATTGTGCCCCAGGTGGTGGTAGTGGAGGGGGGGTGGGGGGCATGGAACTACTGCTTTAAAGTTTACCTTTTTTTGAGACAGGGTCTCACTCTGTAGCCCAGGCTGGTTCTGGACTCACTACGGAGCTCAGGCTGGCCTGGACTCATGGCAGTCCTCTTGCCTCAGCCTCCCAAGTGCTGGGATTACAGGCATGTGGCACCGCACGCAGCCTATGTGGTGCTGGGGAATGGAACTCGGGTACTTAGAACTTGCTAGGCAAGCACTTATAACCGCTGAACCATTCCTCCGGCCCCAAGTTTACTTTTGTTGATGTCAGTATGATCACTTCAGCTTTTTTTCTGGTAACAACATCTGTGTGTGCGTCTGTCTTTCCTGCTCCCATTCACACTATGGTACTGGAGATTAAACCCAGAGCCTTTGCACTGAGCTACAACGCCAGTCCTTTTCGTGTTTTTGATTTTGAGACAAGGCCTTGTTAAGTCTGAAATTGCCTAGTCTGGCCTTGAACTTGAGATCCTCCTGCCTCAGTCTCCCAAGAAGCTGGGGTGACAGGCAAGCACCACACACCAGTCTCAGGGTCTCTTTTTTTCTGCCCTTTTACCTCTAGCCAATTTGCATATTCATATTTGAAATGTGTTTATGAAAAAATATATAACAACTCGGTATCCTTAAATCTAAATCTCACAATTTACCTTTTAACAAAGGCATTCTAGCCATGTATGTCTATTGCGGTACTGACACAGTTAACTTTGAAGCATGCAGTATTTTTTTTTTACATGTCACATTTGGGTCCTTGTCTCCTTCCTTTTTGGGCAGGATATTTTGCATGATTCTATTTTATCTTCTTTGTTGGCTTTTTAACTAAAAACTGACTTTTTTTTAACTTTGGCAGTTGATCTTGGGTTTATGGCACCCTGCCTATGACAGCCACCACTCCCCCTGTACTGTGAGACCCTCGCACAAGGGCCTGCTGTTGTCTTTCCTGGCTCTGTGTCACTACTGTCACACATACACCTTTACATCTGTTACAATCACCCTATGATGCCATGGTTAGGTTTGCTTAAACATTCAAACATTTTAAGTGACTTAAATAATAAAAACGAATGTCTTTGTTACTGTATCACCACTGTGAATCAATACCCTACATGCACAGGTTAGGGAAGGAACATTTTATTTTAGCTCACAGTTTCAGAAGGTCATAGTCCACTCAGGGGTGGCTGACAACCGTGGAAGCACACACCAGAGGTGGAGGTGGACACAGCTCCCCATAACATTGCAATGATTTATGCTGGAGGACCTTCCCAGCATTCGAATGACCCAAGAAAATCTCCATGTCACGACTTTATCTTCCACAGCCACCATGGGTTTAGGGGTTTTATTTCCAGCTTGTTCAGAGATGAAGTTCAATTCTTCAGGAACACTGCCACTTTAAGAGCTACCCTTATGACTCAGGAGCTGGGACTGTGCTCCTCTACTCTGTCACTAATGAACCCCACCCCTAGCCGAGAGCCTGGGGGCGTGGGAGAGGGGACCTGCCCAGTGAGTCCCCAAGTGTGAGGTCCTCTGCACTAGCTGGGGTGCAGACCTCACCCTCATCCCCAGGTGAGCACCAGGCACTGGACCATCTAATTTTTGTGAGTTACTCTGTTGAATCATAGGCTGAAAAAGTCTCCCTGGCCACAACGTGGCAACTCCAGGCTAGTGCAATGGCTGGGTGTCCCTGGGGTTTATGAAAGCCCCTGATCTCAAATCCCAGTAAATTTCACCCTGAGGAAATGAGCACTCTCTCCCCAACCTGGCTTTGGAAACTGGGAGTTAATCAACACATGACACAAGAAACTAACAAACCAATAGCTCAATAAAACACTGTGATCACAGAGACCCGACACAGGCCGGCTACTCTGTCCCTCTCCTCATGCTTCTTCACACCTGTCACCTGAGAAGTTTCGTCATGCTCATAAAAACTGTTTAACTTATTTATGCCAAATTTTCCCCAAACTTGTAGGTACTTAGAATCCTCGACCTCCCTTCTCCAGAGCTCTGAGACACCCGCAAGCTGCTGGTGACACTTCGGGGATTTCACAGCCTAGGGGTCCAAGTGAACTGGTATTATTGCAGTGCTAAGTGGTGTCGACCACCTGGATCCTTCTGAGCTTTGAAGAACTCTGTCCTTCTGCGTCCTGCTGCCCAGTCCTCTTGCTGGTCCACACCTTCATCCTCATCTGGCTCTTAGCTTCAAGGGAAAACACACATACCCAAAACCAGACCTGCTTTCTATTTAGGAAAACTGGCAGAAATCAGAACCGGTAGGAAAAAAAAAAAATATATATATATATATATATATATATATATATATATATATATATATATCTGCTGTGCTCCTTTGATCTCGGTGAAATGTGCTACAGTATACTATTTCCAATCAAAACTAATTTTACCCTGTCAGAGTCCAAACCCTCCTTGAAATGGGCAGAAAATGCTTGTTGACTCCTTAAATGTTAAGTGGCTGGTTCCCTCGTGACCAAAATAAAATTGTCTTAAAGAGTCTCTGTCATTTTCTCATGTTTCTAAGATAATACTTAAAACATATCTAAACTGAATTCAAAGTTTGAATTTTGTTTCTTTTTTATTGCTCAATAAAATGAGGGAGGCAGAAAAAAGTTCTTCCCACTGCCTTGCATTTAATAGTTACCTGCTCTGTGAGCTCCCTCTTAACAAGGTTTAAAAGCAAGCACTAGGGAAATACCGTGACCGCCCCACACAGCCCTGGGATGTCGCCAAGAGTCCTCACTTTGCCATATCCCCCGGCCACTTAGAACCCACTGCCCAGCCTCTGGCTTCCCACAATGCCCTGAGGCAAGCATCCACAGCCTCTGAACCCCCAGCCAGCACAAGGAGGCTGCAAACGCAGACCTGTCCTCAAGAGCACTCCAAGCCATTACGCACATCTACTGTCTCAGGCACTGCCCAACCACTAGGACAAAACACCCCACACCCACAACCTATAGGGAGGTGGGCTCATGCTGGCTCACGGTTTCTGTCTGTGACAGACACAAGGGGGAGGTCAGCTGTTGGCAGCCAGGACATAGGGGGTTGGGGAGAACCAGGGCCAAGACCACATCCCCAGTGGCCTGCCCCTGCCAGCCAGGCCCCATCCCCCAACACATGAGTCTCTGAGGAGGACATTTTAGATCTGAAACTTAACAAGTCCCAAGCCCTTTCTCAAGGCCCTAATAGTGGTATCTGTGTGCAGGGGATGAGGCATTAGGGCTTTATGAAGGGCAATGGGCATGCATTGCTGGATCCTCTTCCAACAATTTCATTGGTCTAATTCATTCATTCATTCATTCATTTCTGTGGTACTGGGGATAGAATCCAGGGCCCTCACAGTCCTTTTATTGTAAGACAGGGCCTCACAAAGTTGCCCAGGATGTGCTCAAACTTTGCGATCGTCCTGCCTCAGCCTCCCAGAATGCTAGGACTTCAGATGTGCTCCACTGAGCTGGCTGTTACCCCCATTCTAAAGACGAGAAAACACAGGTCACAGGAGTAAACATCTCAGGTTCATGGGTAGGAGACATCATCTCAATCTGCCCAAGTCAGGGGACCAGTTTCTCAGCCTCAGGCTCCACACCTCTCCTGTCCCCAGGAGCACATGCCACCCTCAGTGCCTGTGGGGCCACAGTGTGTCTGCCCAGAGTCCAGGCTGGGTGTCTCCAAGATCTGGAGAAATTCTCGCATTGGATGAATACTGCTCCCCACTCCACCCCATGCACAAGAAACACACCTCTTGAGCATCTTGGCCCTATGGCTGGCATGTCCAGGACATGAAGCTCAAGACAAGATCATCCTGGGTTACCCTGGGGCACCTATCTGATCATATGAGTCTGCAAAAGCGGTGACCACACTTCCCAGCTGGGTCAGAGAAGAGACAAAGGGGTGCCTACAGGAAGGACCCACCACCATGGCCATCAGGGAGGAGGAGGGCCTGCCAGCAGGGGGTGCGGGGGCTTCCACCATCTCTGGGCACAAACCACCTGTCCCATACAAGGACCTGGAAGCTGCCACACCCCACCAGTGAAGAGCTGCTCCCACAGCCCCCGGGGGGAAGGAAGTCCTGCTGGGCCGGGCCAAGCCAGAGGCCCACACCTGCAATGGCCAAGTGCTGCTATTCACAGTGACTACATTGGTGACTGTTCACTAGAGCAGGAGGACGGCCCACTGCCACATGGACTAAGAATGTGGACGAGGCAGCCAAACTGGACAGTGGGTAGTGCCCGGGGGACTTCAAGGAGCATGAGAGGAGCACCCAGATCATCTGGGTCACGCTGTTGGTTTGGGCCTTAAAAATACGAGCAGGAAAGACAGACGCTGAGGACTCAGAGGAAGCAGAAATGTTGCCCCCCAAACCCAAATTCCTCAGAGAAAGCCCAAGCCAGCATGGCAGCCTGGCAGCAGAAGCGAGGAGACCATGGGACACTAACAATACTCCCCTGAGTACTTAGAGGGCAACCAAAAGTACGAAACAGGGAGCTAGGTCTTGAGGCACAGGGTCATAATCTCTGCAGGAGGCTGAGGCAGGAAGACTGCTACCTTGACTCCAGCCTGGGCAATTTAGCAACTTAGTGAGGCCCTATCTCAAAATCTAAACATAAAAATGGGCTGGAGGCATAGCTGAGTGTGAGGACACGGACTCAGTCTTCACAGATATGGTAGGTGGCAGCTGGGGAACAGCAGGTCTGCCGGTGACCACAGCCCGCCAGGATCCGTTCCGTGATGTGACTTGGAGGCAGGGAGCCTGACCACGTGGCCTCAGCCATGGCTCTTTGTCACCACCACTGAGGCCATTCCTGTTTTTCTGGGGTCTCCTGTCCTCTCACCAGAGGGAAGGTCACCCGGCCTCACCTCCAGTGGCACCAGCAAGGCCATGCCGTCACACCCGGCCAGTTGAGTGGCTCAGATGGCTTTGGAACTTCCCCAGTAACCTTGAAGCACTTTCCACACGGTCATTTTGCAAGGCCAATTAATCTAATTGATTTCCAGAATGAGGATCTTTGAGAATCTAGTTATCTGAAAATCAATCTTCATCAACAGCTGATAATAACTCCTCCGTGCCGCAAAGGCTAACAGGGGCCGGGAGGGAGGTTGGCGGAGGCCCTGGAGCTGCCGTAAGCCTGCGCCAACGTTAGCCACGCTGTGCATCTCGGCAGCCCACATGGGCACCCCGCCACCAGCAGAACACGGGAAGTATTAAAAGTCCCTGATTTCTCCTAGAAGTGAAACCAGGCGATGTTCAGCCTCCTGTATCTGATTGATTTCCTTTAGCGTTACAGCCTCAAGGTATGTTCATTTACCCACTCATGACTCAAACACAAAATTTAAAGAGCGAAAATAAAAGAAAAAGGTAGAAAACAGGGAAGGGGACTCGGTGGAGGCGGGCAGAGGATCAGGGAGAGAGGGGAGGGGAAGGAAGTAAGAAGAAGGATGGGGGGACAAACCTATCCCCACATGAATGCACCACAAACATAAACCAATAAAAATATAAGAAAAATGAATACAAAATTGTAAATGCCCACTGTGCCAGGTATGGTGGTGCACCCCTGTCAGCCCAGCACTCTAGGAGGCTGAGTCAGGAGGGTGGCAGGTTAAAGCCCAACCTGGGCAACCTAAGGACTTAAGGAGATCCTGTCTCAAAATCAAAACTGAAAAATGGGCCGGGGACACAGCTCAGTGTGAAGGCCCAGGGCTTGGCTCCCAGTACCACAAAATAGAGTAACAATGACGCTGACAGCGCCAACAGCTAAGAGGACAGGTCTCAGCCTCTCCACTTGCAGTCACCGACTTAGAGATCACTCGCCCCACCCCCTCTGACAACCAGGTTCCACTTGAAGCCAGGAGATGGCACCAGGTCAGGTGGCCGAGGCCTGAACCAAGGTTATCATTACCACAGCCAGGCCAGCCGCTGGGCCAGGCACGGGCATGGGATGGGGACAGGGCACATGTGTGGTGCCAGCCTCCCCACAGGCTTCCATCTGTGCTCCTGGGGTGCTGTGCCTGACAAGGTGGAGCAAATGCCCATCAGGGCCAGAGCTGGCTAGGGTAACACAAGGTACCCTGAGAGGAAGGGGGAAGAGGGAGGCTCAGAGAGGACCCTGGGACCACAGCCCGGCCAGCACCCACAAAACCCATGCTTATCCCAGGAGAGGCAGCGGTGCAGTGGAGGAACCTACAAACTCGGCAATCTCACAGACCTGGGGAAGACACCCACTCTTGCCCACAGCCTGTGTGTCCTTGGGTAAGTTACCCAGTCTCTCTGAGCTTCACTAAAGGGAGCAGAAGCTGCTTCTGTTATTTAGGGGGGGCTGCTGTACAGGAAGGATCCTGGAAGCTAATGTGGTTTCCTCCTGAATGTGTAACTACAAAGTCAACACACGTGCCGGACGTAAGACGGTAACATCTGACCTGGGACTGAGGAAGCTGTTGTCAGATGTCAAACACAGAGACTGTCAGTGCTGGCAGTGGGCTCCCGAGGTGCCGACCCTCTCCTGAAGGATATGACCTCAACCCTCTGTGTGACTTTGGGAAGTGTTGCGGTTTGGATCTCAAATGTCCCCAAAAGTCTCGCGTATTTAAATGTTATAGATTGTCTATGGAACTATGTACTCTTGGGAGATTGGGGCCTAGTCTGGATGGGTGGACTACAGGCATGTAAACTGAATTAACAGTGTGGAAGCTGGATTAGTGGCGTGTAGGGGCCACACCTTCCACACTGGGACCCAGGAGGGGCTGGTCACTGGGAGGAGACCTGGAAGGATACATAAGCCACTTCCTGCCTTCCTTGGACTACTGGTCTTGACTAGTCTCAACTCGGCTGCCTGTCTGCGATGTCCTGAGAAGCTGCCTCCACCTCTGCCTCTGCCGTGTGCTTCCATTGCTGCTGGCCGCCCCTGAATGGACTGTGACCTTCTGAAACTGTGAGCTAAAATAAACCTTTCCTCCCCTAAATCTGAGGGTGTCAGGTATTAAGTCGTAGCAACAGAAAAGAAACCGCGACAGGAAGCTACTCAACCTCTCTGTGGCAGGTCCCTCCACCAGAAGATCCGAGCACAAACAGTATCCACCTCATGGTGTTGTGGGAAGCAAACCAGACAGTTCAGGGACCGTCTTAGGAGCACTTAACGCACGTCAGCGTAGTTGTTATTCCTTGGGCTTGCTTAGCAGAGGGACAGGGACCAGGCCACGTGCCTGAGCCGGCAAAGAGGCTAGGATCCATGTCTTCCCTCAGACTCCACCCAGACCCAAGGCCAATGTGCCAGGCAGCGGGGCTGAGCCAAGGCAAGCGCTTTGCCCTGATAAGTGCTCAGCTTCGCCACATGTTTACATGCATGATTTAAGCAACAAAAAAGACCAGGCACTTAGGAGGAGTGTGCCTAGTGCGGTCGGGGAGAGGTGGAAATGGGGGAAGGCCCCCTTGTGGCAGAAAGGGGCGCAAGGCAGGTGCAAAATTACAAGGAATCAACGCCAGGAGGAGGAGGAAGATCAGGCCAGGCAGGTGTGGCAGCATGTGTGAGGGCCCTGGGTTACAAGCAGGGGTGAGGACTAGTATGAGGAGCAAATACAGCGCTCATGGAAAGCGAGCACACTTGTGTGAAGCGGCTCTGTCGACGTGCAAACGTCCCTGTGTTCCCTTCGGCCCCACTCCACGGCTCCCAAGCCCCAGAGAGCCCCAGACATCCCGGTAGGGCCACTCTCCCATCAAGTAAGAAATTCAGACATTTTTCAGTGACTTATTGGATCAATTCTCTTATCGGCTTTCTTTCTCTCTTCTTTTTCAGGTACTGGGTATCGAATCTAGGGTCTCTACCTTGAACTACCTCCCCAGTTTGCTTGTTTCTTTGTTTTTTAAATGTTATTTTGAGACAAGGTCTTGCTAAGCTGTCCAGGCTGGACTCAAATTTGCGATCCTCCCGCCTAAGCCTCCGCCCACTTGCTGGAATTACAGGCATGCACAGCCACATCACATTCTAGACGCATTTTACAAGAGCCCATTAAGGGATGTGGTCAACTCAAGAGAGCGCGGTTTATGGGGGGAGAGGGGAGAGGGTTCCCAAGCGACCGCCAGAGGTTCTGCCCAGTCCTCGGGAAACGTGGGCTGGGCGCGGTGCCCACTCGCAGGCAGTGGGCGCGCCACGTCCCACTCCGGTTCTGCCCTCAGCGACTGCACATTTAATTTTCTTTCTAAGCACAGCGTACTTCTCCGCAGCTTCCCAAGAGGCTGGTGGCGGGAATCCGACACTTTCTCAGCCAGGAGTGTCGTAAGCTGCAAACTGTGCTATTCATGAGGAACAGTGGCTGCTCAGCTCCACAGGGTAGTGGCCGGTGGTCCCGGCAGGGCAGGCAGGAAGTTGCGGCTGTGGACCGGCCGACTGGTCTGCAGCTCAGCAGGACCTGTGTGGAGGCAACACCTCCCTCTGACTACCAGCGCCACCCCAAGGGCCACCTCACCCTCGGGGCTCTGCAGCTCGCCCTCCCCCCCCCACGTCCCTTCTGCAGGTGACACATGGGGTGACTATAAACAGGTGCCTGACATCTCCTGAGTGCACCCAGTGCCTTGTGCACATAAACACCCTACCAGCCTCATCTTAAGATCACAGACTCAGAAAGATATGACTCGGCCAGGGACACACAGTAGGAAAGTGAGCTGAGCTCTGCACCCAAAGCCAAGCTCCTTCGTCTCCTCCAAAGACAGAGAGGGTCCACCGACACGACCTTGTTGCTAAGTGAAATTGCAGTTAATGTGATCATGGCAATTTCATTTCCTCCTCCTGGGCCCCATCTGAAGCACAGCCACATGTTGAGCGTGGGAGTGGGGCAAGCAGGAGTTCTACATGTAGATGGAGGATGGGGGGGAGACCATTCAGGCCTCAGCAGCCGTCACCTTGAACTTGGGATTTTCAGTACAATGTCAGATTCTCTGTCACCTGTGGCCTACGGGGGCCAGAGCTGCCACTTCCAATATGGGCACAGCAGGAGATCAGGGGACTTCCCTGGGGTAGCCCCTTCAGAGAAAGATCCAGTCCCCTAAACCACCTCACCCAAGGCTTGCCCAGGGGCTTCTAGCATGAACATATCCCTTTAGTTTCATGAGTTCCCCATAATTATATTTTACATTTTAATAAATCTAATTTCAAAAATATTTATCTCAATCAATTTTCACATTTTCAGAGTCATGTGGTATTATGGTTTAGGTTTACGTCGCCCAGAAGTCTAATGTGTTCAGAGGTGGGGCCTGCTGAAGATGGCTAGATCATAATGGCACTGTGCTCAGCAACAAGCGAGCTCCAGCTGAATGTGATAGGGGCTAACCAGACACAGGTCACTGGGAGTGGGACCTGGAAGGCTGGGTTCTTGGAGCAGCTCTGCTCCACCAGGCCATTTCTACCCTGGAGCCAGCCAACCACGGACTGAGCCTTCTGAAACTGTGAGCCAAATGAAGCCTCTCCTCCTGGAAGGTGCAGCTGTCAGGCATTCTGTCCCAGCCACAGAAGACTGGCCAACACACCTAATTCACCTTCCTGACTCCTTTGCCCTGCTGCATGCAGTCCTTGGGGACGTATGCATGTTCTCCTTGGGGGCCAAGCAGTAAAATCAGAGGCAACTGGAAAGAGCTGAGGCAAGGCCAGCACACCGCTGAGCCTGAGTAGTGAAGATCGAAAGGACAGCCACCTTGGAGACAGACCGTGGAGGAGGAGGCTCGTCACAGAACACACACTCACCCAGACCCTTTAACAAGCAGCATCACGCAGTTTACCAGAAGTAAGGGAGTCTCAGCCAGGAAATATCATCCATCATATTAAATAACGTTGCTAATTTGGATTTTATTGGTTTTGTGGGTCTGTTTATATTTGATTTATAAATTTGTTTGCAGCTGTATAAAGGCAACAAGCCTGAGGCATTTATAGGTAGGTTTATGTCTGCACTGCTTAAATAATAAGAAGCTTAACATTAATCTTAAGTAATTTAAGTCACTTCTGGGGCTCCTTAAGAGGGCTTTTTCCACCTGTGGCCACCATGTTGGTGATGGTCAAGTTTGAATAATGCAGTGATCTCAATATTGCTCCCCAGCTCTCAAGCTGCAGGGTCTGATGGCTTTGTGAATTCACAGGAAGTGGGCCCAGAAAGGGCAGGCTGTCTTGATCTGTTTCTCGTCTGGTTTATCTCATCCTAATAATGAGTTTGCAGGAAGTGCAGCGCATTGGAGATGCCAGGCACTACTTTCCCAGCTGCAACTCTTAGAGAGCTTAGCTGGTCCAGCTCTGGCAGAGGCACAGCCATCATTCAAACTGACAGGACCAGTATGTAACAACTAGACAATCATGGGCCAAAGAGACGATCTCGTTCAGGGATTTGGAAATCAGTATATTGAGACACTGAGCCAATAGTTTAGAAGGCAAGTTGAAAAGACCACAGACTTCAAGCAGAGGCCCCATGGGGAGTCTCTAAGACAGGCTAGTTATGGATGAGGGGTGGCAGGCAGAGGAAACCAGGCCACATCAAGAGGAAGTCACTGAGCAGGAAGAAGCAGGATGGACAACCACACCAACCCCAAGCTGAGCCTGGGCTATGATTCCAATCTAAAGCATCCCCAAAGGCTCCTGTGTCAGAAAGGTGATCAGAGCGTGGGAGCACTAGGCCCAGCAGTGGATTCCGCCATTGTTGGGCTCACGTGTGACTGTGCTGTTCAGAGCTGGGGCCTAGTTGGAAGATGTGAGTCACTAGGTGCGACCTGGAAGGGCGTGCACCCTTGTCCCTGGATCTCCACCCCCTGCCTCTCTTTCTCTCTCTCCTTGGCTGATATGGATTCAACAGCCTTGGACTGAACCCACTGAAATTTTTAGCCAACATAAATCTCTTCTCTTTTAAGTTGTGTATGTTAGGTAGTGTGTCCTACTGATGGAAAAATGATGGACATAACCTGCACCATCTTGCTTCCCTATGCTAGCTCCTGGCCCCAGCAGCCTGCTGAGACATACACCTACCTCCTTCCCACAAAGCCTCTGACATGGGAGAGGCTTAACAGACTTCCAGTCCTAGAAGCCACACAGCAACCTCTCTGTGACCTGATCTTGTTCCCTACATTTGTGCACCCACTCACCCACTTGAGGTCTTCTAAAACATTTTCTACTCATTGTCATATATCTCTAGATGACCAAACTACCCTGGAGACTTTGAGGATAAGAACCAAAAGGGAGGAAATTCTGGATAAGAACCAGAACATATAAATTGCCTATTCTGAGAAATGAAGAACAAAATTACTGCTTAAGTAAGTACCTCACACAAATGGTCATATGTAATTCTCACTATTACTCTGAAATGTGGGCATTATTATATGTATGAGGCTGTACTTGAACTGGGACTCACAGAGGTCAAGTAATTTATCCAAGGGCAATAGCAGGAAAGGAATGAAAGATCAGAAGTGATGGGAGACACAGGAACTGATCTGGAAAACAGGAAGCGGTGGCAGGCAGAAAGTGATATGACCTATCGGACATATGGGGAAGTAGGAAGTGATGGTAAACAGGATGTGACAGGTGCCAAGTTGATTTGATTTCCCATCAAGCTTGACTTCCTTGAGAGGGAAAGCATCTTTGTCTCAGGACAAGATAAAGAAGCAAAAAGGTCTCCAGGCTCAGGTAGTGCCCTTTGCTGGCCACACTCAGCCAGGCAGGAGCAATCACTCAACTTGTACCTGCTCCCCTAATTCACAGTTGAGAGGGAGGCCATAGGGTGGCCAGTTTTCACAGGTTTAAATTCTAACACTGCCACTTGCTGGCTTACTAACACTACCCTACCCCTCAATTTCTTCACCTTCAAAGTTGAACTATTAATAGATGGCCTCACGGCCAAGTTGTGAGAATTAAATGCAACAGGACCCAGCCCTGTGCCTAAGCAGCCCTGTGAGCAGGGCTAGGAGCCCCTTCCTAACGTCTCCACAGGCCAACAGTGTGGCACTTTTCACAAGGCAGCAAGCCCTACCAGCCTCGGGACTTCCCAAAGTTTTGTGTAGCACAACCTGTCACACTTCCCCAGTCTATTGGATATTGATTTTCAACATTAATAACCTCAGATGAACTTCACTTATGGCAGTGACTGCTTTGCACAGACCCAGATTGATCAGGCATAAAGATTTCCCATTAGGCAGAAATTAAAGAGATACATCTTCCAATATCTCAATTAAAGCAACCTCCGTTTTTGCAAAGATAGAGCCGTTGATTTGATTTTCGTGCCCAGGGTGCCAATTTGTTGAACCAAGAGATTCATAAGGCAGAAGACCCCCTGGGGGACACGGACCTCCTTACACAGGTTCACCCACCTCCCGGCTGTATTCCAAGCTGGATCTCTTCCTTGAACTTAGTTCCACCAACTTCAAGTGACAGGGAGGCAAGGCACTCTGCTACCGTGGCTGGGCCCTCCCTGAAGTGCCAACTGCTACAATAAGTGTGACCACCACCCCACAGGTCCTCACGGAACCAACGACAGCCACAGGCCTCCTGAGGGGCACACCAAGCCACTCCTTCTCCCCTTCCATCTCTGTTGCTGCCTTCGGTCCCCTGGGAAGTCCAGGCACCCCACATGGCTCTGTCTGGACCAGGAACAGCCCTTTCTCTGGCAGACCAATGCATGAATAGCCACAGTTCTCCAGCCCCCGCTACCCACGCCCTCACCCTCTGCCATGTAACACAGGGCTCCGGCCATTAAAGAGGAATCCTTTTGCCCACCCTCAAGAACCTGGCAGTGCTCCGACTCACTTCATCCAGACAATGACAAAGACGAGATTATGCACCATTCTGAGCCTGGACCTCCAAAGGCTGTTCCTATTTTCTCTTCTCTCACTCTGTCACCGCCAGTAGGATACACCCAGGTAACCCCACTTATCCAAGGACAAGAATAAGAGGCCCGGAGCTGCCCTAGCCATTCCTGTGGAGGCCATCTATTGTGGTTTGGATCCAGAACATTCCCCAAAAGTCTCATGTATTTCAATGTTATAGATTGTCTGCAGAATTATATGCTACTGGGCGATTGGGGCCTAGTCTGGAAGGGTGGATTCAGGCATGTAAACTGGATTACAGGCATGTAAATTGGATTACAGGTGTGTAGTGGGGGTTTACCACACCTTCCACACCTGGATCCAGGAGGGGCTGATCACCCGGATGAGACTGGAAGGATAAATAAGCTGCTTCCTGCCTTCCTTGGAGGACTAGTCTCAACTTGCCTTGACTTGGCTTTCCCTTTTGTGATGTGGTGAGAAGCTGCCTCCACCTCTGTCTATGCCATGTACTTCCACTGCTGATGACCACCCCAGAATGGACTGTGACCTTCTGAAACTGTGAGCTGAAATAAACCTTTCCTCCCCTAAACTTGTGTATGTCAGGTATTGAGTCACAGCAACAGAAAAGTAACTAAGACACCTTCCTATAACAAGCATGGACAACTAGAACCTTAAAAGTTTTTTTTTTTTTTCTCTTTCAGAAGCAAGTACCTCCTGCAAACTCACTCAGGCTTGGGACATAATACACTACCCCATCTGGCATCCGCACAGGTGATTATACAAATGCTGCCCCTGGAGATCAGAGTCCAGCCCGCCTGAGCAGGCAAGGGAGGGACTGGCCAGGTCTGAAAGAGATGACTCAAGCCAGGACATGCCTTCGGTTTCATTGTGTCCCCTCCCCCTCTGCTCCTTGCTATAAGAGACCCTGACATACCTGCACACGGGGAGAGAGAGATATCTGAGGCACAGGGACCCCTTCACCTCCTTGGCACTGGCTTGGAATGAATTCTTTTCCCTTTTCACCAAAATCAGTGGCTTCCTTAGATTTGATCTGAGGCAAACATATGAACCCAAGAAGTTGGGAACTATCCAACCTTTCAGATGCACAGGGAGTCTAGTCATGCTAGCTGGACCCTGGCTGGCATGCCCATGCAGGTTAATACCATCCACCTACTAAATACACACAATTTTCCAGGCATCTGGGTGAAAAGATTTACAGACATTATGCAAAGATCCTGCCTAGCTTAAGAAGTTGAGAGTTTATTCATTATAAAATTTGTTTCATTATGAGTTTTTAAAATATTGCCTTAATATATTATTTATTTCAATTGCTGAGTTTTTCTGAGCCTTACATTTTGCAATATCTCTTAGCTCACCCAATTCCCCGGCCTTATTATCACATTTATGCCTTATTAAAAAAAAATCCACCCAGACACTAAGACCACAGGAAGCTCGAATGATGTAAGCAACAAAATAAATAATATAATCCTGGATTATCACACAAACCATAAAATAAATATCCATGCTTCATATTGCTGTAAATAAATGATAGGGTACATAAATAAATGTGGGCCAACAGAAAGATATTGCATGCAGCAGAATGCCACATAACTTACACAGACTGCCCCCCAGAGAGGAATGGAAGTAAAGACCCCACCTCACCTCTCAAATGACAGCTGCATGGACACAGGGTGACCCCTCTCAGGAGCAAGAATGACAACTACCAGGTGTGAAGAGTGACTGTGCAACCGAGGGGCCTAAGGATCCTGACCTCAGCCAGATCAGAGGTGACATCCACTGTGACTAGTCATGCTGACAGCGTGGATCCTGGGCTTACAGGGGTGAGAAGGGCACCTGCCCTCCATGGACTTCTTCCCTGTGGCTTTTAATCATGACTGTCAATTTGAATGGATTAAGAATCACCTACCAGGAGAGGAAAGCCCAGTTCTAGGCATGTCAGGGTATGACTGACACGTACGGCAGCAAATCAGTACCAGGTAATAGATTCATAGCCTAGATGAATGAAAAGGAACAGAAGGGGGAAGTGTGCCTGTTCTGAGGAGCTCAGACTTCCAGGGTGGGTGTGATCACTGCTGCCACTGCCCTTGGACTCTGGTTTAAGGTTGCAAATTTCTTCAGCTTCCAACACAGACTCACATCAACTCTCCAGAAGCTTCCAGGACTTTGACCTTGGACTGGTGCTGCATCCTTCATCGCTCTTGTTCTGTGGCTTCTAGTTTCTTGGGTTGAGCAGCTAGTGGATTGCCCGGCTTTTCAGCACACAGACAGCCATCATCAACTCTCTCACCTGATTCCTGCAGACAGCCATCTTGAACTCTCTCACCTCTGATCCCACAGATGGCCATTGTGGACTTTCCCACGTTGAGTAACTATATATTTTTATTATGTTCCTCTCAAAAACACTAATACATTCCCAAAACATACATCTCGTAACTAATTATGAGGGAAGCACTAAAAAATAACTAAGAGGACCTAACTAGTCCTACCCAAAACTACTGATATCATGAATAATGGAAAAAACTTAAGAAAGCGTCAAAGTCTAGAGGACCTGAGGAGACACGAAGATTAAGTACGGTGTGATGTCCTTTGGGATCCACCGGCTGGAGGGGACATGAGGCAAGAACTCAGGAAATTGAATAAAGTATCGGCTGGAGCTCATAACAACATTTTGACATCAGCCCATCCCCTTTGCCAAAGGTTCCGTAGCAGTGAAAGTTGTTAATGACGGGGAAGCTGGGAGTGGAGCCAACAGGACCGCGCTGCTCCATCATAGCAACTTTTCTGTGCATCTAACCCTGTTCTGAAACAAATGAATTATTCATGAAACAAAAAAAAAATCGACAAAAGTCCACAGATACTAGGTAAATTTCTCAAAGTCGCAAAGCTCCTACATGACAAAGTTCAGATACAGCTTATTATAGAACCACATTAAGCCAACACCCTCTAGCTCTCCCACACACATTAGGATGCTTTTCCAACTAATGAAAATGAGAAAGGAAGGAAGGAGGTAAGATGGAAAGGAAAAGGACTCCCACACGTCAAGGTGGTGACACACATAGGGCAGGGGTCTCCAGTCCCCAGGTGTGGACCGGTACCCAGGATCCATGGCCTTGAAAGGACCAGGCAAGAGGGACACATAAGCCATGAGTAGGTGAGAAGTGAGCAAAGCCCCACCTCCTGTCAGCATGCTCCTATCACATTCTACTGCCACTGCTGATTGACAGGAGGCTTCCTACTCCCCTCCCGCTGCTGCTGCCATCTCAAAGCTGTCCTCCAAGAACCTGCTATAGAACAAGTGTCCCCAACCCTGTCCTTGGGAGAGTGGCCTTCAATTAAAGTGGTCCCTGGTGTCAGAAAGGTTGGGGATTGCTGACCTAGGGGAAGGACTTTCTCTATGAGATGAAACTGCCCTGAGGGAATTTTGCGTCCCCCTCCCAAATGCACACCAGCTGGCCTCAGCTGTCCTGCAGGCCGTCCTTCCACACACACGCATGAGTATTTCAGCAGAATCAACAGCTTGCATCTGTCACTTGGCCTCTGCTTAGCAGAAGCAAAACACACTCGACCAAAGCGCCCTCTCTGGACAAGACATGTCAACCCCAACCCACATATCCATCTTTGCACACAACTGTTTAAGTGGCTTGAGGTCCCGTGAAATCAGGAGATTTCTCCCTGCTTCCCTTGCATTTTATTAGGGAAGATTTATCATCAACATGAAACTTTAATTCCTCCAAAGTCATGGATCAACAGACTGAGAAACTTCAATACCCGCTGCTTTTCACACTTCATCGAGGGTGTACGCCCCATCTTGGCGAAGTGACCATTCAGGTCAACTCCTCTGTCTCCCCCGCCTTGAAATCCTGACACCTTGGGGAACATAGAGAGGTTCACACCAGTAAAGCATCAAACGGTGGGATGGAGGGCACCGAATGCTAGAATCAGACCCCGCGGGTTCAAATCCTGGTCGCATCACTCACTATCTGTGCAACTCTGGCCTAGTGGCTTTACCTCCCTGATCCTCTGCTTCTCCTTCTATAAGATTGGGATAAAATTGGAACCAATCTCACAAGGTTACTGAATATTCATTTTATACGTATGTGTGAGAGTGGGCAGTGGAGGAGGTAGACAAGCGTCACGACACTGGCAAGGTGCTGACGGGTCCGGTGTCGAACCACTGTCATCCTGACAATACCTGCTTTCATGTCAACACATCAACAGAGCCCAAAAGGAGAACGACAGCCAGCGAGGAGAGACGTAGGCGCACCCCAGCCCCCTGCTAAGGACACACAGCTGGGGGGGGGGGGGTAGCCTCCGCTCCTACCTCCCTCACGTCTGCAAGCCAGGGCCGCAGGGTGAGCTCGCAGATGGGTGTCCAGCCAGTGCCTGTGTACAATGTGGCTGCTGCCCATGACCAGCACAGCCCGGCTGGGCTTCCGGAGGCTGGAGCTTCAGCTGGGCTGCTTCTGGCTTCCTAACTCCTCAGAAGGTGGCCCAGGGAGACCACCGCACCACTTCTCCGTGGCCGTGAGCATCGTGCCACGGTCACTCCCTTTCCTCCCAAGTCTCAGCCCGGACGCCAGGGAAAAGGTCACGTGGATTACACGGAGTATGATGGAAAAAACATAGACCAAAAAATTTTAGTTTAATGTATAACAATAAAAAAAAATATCACCCTCAAAACACTCCCTCTGGTTTCTAACACACTTATCCCGCCATTCTTGCCGCTTTCTGAAGCAGCTCCAGAAGCCCGCTTTCCTGGGGGTCTTTAGTTGCACGGTCATGGACTTCCCACGGTCATTTTGACTTCAAGAAGAGCCTGAGGCCACACCACGCCAGATCTGGTGAATAAGGTAGATGAGGACGAGCCTGCCTTTCTCTGCTGGATGGCACGTGGCAGCCACATTCACCCGGTTTTTGATCACCCCTCATAAAGCCACCATGCCAATCCCAGCGGTCACCGTCACGCCCTGCACTGCGCACACATCCCTCCCACCTCCACCTCACTCTTCGGCCCACGTCACCCGTACGTGCGTCGTGCGTGGACGTTCATGCCTCTTTTCCCGTGAGGGCGGGAGCCCCGGAGACCGAGCCCCGGGCCTTCACCCTGGGCTATCAACACACCTCCAGACCATTTTTCAGCTTTGCTCTGGACGCCGGGCCTTCCTAAGTCACTAAGTCACCAGGCTGGGCTAGGACTGACAATCCTCCTGCCTCGGCCTCCTCGAGGCCTGTCACGACAGGCCTGCACCCCCGGCCCCAGTCCCGCTTCGTCTTCCTACAAAGCCACCGGTCGCTGGATTAGGACGCGCCTGTTGCAGCGGGACCGCATCCCGAGTTGATTACACCGCAAAGACACGAAATAAGGTCACGTGCCCAAGTGCCAAGTGCCGGGGCGGCGCGTGCATGGGGTCCCTCCTGCTGGGGCGTTTGCCGGGCGGACTCATAAAGCTCCACCTAAAGGTACAACTCATTGTCACCGTGCTTTGCCAGCTTCCCCATGGCCGTGGCTCACGGCTTGGGGGGCAGGGGAGGGGTGTTCCTGCCGGCTCCACAGTAGGAATGTCCGCAAAGCCGCTGGGTGCAAGGCGACCCAAAAGCAGAGCTGTGGAGGCGGGGAATTGCGCCAGACAGGCAAGGGAGGGGACCGGAAGTAGCACCCAAAGCCTCGACTCCGCAAGCCCAGACACGCCCACAGATGAGTGCGCTTTGAAGCTGACCAATCAGAATTCACACTCCCAGGGATCTCTGTACCAACCCATTTTAAAGATGAGACGGGGACACGGAGACGGAGAGGGTGCGCGCAGCTCACGGCAGAGCCGGGAGCCACTCCCAAGCTCCTGGCGCCGCGATGACGCAGGCAGAGGCAGAGATGGGAACCGGGTTGGCGATCTGGGGTCTCCCCGGGGGCCTCCCGAGCCAAGGCTTAAAGGAAGAGTGGCTGGGGTGGATGTCGCAGTGGGGCAGGTGGAAGGGAACGCGTGGTGGGCACGGGAGATGGCGTCGGGCTAAGATATCCCCCAAGGAGGGCAGCCAGCCAGAGGCCACCTGACCACCTGAGGGGAAGGCCGGGCTGGAGACCAAGGTGGCCCCGGCCGATTCCCTGCACCCCACCCTGCCCCGCTGCACCACCACACGCTGCCGCCCGTGCGTGCTCAGGCCAGCCCAGCGCCTGGGTTGATTAATGGGTTTAATTTATCATTAGTCCCCACGGCGCTGAGCCCGGCTGGTGCGTCCCGGGCGCCGCGTGTGAGCCATCAGTGGGGGAGCGGGAGGCGCTCCGCACGCCGATTTATTTTCATTTTGCACTGGGCACAGTCCTAATTTGTTTGTTTTTCTCGGATCTGGCTTGACTGACCCAGACTTGGATGGCTGGGACAGACCTGAGGAAGGATGGAGGTTTACAGACCAGCGGAGGAGAAGAGGGCCTGGAAGAGAGAGGGTGAAGGACCCAGGAGGGGCACCTGTGCCCCGTTGGCAGGCTCTGGCCCCTCAGTTTCCCAGAGGTCTTGCCACGGCTGGGGGAGGGGGGGTGAGGGGACACAGGGTGCCCACACGCTGGGCAGACAGGCACTTTATTTTGGTTTGGGTACTAGGAATCCAATCCGGGGCCTTTGCACTGAACTACATCCCTGGTCCATTAGTTGCTTTGTTTAGTTTATTTTTGGAGACAGGGTCTCCCTAAGTTGCCCAGGCTGGGCTCAAACTTGCCATCCTCCTGCCTCAGCCTCCCAGAGCATAGGGATTCCAGGCCACCAGGCCCAGGTAGGACAGGTACTTGAACAGACTGACAGTGAGCTGGACAACCCCGGGGTGAGCTAGGGAAGGCTCTTCTCATTCTAAGTGGCCTCAGAGCCCAGCACCCCAGGGCCTACCCTGCAAACCAGGCGGCCTCTCCCCAGGCCACTGCGAATATGGGTCTAGGAAACCCAGACAGGTCAGAAGAGAAGAAGGATAAGAAAATATTTTAACTCAGAGATCTGGGAGGATGGGAGGTGGGGACAGGAGAGCCATACAGGGGCTCCTGAGTCAGCAGGTGCATGCAGACAGTGAGGGTTCAGCCCCTCAGACACACCCAGACTCCCATCCTCAGACTGCAGTCCAGAGAGAATACACCACACACCCCTGCTGGCACCCCCAAAGGCTCTGGGCTTCAAGAGTTGGGTGGAAAAACTTTATTCACTTTCACCCTTCCTGGACAGTGTGAGATGGTCCTCTGTCACACAGTTCTAGGCTGGAAAGGTGACAGACACCCTGTGTAACTAGCCCCAGGGTCTGGGGCAGTTAGGAGGGTTCTCAGAATGGAACCCTGGGGCTCAGCACCACAGGGCTTGGCCTGCAATACAGGCTGTCTCAGAGCAGACACCCCTCGAAGCTAGACCACCCCCCTGGGGTTACAGGGGAACACCTATAATTAGAGCACCCTAGTAAGCTGAGGCAGGAGGATGTCAAGACTGGGAAACTTGGAGACCCTGTCTCAAAGAGGGGGAGAAAGAATTTAAAACAGGCTGAGGATGTAGTATGAAAGTTCTGGGTTCTGTCGCCAGTACAGACAAAAGTAAAATAAAGCTACACCACTATGGAGGGCAGGAAAGGGGAGGGGGGGCTGGATGGGGCACGCTGCATCCCACATATGTCTCCCTAGAGTCTCAGGCTGTGAATGCTGCTCAGAGACCTTCCGGGAACACTGAAACACCACCCCCAGACCTCCTCCCTCCTGCCATGAATGCACGTGGCTTGAATCAGAGTGAAGAGGGCACCCCAAGATTCCCCACACTACAGTGTCACAGGCAGAGAGGCCAGCACTGGGCAGACCATGTGATAATCTGGCCAGCCGGTAACTGGAGGAAAGCAGGCTGAGGCAGGAGGCATCATCCACAGTGCACCCCTCGAGGGGTCGTCTCGTATACTCAAAAAGGTGTGCCACCACCACCACAGTGAGTCACAGGACGTTTTCACCAGCCAGAACAGAAATCCTGGATCCTCTAGCTCCAACCCCAGCCCCTGGCAACCACGAGCCTACTTCCCATCTGTAGATGTGCCCAGCAAGGACAGTCACAGCATGGGCATTACCTCAGGGGCTCTGCAGGCCCTGCCCAGTCACCCTCCCTCCGCCGCGGCCTCTCCGGCCCTGTTGGCCCCTCCTCAGCCTCCTGGCTGCGCTTCCTTGCCGGAAGGAGCAGCTACTCCAGCTGCCCAGATGCAGGAGGCTGGCACAGTCAGTGCCTCGCACGGGCTGGGGACCTGACAGGCGCTAGGCAGGCAGCACCCGGGCCCTCGGCTCTCGGGGGTTGGTGCCTGGCTTGCCACCACGGGCCACGCGGGGCCTCTGCCTTCTGGGCAGTAAAAAGGGTGCTGGGTCGCCCAAGGACACAGGGCATTCAAGTACACGGAGGGCTGGCTCCCCACCAGCCAGCTATGGACGGAGGCGTTTCTATGACGGCGCTGGCCGGTGTCACCTAGGCCCCAGCCATTGCTACCCGCAGGAAATCCCACCAATGCCGATGCCGGACCACAAGCCCATGGGGTCCTGTTACCCAGGCGCTGGGACCGGGCCAGGCAAGCTTCTCCACGGCGAGACCCGAGGCCCGGCGGGCACCCGGCAGGCCTACCTCCGCTTGGCAGCAGTGGGTCCCCAGGAGGCCGCCTGGGGTGGGCGCCAGGCCCTCGGGCCCAGGGACGAGCGGCAGTAATCAAGTTAAGCACTCCAGGGACACGGCTGCCCCTGGCAGCCCCACAAATTGAGTTTGAAATGCATCATCCCAGCAGCCCGTGCTGGGAGTGAGCCCGGCTGGAGGCTGGCAGGTCTCCCACTCCTCCCCGGGAGAAGCGGCCACGGGAGCACTTCAGGGGTCTCCAACCCGCGTGGGCCACTGTGACAAGGACCTGGGGTCTGCTCACCCCGGCAAGGAGAAGCGGGCAGTTTCTGTGAAACAGCCACAAGCTCATCGAGGCAGAATGTGGGCCGTGGAGGCAGGGCGGACCCGGGCCGGGTGGATGATGACGGAAATCGGGGTTTCTTGGGAACCACGAGATCGGTCTGAAGTTGACAGCCATGGCGGCCGCCCAGGGTGAACACACCTGAACCGCGGACCTGCACGTGTTAAGTACACAGTGCATGAACTGCCTTTCAATAAAGCTGTAAGAAAAGAGAGAAGGGAAGGCTGAGGCAGGAAGAACACAGGTTTGAGCCCAGCCTGGGCAACTTAGTGACTTAGTGAGACCCTGTTCAAAATAAAAGTTAAGGTAAAACAGGTCTGGGGGCGCAGCTCAGTGCAAAGGTCCTGGGTGGATCCCCAGTATTCTCCCTACAAAAAAAATAAGAGGAGCAGGGCGCTGAGGGCTGGAACGGCTCCTCTGCTCAAAAAAGGCTGAAGGTCTTTGCAGATCTGCCGTAAGATCAAAGGTAAGGTATGCGGTTCTTCCTAAGAGCAGCACAGAGAAGTCAATGTCCCCCCCCCCAGAGTCACACAGCAGTAAAAGGCAGAACCAAGGCTCTTCTCCAGGCCACGTGGCCCCAGAGCCTGAGCCCCTACACACAGTGTCCATTACTGCACTTGACAGATAAGCTTCTTCCCCAGGTGGCTGAGGCACTTGCAACCCGGGTGGAGCCACTTCTAACTGGACGGCTCAGGACAGCCCTTGTAGAGAAGATGGAGACAAGAGCCCCGCCAGGTCCTAGCGGGGGTCAGCACCTGCCCCGCCTGCTGCTCCCTGGGCTTCTCCGACCCTCGAGGCAGGGAAGGGTGGGGTCTCACACAGCTCTGCCTGGACAGGGCACAGAAAGGCTCTGCCTCAGGGGGCAGATTCTCCAGCCCCAGCCTTGCCGGTGCCGGCCAAGCACCAGGCTGTGTCCAAAGCTTCCTTCCCGCCTGCGGAGAGCGGCTTTGTCAGGCCGCTGCTGCCACCTACAGCAGCGACAGCGCACGGCAGCTCTCCCGCCAGAAGAGGACAACTGCAAGGAGGGAACGAACCCGGCCACCGACATCCGGCCACAGCCTGAGTTCTGATGCCAGGCACCCACCTGGCTGAGGACGCAGGTTCAGGGGCTGCTCCCCGCCACGTGTCCAGGGTGCCCCATCCCGGGAGCTCCAGATTCAAGGGCCCCACCACCCACTGTGGAACTGCAGCCTCGTCCTGCCGTCCTGCCGCCTCTCCCCATAATCACCCCCAATCACGAATCCCCTAATTTCAACGCTGGGCTCTGTTGCCATTTTTGGAGCCCTGGGGGGTTGAACCCAGGAAGACCCTGATTATTCTGATTTTCAGGCGGGGTTTCACGAAGTTGCTAAACTGTCCCGGCTGGGCTCAAACCTACAATCCTCCTGCCTCGGTACTGGGATTACAGGCCTGGCCTCACCTTGAATTTTCTGGTAATGATGACAGCAGGAGGTAGGGCCTTTAACAACTGACCTGGGGTCATGAGGACTCAACCCTGGGGCCCCCCCGAGGTGGTCACCCACCACAGGTGGTGACTACTGGTGACAACAGGGCAGCAGGGAGGTCCCCGCTAGATCAAGGTCCCCTTGATCCCTGACTTCACAACCTGTGGAACTGGGAGGAACAGGCCTCCGCTCTTTGGAAATGGCCCCATCTGGGGACCCCGCAGGAGCCACACCAAGCAGACTAAGGAGGTCAACACCTGCTCTCTAGAGGGACAGAGCGCTGAGAGCAGCGGGCTGCTTGGGGTATGGAGCCCCAAGGGGGGTCAGGGCTGTGTCGGGGAGGTTCTTCTAGCCTCATTCTTACCAGCTGCAGCTCTTTGCGGCTGGTTTGGGTTTGTTCTTGTTTTTCCAGAACCCCTAGGTGCACCATTAGTCCTTGCTGTGAGCTGTCTCTGACTTTATGATGCGTGCACTCAGAGCTCTAAATGTCCCTCTTAGAAATGCTTCTGCCACAACACAAAGGATCACAGAGGCAGAGTCGGTTCTTTGGAACCATAAACAAGATCGATAAACCCAGCACCAAACCCAGAGAAAGAGAGAGGACGTCTCACCAATACAATCAGAGATAAAAAGGTGAGCAGGGAAGTTTACAACAGATAACACTGACAGCCACAGGATTAGCAGGGACTGCATCGAAAACCCACATTCTAATAAATTGGAGAGTCTAGAAGAAAAGAGTACATTTTTAGATACATATGACCTTCCAAAACCAAACCAAGGGGATACAAAAAAACCTCAGCAGATCAGTACCTAGCCATGAGACTGAAGCAGTAATAAAAAGTCTCCCTGCAAAGAAAATCCCAGGATCTGATGGGTTCATAGCCAGATTTTACCGGATCTTTAAAGACACGAATACCAGTGCTCACTGAACTCATCTGTGAAGGAAAAGGAAAAGGAATACTTCCGAACATATACTGTGAGGCCGGGATCAACTCCTGTGCCCAAACTTCACAAGACACAACAAGAAAATGAAACTAGAAATCACTATACTTGAGAAACAGAGACACAGAAATCCTAATCCTCGCAAACCAAGTTCAGCAGCACAGCAGAAGGTCTGGCCCAAGCTGGCTTTAGCCAGGGATGCAAGGATGGTTTGACATACACAAATCAACAAAGAGAATGCACCGCACTCAGGGAACCAAGGATTCAAAACTCCCACGATCATCTTAAACCACACAGAAAAGGCCTTGATCAAATCCAGATCACTTCAAGGTAAAAGACCAGGAAGAAAGCAGGCACGTACTTGAACCACAGCCATCTCTTGATTTTTCTCGAGGACGATGATCAGAATTTGTACGTCAGCTGTCCCTGGCCTAATTGTGCTTCTATACTGCCTCACCGTTAGGATGGCAGGATCTCATCAAAGGGGAGCAAGAGGCACACGTACCGAGTCGTCACTGAGCCCACAGTGCAAAAATACAGCTCAGCAAACATTGCAGAACCCATAACAGATGGGTCAGTGAGGGAAGGAGGCCTTGAATGCCAAGCAAGAGGGCAGGCTGGGCAATCTGCTGAGAATGGCACAGTTAGAGTAATATCAGCATTTAAAAAAAAAAAGGAGAGTCTGTGTCATCTAATGGGAAAGAAATGATTTCAAAGATAATAATAGTGAAATAAATTTCAAGAGCAGACCTAACTTCATCAACCCCGGTGAAGGCTGAAAATTACCATCCCAGATAGAGGAAATGTCAATTCAAACTTCATTTAGGAAACGATTTCAGGCTCTGATTGCTAAATTATTATTTCATATGAAAAAGAACATTGTCTGGATAAAAAAGATGGGTGGCGAAAAGAAAAAAAAAATTCAATTTACTCGACATCCCCTTCCCTCCTCCAAAAAAAAATTAACATGAAAAGTTTCTCTGGATAATTGCCGATATAAATATCACTTAGTTCAAATGTTGTGTGTAAAATGTAATTATTACTCATGGAGAAATCAATGGTAGCAAATGATAAAATCCATGATCGGGGTCTTTCTCCTAAGTAGAAATGTATCCGCGTTTTGTTGGTGGTTGACGTGCTTTTTTTCAGTTAAAAATGATCTCCAACCAAAATGAGTATTACTACAGGCATGGAGGGGCAGCTGCAGACAAAGATGTGAACATAACCCACATATCTGGCAATGCCGCAATTCCAAGCAAGGGCCCTCTGCACCTCAACAGCGTTCCCTGCTCCCCTCACCCTCCCTGAGCATCTTTCATTTCATTTCCTATTCCATTCTATTCTTTTTTTTTTTTTTTTGGCAATTCTGGAGACTGAACCCAGGGCCTTCACACTGAGCTACCTCTCCTGCCCATTTTTTAGTTTGGATTCAAGACAGGGTGTCGCTAAGTTGCTAAGTGACCCGGGCCAGGCTCACACTTGCACTCCTCCTGCTCCGGCCGCCCAGAGTGCTGGGATTGCCCACAAACCTCTCGTTGGCGCGCAGCTGCCATTGGGGTGGTGTTGGGAGGTGGCCTTGCATGAGATGATCAGGTCATCAAGATGAACTAAGGCCATTTTGTAGAAGTGGGCTCGTCCTTGCAGAAGTGGGCTGTTACAAAGGCAGACTGCTTCAGCATCCCCACCCTCCACCCCCACATCGTCTCTCCTCCCCAGGGCCCACTCGCCTCCTACACTTCAGACTCATTACAATGCAGCAGGAAGCCTGTGCCAGGTATGGTATATGTTCTTGGACGAGCCAGCCCACACAGTCAAGAGCTACGTAACCTTCCATCTTCATAAAACACCCAGTCCTGGCTATTCTGTTACAGCAACAGAAAAGGGACTAAGGGCACAAGGAGAGTGATGGAGAAGGGTCATCCTACGGCCCTGTTTGTTACTGACTCATCATTTCCACTTCTGAAGGTCCCTCAACTGGTGCACTCCCAGCAGCCCAGCCTGAAAAAGCTGTCGGGTATGTGTGTTAGGATTTAGATTTAAAGTGTCCCCCAAAGTCTCAGGTGTCTGGATGGTGACTGGATGATGGGGGCATTACAGTCATCGATGGAATGTGCTATAAGCAGACATGCTGACAGGAGGTGGGTCCGGGTGCGAGATGGGTCACCTTTGTCCCCTGGCTTCTACCTGCTTTCTGTGCTTCCTGGCTGCCATGACAACAGCAGCTGTCCTGATTCAAGCCAACCAACCATGGAGTGAAGCCTCTCAAAATCATGATTCAAAATAACTTTCTCCCCGGGGGTCTTGGCCCAGTGAGAGGACAGCGACTAATACAGTACCTGTGTGTCACCTTGATCTTTCCCTGCTTTTTGGACTCTATAGGAATCCCATAGCACCAACCCCCATGTGGCTACCAACTACCAAGGGGATGTGCTCTGCCCCCGTATGGACTCTGGGGAGAGGGAGGTGCACAGCCGTGACCTCCTCCCCACACAGCAATCTCACCCTGTGGACCACAGCCTGAACTTCCACTTTTCCATCCTCCTGGGGACCCAGACTCAGACCTCTGGCCCTACCCACAATCCATCAGTGTCCCCAGAGAAACTCAGCAACATCTGGTTCTAAGTGCATGTCCGGCCAGCCTGGATGTGGCCAGCTCACCCTTCAGCAGTCCTGATCCTCCCCTGACCCCCCACAGGCCAGCCTGACAACTCCCCTTTGACACTCAAGTCTGCCCTCAGCCTCCAGGTCACAGGCCCTGAAAGACTGGAGTGCCACCTCACGAGAAAGGAATTTGGATGAGGATGGAGTTTGCCACCCAGATGGCATAAGACTATCTGGTAGGGATGCGTCTTGGTTACTTTTTGCTGCTATGACAGAATCCCTGACACGAATTTAGGGAAGGAAAGGTTTATTTTAGCTCAAAGTTTCAGAATGTCACAGTCCACTCCCAGGTGGACAGCCACAGTGGAAGAGGTGGATGTGAAGGGAGCTTCTTATGGCATTACGAAAAGGAAGCCAAGTCCAGTCAAGTTCCAGAAGGAAAGGCAGGAAACAGTATATATCCTTCCAGATCCCACCCCAGTGATCCACCCCTTCTGGGTCCAGCCTCAAGGTTTCATTCCTTCCAGGTTTAAGCTCCCACCACATGCCTATAATCCATTCTACACACCTGCAATCCACCCCTCCAGACCAGGCCCCAGTCTCCTGACAGTACATGGTTCTGCAGACAATCCATATGACCAAATACACACAACTTTGGGGAGACTTCTGGATGGGTCCTCAGAGTTCCCACACAGCCCCATTTTGAAGCTCCAAGAGGAAGCCCTCCCCCAGTCTCAAGACACCAGAGCACATATCAGAGGAGAAAAGGAAAAGAACTGGGGCCTGTTGCCAGCTCCATTATGAACTGAATCACCTCACACATCTTCTCAGGGCCCCAGAAGAAGGCTGTTTATCTTTGCCCTTCTGAAATCGCTCTCTCCCCTTCCCTTCTTGTTTTGCAACTCTCCTCTCCTCTCCCATTGTCTGCTTTGGAACAGCCGCCAATGAGACAGGATGATTAATTTTGTATTTTGGCTACAGCTTCAGAAACACCTTCCCTCAAACGACGGTGCAAAAAGAAAAGAAAAGAAAAAAAGAAGAGATTTAATCAGTCCCCGGTGTGGTTACCTTGCGCTTTTGCTGTCTCTGATGCGCTTTTGCTGTCTCTGATGGGTGCGGGGAAGAAGTTTTCATGCATTAAACTTTAACGAGCAGGGCAGGCACACACATTGCTGCGTCAACACCCAGCTTGCCCTCGCAGGCACTCCATCAATCCTGCCAGATACATCCTGTCGTTCACTTTCAGCTCTTATTATATCTACCCAACCAGGCTGGACTTAGAAACTACTCTGTTGTCTTAATCAGCTGCAGGGAAAACCAGTGTGATAAGGGGTTGGAAAAGTTTGGCCAGGCTGATGAAGGTGGGACTAGTACAGCCTCAAGAGTAAAGTAAAAAAAATTTTTTTGCAGGTTGAAAATCTAAAGAAGCTGGCAGGCCGGGTGGCACAGGCCTATAATCCCAACACTCTAGGAGGCTATTGCAGGAGGATTACAAGTTCAAGCCCATCCTGGACAACTTATTGACTTAGCAAGACTCTAAATCAGAAATGAGTAGAGGGTAAGGGTGCACAAAGTTCAGCCTGAAGGCCCTGGGCCAGACAGAAAAAATAATCTCAAACCTGGGATTCTCCAAAGTCCAAAACTTCAGTGGCACTGGCATAATACCACAAGTAGAGAATTCTACACTTCACCCTATACGACACGTTGTAGTTAAAACGAAACCACACTATAAATATGGTACAAAATTACCTTCAGGCTGTTATGAGGTGTGCAACAGATGTAAATGAATGTCTATGTTTCAACTCCGGTCTTGTTCCCCAGGTATCTCATTATGTATATGCAATTGCTGCTCCAAGATCTGAAAACATTTCCCGATCTAAACACTTCTACCTCACGCATGCTGGGTGGGGGGGTGTGCATGCTGGACCTGCACAGGTAAGTCATCCCGCTTTGGACCACAGGTGGTCACAGGAGGAGGAAACACACAGAAAGAGGGGCAGGACTCGGAGATCTGCCGCTCAAGAACCACCTAAGCCAAGATCAGCATATTCCATCCATACAGGGCCGTGTGGTCTCTGCCCCACCAACTCAAGGCTGCTATTGTAACAAGAAAGCAGCCACGAAAGGCATCTCAGTAACTTTCCATCGCTGGAGCAGAATATCTGACACACTTTGAAAAAGGAGAAGTTTAATTTGGCTCACAGTTTCAGTGGATCCAGTCCACGACTGCCTGGCTGCAAGGCAGAACTCAAGGAAAGGGGAGGAGCATGGTGGGGAACCGCTGCTCACTCACGGCAGCCAGGAAGCAGAGAGAGCAGGGAGGAGCCAGGGACAAGAGCCCACCCCACTAAGCCATGCCTCCGAGGCCCACCCCCAACCAGGCCCCACCTCCTAACAGAGCATGAGCTCATCCACGGGTGAGTCCATTGGTGAGCGTAGGTCCTCCATGTTCCAATCACCTTCTAAATGAGAAGAGACTTTGGGGGGATATTTTAATCTACCATAACAGTATATAACCAAATGGGCATGGCTGTGTGCCAATAAAACTTCGTTGACAAAAACAGGCTGTGGGCTGTAGTTTGCCGAACACTTCTCCATACCCTAGGGTCAAAATAAGCATACAGGAGCCCACGAGAAAGATGAAGAAAATCAGGGTTGGATTTTTGTCCATCTCCTAAAGGTCTCCTTTGACCTCTCTGTTTCCTATTACCTCTCTCTTGTTTTACTCTTTAAATCACTGACATTTTGAATTTCTCCTATAAGATTAGCCAGGTGGTACTTAGCTTCATGGGTCTGATTTGTCTCATGTAGCATACGGTTTCAGGGTGCGTCCAGTTTTCCAAAGATGATTCATAAATCATTCTTTACGGCAGCATAGTACTCCATTGCACACAGAGGCCACATTTTTTATTGGTTCATCTGTCAGGGGGCCTGTAGGCTCCTCCAAGATTTAACTCTTATGAGTTGCTGCTACAAACATGAATAGGGATGTATTACTGTAATAAGACGTCTTTAAGTCTTTTGGGAAGAGAATAAAAATCAATATGGAGGCTCTCAAAAAAACGAAAATGGACATTCCGCTTGGCCCAGCTGCACCTCGTTCAATTTTTTGCATCCTCACATCTCGGCACAAACATCCCAGCTCTCGGCACCTGTATCTTGTTATTCATGTACTCCGCTCAGTTTGCAATTGTCTTTGGGCGGGGGGGAGTCTGTCCCCTAATTTGGCTGCCCTCCACGAGTTCGCCCTGGCCAAGTCCCCCCAGGGCCCGGCATGGAGGAAGCGCTGAGTGACCATCTATTGGGTAAGAAGCATGACAGGCTGCAGCTACCACCAGAGGGCACGACTGGCCCCAGCCAAGCACTGGCCGAAGAGCCAGCGCCGCACGTGCAGCCAGGCTGCGAGGGTCAGGCATCTTTGTCAAGTATAGCTAAGCACTACAAGTGACAGCCACAGCCACGTGCCCACCAGTAGGAAGGCAGGCCCGCAAACATGTGACCTTGCGTCCTCACCTGCCTTATTCACCAGATCTGTCACTGCGCGTCTTCTGGCTCTTCCCCAAAGTCAAAACGACCATGACAGGAAGACACCTTGAATGGACTCAAGATATTGAGCAGCCAGGACAGAGCAACTGAAGACACCCAGGAAAGCGGGCCCCAAAGCTGCCTCGGGCAGTGGCATGGGTGACAGGAAGGTGTGTCTGAGCAAGGGGAGTGCGCTGAGGGGGACTCATGGCCGGGTATCTTTTCCTGGAACACATCAATACATTCTTAAAATTTAAATGTATGTCATATTTTTCTATCATACCTCATACAGCCTTTTGAGGAGACAAAAGAAGCCATGTAGAAAAGCGTACGTGTGACAGGTGATTCCATGGGCAGGAAATACATTGAAAACAGGCAAAGTTAGCCTGCAGCCCTCAAAGTCAGGAGGGCAAGGAGGGGGACCGGCTCCAGGCGCCTGCACATCCCATATCCTGGGGCTCATCATCCGTGGACTTAACCGGCCACAGATTGGCAGGACGTTTTAAACCATACAGACTTTTTGTATTGTCAGCTGTCCATGAACAAGACATCACAGCAACGATGCCCATGGTGTTTCATGGCACACGGGGCAGCAGGCCACCTCGTGATGATGTTGGGGTGCAGGTGGGGGACCCAGGTGCAGGCAGACACGGCGCTCCCTGATAGGACAGACCTGAGCATCTGCAATCCCAGAGGCCCCGAGCCAGCCCCCACGGGTGCACAGAGACTCTCCTGTTCCTGTCTAGCATGACTTCAACTCCAGAATCATTTCACCCTGTGGAAATCCAGCAAGATATATTCTTGGGACCAGTTGCTGTTTACTAATTAATGTGGATGATACTTTCATTTCTTTTTCTTTTTCTTTCTTTCTTTTTTCCTTTGTGGCTGTCGTTGTTGTCCTTGTACTGGAGATTGGGCTGAGGTCCTTCACACTGAGCTACCGTCACAGCCCATTTTTCAGTGTTCATTTTAAGATGGTGTCTCTCCAGGTTGGCCACGAATGTGTGATCCTCCTGCCTCAGCCTCCCAGAATACTGGGATGACAGACCTGTACCACGGAGCCAGTTAACACTTCAAAGTTAAAAGTTTATGAAAACAAAAATCTGGGGGCACTGGGCAGATGCACCTCCAAGTGAGGCCTGCAGGGGGCGCCGTGGGCTCATGAACTCCTCTGCGGTGCTGCTGTCTGCCTGGTCCAGATGAAGGCCCAGTCTCCCCCTGAAGTTTCCGAGCAGCCTTCAGAAGAGGATGGAGGGCTGAGCTCACAGGCAAGAGCCAGGAAAGGAGCGGCCACACCCTCCCGGGGCTTGGCTCCACCGTGGCCTGGATATTCCAGCCCCAAAGCTCTCCGCATCCCACACGATCCTTCCAGAGAGAGCAGCAGGGAGCAAGGCTGCCTGCCCAGGGCCACCGCCTCCTCCTCCCCACTGCTCCCCAAGGCCTGGCACAGAAAGGGGACACGGCAGCTAAGGGTTAGAGTGACCCAGGCTTGAGCTCCTGCTCTGGCTCTAGTAGCGGGCTGATGGCCAGTCATGCTCACGTCCTGTTTCCTGTCCCAAAGGAGAAGGTGATGCCACCCTCATCCTGGAGTCACGCAGAGGCCTTAATGAAGTCCTGCAGCACGTCACATGCTGTGTCCGCCTGGTGGCAGCTGCTCACCCTCCCACAGAGCAAGGCAAGCCCCTCACGGGTGTCCCTGCCCCTACAGCAGAGGTGGGACAGAAGACGCCTCTTCCATGTCCTCATGTCCCCAGCCCCATCACATAGGACACTGCGCAGGGCCCAGGCTGGTGGCTGCAGCTCACAGACCCTGCCCAGCGAGAAGACGGCCATGCCAAGGCAACAGCATCAGGACGACACACGTGGCCTTGGCCTGGCCTCCTCGCAGGCGGTCCAAGCTGGGAGACAGCACTTCGGGTAACACAGAGGCACCTGGGTCACCAGGGCTCATGGAGCAAAGAGCACGCCAGCTCCAGAGGTTTATTAACCACGTGGCCCCGGGAATGTACCGTGACCCCACGGAAAGCCATCTGTCCCACAGGGAGAACCACTCAGTGCCACCATCAGACCCAAGGGTCCCCCAGCCAAGCACTGCATGTCAAAGAGTGTGGGGCACATCCGCTGCCCTGCCTCTCTCTGGGCACCACTGAGCTTCCGGAGTAGTAACTCCAGAAGCACTGATGCCAGCTAATAGGTGGGGACTTGCTCCCTGGCAGGACGGCTCTGTGGGCTGATGCCACTGTCCCCATTGTTCCTGAGCTGCCCTGGCGGCACAGGTCTGTCATCCTAGCACTGTGGAAGGCTGAGGCAGGAAGATCGCAATTTTGAGCCCAGCCTGGGCAACCGAAGTGATTTAGCAAGTCCTTGTCTCAAAATCAAAACCAAAAAAGGTGAGCTGTGGCTATCGCATAGCGGCAAAGGCTCTGGTTTCATCTCCAGCATCACACACACACACACACACACACACACACTCACACACACATACACACACACACACACACACACACACACGCGCGCGCGCACGCGCGCGCGCATGCAGAACCCAGCCTCATGACCCACCTGTGTGCATGTTGGAACTGCAGCCTGTCTCAGCCCAGCCCTGGGACAAGCCTCGGATGTCACGATGCTCATGCCCAGTCCACTGCCCTCTGCCCGACCCCATCTGCCCTCTGTCCTCCACCCTGGCAGTGGAAAACACTCAATCCATCCCACGCCCTGGGCTCTCCCCAGGCCTGGGCTGTCAGGGAGGTGAAGGACACTGAGTCCCAGAATGAGAAGAGGCCCACCCTGGTAGCACAAGCCTGTCACCCCAGCACTCTGGGAAGACGAGGCAGGAGCATCACAGGATGAGAGCCGTCATCTGCACCCGAGGACTCCCACCGTGCAGAAACCCTCTCCTTTTGCTGCTGAGGATCCCGAGGAGAGCTCGCCCCCCCCCCACCTGCCCTGACACCCTCACTTGTGCAAACACGATCATGCCAGAGAGGGGACCTGTGGGACAGTTACTCTCAAGGACCAAGTGAGATGCGCCTACAGCACTTGGTGGAATCCTGAGACACACGCAAGCCAGCACCCAGGCTCACCACTGTGATAACAACACTGTGCCCGTGATCATCACCGTAATCCTCCCCACCACCATCGCTACCATCCCATCTCACAGGGCGCAGCACTATGCCACCTCCCTCTGTCACATCCTCCACTGCTGCTGTCCCCACAACACCACTGTCATTTCACTTCAGGGCCATCGCGTGTGCCAAAGGCACAGCACACTCGGGACAAGGAGAGGTGTGAGAAAGTCCCTCGGCCTAGAAGGGAGACAGGGGCCTCAGTGGTGGACACGATGGGCAGTCTGGGGACATGGGATCACCCCACATGGGACTCTGGCATCAGTGCCTGCCACTGTGAAAGCCCAGTGGTCCTATCTTTGACCCTGGGACTTTCTGGAGGAGGCGGTCTGAATGACGCACCATGTTTACGACATTTTTAACTATTGCCATCTTCTGGGATGACAGAAATAAAGTGGTTCTCGGAAGAGGCACTTCCGGGGAGGGAAAAGAATTGGCAAATTTTAAACAGATCATCAGGAGGAGAGAGAGGGGAAAGCCGCGAGTACTAAACCACCGGGAGTTGGGGACTCTACATGGGCAACCTTTTCCGTCCTCAGTCACCCCTGGGGGAGGGAGTTTATTGCCTCCACGTTGCAGGTGGGGAAACTGAGGCCCCAGAGAATAACCGCAAGCTGATAGCACGTGGTGGCCAGGTCCCTACCTGCCCAAAACTGGCCCTCCTTCAGAGGCTGGGCCTTCACCAGTGCAAGGGAAATTCCAGGCAGTGTGAATGAAATTCTGCCTAAGATGCTTCACAGGTGCTGGACTCTCGTCGGTAAGAACCTGACCCAGCCACCTGAGCATGTTCACCATGCTTTAAAACTGTGGCTTTTACCCAAGAAAGAAGGATGTGTTACCTTCTCCGTTGAGTTACGGTGAGGAGTAAATATTAGGGGCCACGTAAGTCCCTGCCTATGGGAACTAGCAGGTAGTTAGTACGTAATGTATGCTCGCCATGTCTCTGCTGCTAAGGACACCCCTAGGAATGGTCCCCACTGGTCCCCGCCTCCGGTGTTCACACCCTCAGACAAGCCCCTTCACCTGAGTGAAACCTGAGCTTCATCACTGACTTCTATCCAAGCCAAAAAAACAGAAGGCATAAACGCCACTTCCAAGACTGAGCTGCAGAAGCCACGCCCTGTGACTTCTGTCCCAGCTGTCCTGCACAGGGCTTTGCCCTCAGGACTCAGGGAAGCCAGTGCCAAGATAGAGTTGCCTAGTGGACAGCGCCCTGAGGCAGGGAGCAGGTGTGTCTAGGCAGCAGCCGAGAGGCCAGCAGTGCCCTGTCCTCCAGCCTGTGTACACATGGACAGGCAGATGCTCCCCAGTCAGGCCTTGTGGTCACTGCAGTTCCATTGGCTTCCCGATCACAGCCCAAAAAAGACCTGGGGGCAGGGAACACAGCAAAGCCACTACATGACTCGAAACCACAGGAACTGGGAGAGAATGAGTGAATTTTTTGTCTATAGCTATGATGTCCCAGGGGATCATTTGTTACACAGCAGTATATAGTTAATACATTCGCCCCTGTCTGTATCCACTCAACAAGCCTTCGCTTCACAGCAGATGAGAGTCAGATGTCCACCCCAGTTCAGGCCAGAGCTGGCATATCCAGGGCAGTGAGAAGGCCACCCCTCCCACTTCAGAGCCCACAGCAGGGACACGGAAGGGAAGCTGTTGTCTGCACGGCGCCACTGGGAGGGTGCAGAGACCACCGATGGCGGGACCCAGGAGGGGCCTGGGAGCCTCCAGCACAGAACCCCTCTTTCCATTTCACACATGGGGGAAATGCACCTCCTCGGATGAAGAAAGTGAGATTTCCTCTAGCAACATGCAGAGCCAGACCCAGAAAAGAGCAACAATCACAGATGAGCAGAGACCAAGCGCACCCTGATCAACACATGATGCCTGCCAGGAGAACAGATGGGCACATGGTGGCATGCATGTCACATACTGCCACTGGTGCTACTTCCAGCATGAACACAGAGGAAGGGGTTACAGCCACCGTGGAACCCCAAGTCATGAAGGGCTGAACCCTGAAGACAAGAACAGTACATGTCATCCAGACATCCGTCCACGCACCTGCCCATCACCTATCCATCCATCGACCCATCCTTCTGCACCGCAGAAACCCGAGCTGCTATCCCAGAGTTGACCGCCCCTTTCCCGCATTCACAAGGCCCCGGAGAACTATCTCACAGGTGTGGTAAACGCATCTGTTTCATCTAAATGCCAGGTGATTTGCTACAGACACACTTCGTGGTGCAGGAGAAGGTCCTTGGCGTCTCGGCTCTGCCATCCCAGGAAATCGATGCTGTTGCAGCTCTGACTCCAGATTGGACCACAGCATTCTAATGGGCAGTGTCCTGAGCACCCCGCCAAGACCCACACCCTGGAAACACGCCAGACCTCCCGTGAACTCTCCAGACCCTCAGACCCTCAGCAGAAGGGAGAGGATCAGGGTATAGTATTTGGCTTTTAGGAATCTTACTCCCTTCGCTAAAACCTAAACTGAGGCAGGAACTGCCGAGGCTCTGAAATTTATTCCACCGGGCTGAGCTCCCCGGGAGGAGGTGACATTTGCCCATGGAATCGGGGAGCGTCTGGCTGCCTCTCCTGGCATCTGCTCATCCAAGGAACGTGGGAGGCCCAGAGTGTGGGCTGTGGGTGGCAGAGCCTCTGTGAAGCTGCTGAGACACAGAGAGACAGATGCACAGGAGCTCCAGGTGAGGAAGCCATGACACATGGGCACCAGGAAAAGGGTGTGGGGCAGGGCAGGCTGGGCTGCCCCAGTCTTCTCCGTCTGTCACGTTCAAGGGCTGGGTAGGGGCAGCAGTGTCTGAGCAAAAACCCTTCATGGCAGAACACCTCGTCTTGCATGCTCACGCCTCCTGCCACCTCTAGGAACTCTTCCTGGCACAGGGAAGCTTCAAAGTTCCCACAGGCAAAACTCATCCTGACAGAGAGGCCCATCCAAGGCGGGGGTGGGAGGGAGGGGGACAGAAAACCACGAGCACCAGCCCCCCGGCAGGAGTTCAGAGAAGGGTGAGCCGCATGGCAGGGACTTGTGGATCCACAGTGGCCCAAAGAGAACCGGAACCAACCCCATCTGCTGTCCTGCCCTGCCTCAGCATCTCGCAAGAGGACAGACAGTCAGTGCAACGACTTCAGTCATTTATGCAAAGTGGAATGTCTTCCAGATTGGTAGTGACAGGCCGGGGCACCTGGTGGGGCAGGGAAACTGTCCCTTTCTCTCCTGGCTCTCTGTGCACTTGTCTCATTGCCAGATAATCATCATCAAAATCACTGTCTCCTTCTCCAACTCCTAGGCATGTGCACCCACAGCACAGGTGTCAAGTGGAACTTCTAAAACCTCTTAAATCAGCTAGGGGGAACAAAAACAGGCATCAAGTAACCACAGGGTGCACAGAGATAGGTCTTCATAGGGTTTTAAGGTCAAAGACATCTGCACAATGGTGTGCAGGAACCACAACATGCTTGGGAGACCAAAAATCCACACAATTATGTTAAAGGTGCTGATAAGTCCTGCAGTGAGAAACCTAATTAGTTATGTTTTCAAACTGACATGTTTATAAAATCATTCCCATCACCTGTAAGCAAGCCAGCCTGTCCTGAGGACTTGCGAATGTCCTACCCAGCACTCAAAGGCCACATGGCTCCAAGTCAAGGCCCCCAAAATTGGCCATACTTTGGAAACACCCAATGAACTTCAAAATATGTAAGCCCCTACCCCAAACTACCCACGTCCAGATGGCTGGCAGAGGGTCACCTGGGCTCTGGCTGTGTTCCCCTTGGGACCATACCTAGCCCTCCACTGCTAAACATCCAATACTGAAAAATACAAACAGAAGACTGGCATCTTGAGAACAGTGCACGAGTCCCTGGAAAGAAGAAAACATTGTGTTCGACTGAACAGAATTTCCCAATGATCCTTTAAAATTTTGTTCTAAATGACAGCAGCATTGTGTGTCTTTCCTCCGATTCTCCCACTGCCCCCAACCACCTACCCACACTCCAACTCGCCCCAGGAGTCTCACTCCCCCAGTCCAGAAACGCTGACCAAACCAACTTTTCCAAATCAATACACACAAATGGCGTCAGTTATGACAATCCAATATGTGCCCTGTGGCCTGGCAGGGAGCTGAGCATTTTGTGAGAGAAGGAGAAGCAGGCTGGGAAGGGCAGGCTGGGAGGGCAGCAGGGAAGAGGCATCTCTAGCCATCCTGGGGGAAGATCTGGGCAGAGGAGTCAGGGCTGGGTCTGAAAGAACTACAGAGGCCAGGATGGCGTAGGGGTGCGCGGTTCCCCATCAACAGTGGAGCAGGTCTCAGCATGGAGCGCAAGGCTGGTACTCACCATGCAGGCACATGTGTGGGTGCTGTGGGCATCTTCCTCCATTAGCACCCCAGCTCTCCAGCCAGACAGCGCCACCATGGGTATATGCAAGCAGTGGGACCGGGCTCTGAAGGCACGCTGTTGTCTGTGGAGTTTGTTTGCTTAACACTACCAAACAGTAAGGAGCTGGAGGACTGAGAAAACCAAGGCCCACGGAGCAGCGGAGCCCCCACCCCATCTGAGAGTGGGCAGGAACCCCGCATCACAGACATCAGACAGTAGCCACGGCCTCATCTCAGAGCACAGGAACGCACCCGCAGGCCTCTGCCTGGGGCCTCTCATTCTAAATCTGCATTCTCTCCACTTAATTCCCATTGCATGACTTTCCCAGAGTTCCCTGCTCTGTAGCCCTAATAAACCCAGTAATCACCAACCTGGACTTGTCCGAGGTTTTCTTCGGACCTTCAGCACCCTCTTGGCACAGAGGCAGGCATTTCCTTTGTATTTCTCCAGGAAATTCACAGACTAATTTATATTCATGCAGAATGTGCATATATTTATGGTGCGTGATGTAGGAGCCGCCCACTGCCCCACCGCTTCCCCAGGCGCACAACCCTGGGCATATTGTGGACCATGAAGAGCCACTTTCACCACCTGAGCAGCAGAGACCCCAGGTGGCTCTCCATCGGATGTCATAAACACTAGGATTGGGGCTGAGCACGACACCTGCTAATATGAACCCATCCGCAAACACTACCTGCAACCACAGCTGTGTTCAAGGCATGGCTACTTTCGGACGTAAGGTTGACTGCCAAGGTCCTGATTCCCAGGACAACACCTGAGAAGACATGGAAGAAGCCAGGTGCTGGTGAGCAGAGTGTCCTTGCCCCTCCTGGACAGAGCCCAAGGACGTCCCTGCGCCCTGCCCTTGAGCCCAGAGAGACCAGGACCCCAGCATCCTTCCCAGAGAAGCAGAGGCAGGGCGAGGAGATGGCTATTGGCCTGATCCACAAGGGACACAGATGTGAAGCCAACCAACCGGGCAGAGCCGACAGCAGAGGAAACCAAGCAGCAGGGATGTTTTGCTGAGCAAAAACTTTTTAAATGACAGAGGATCAAAATTCCCCATAATGGCAGAGACACTTAAACAAAAGCCTACTATTAGAAGACAGAGATCCGCAGGCTGGGGAAACAAACAGGATCCATCCAGATGCTACTTGCGAGACACACCTGCTCCCAAAGGAAGTGAGGTAGAAACGTGACAAGGAACAGATGCCGGTTGGGGCCGCCGAAGAAAGGGGACCGGCGGCGACCTCAGAAAAACCCGCAGCAGGACACGTGGACAGAGCTGCAGCTGACATTTTATGGGATTGAAGGCTCCAACCCTAACCCGCTCTAGTCAGTACACAGCTTTCGTGAGTCACGTGGCCCAAGCCGGAAATATGCCAGCTGCAAACTCCTACCAGGACCCAAGCAAGTGACAGACAGAGCAACTTGAGGCAAGCCCCCCTCACAAGACATAAACAGGATGCTGAGCATCGGATTGTAAAACCTACAAATCTGCAGAACAAGGAGTGCACCTTCACGAGCACCCACGGGTATGTTTAATCACACGCTAATGCTCAAGTTAAGCTTTAATGAAGTCCCCATGGTGGTGGCTGTTCAGGCGACACTTGGCCTATGCTAATGTGCAGATGAAAATTGATTGCCAAGCAGTGATTGCGTCAACGAGTTCCCAGTGTTCAGGAATTCAGGACTTGGGGGTTGTGCAGGAGAGCGGTAGCAACCAAGGGCTCATTGGCTTGGAACATGGTGATGAACTCAGGAAGGGGCAGCCGGACTTTCCCAGTCGCCACCCACCCTTCCATTCCTCCGCCTATCTATCCGCCTACTCATCCACCCATCCACCCGCCCAACTCACCCATCTACTCACCCACACATCTCTCCATCCTCCAACCCATCCAACTGGGGTGGTTTGGATCTGGAGTGCCCCCAGAGCCTCAGGTATCCGTGGACACTGTGTACTGTTGGGAGGTGGGATGTGGCTGGAAGGGGTGGACGTTTGGGGCTAGACCTGGAGGGGCGTGTGCTCGTTCTGCCCTTCCTCTGAAACTTGTCTCTGTTCTGCCATGTGGTGAAGATCTTTGTCTCAGGTTCTGTCTCCACATCGGGCCCTAGCCTCAGCGTGTGATTCCACCATTTTCCAGCCACCTACTCACGAATGGACTGTGACCTTCCGAAACTGAGCCAAAATAAATCTTTCCTCCCTGAAGTTGTGGATGTCGGGTATTGGGTCATGAAAACTGAACCACCCACCCATCAAACCACTTATCCATCCACTCATCCCCACACACCCATTCATCCACCCATCTGCCCATCTATCCACACTGCATGGTATATACTGAAGATATGCCCCTACCAATAAGCCAAGGTTTCAAAGGAATAAAAAGATATAGTTTTTTTAAAAACATATGAATTGATTTTCTGACACTAAAAAAAAGTAGCAAAGTAATCATAAACAAAGTAACAACGCACAGCCACGCAATGTGGCGAGCACAGTGGGAGCGGCGCACCGCCGGGGCAGGGTCCCACCGCAGGGCACGTCGGGAGTGCACAGAGTGTGTGGGGCGCTGCTCGTGGTGGCTCCCCTTCCAATGGAAGGGATCACAAATACACGTGAGGACAACATTGAGGGCCACAGATAAAAGAGGGTGCTGGGCGAGCAGACTGAGGCAGGAGGGTCTTCAGAAGGGACCCCAGGAAGGACAGCCTCAGGGACCAGAGCCAAGGCCTGAGCGGTGCCTGACATTATCCTGAGAGCCAGCAAAGCCCTTATCCTGAGCTCTGAGCATGCCACACGTGTTTCCACAGGCCTGACTGCACCAGGAGTGCCCAGAGCAGCCAGACACTCTCTCATCAGAGGCACCAAGGCAGGCAGGGTGGCTTTGCAGAGGATCAGATGGTAAATCCTGCTCTAATTTTACCACTAATTGTGAGTTGACACACGGCAGGGATGGGTGTCTTTCTGCTTGGAAATCACCACAGTAAGGCTGTGCCAGCTCTCAGATGGGATTGGGAGGCAATGAGGCTGGGGAGTGATACCTAGCTGCTGCCAGGAGGTGAAGCCCTGTCCACACAGCAGCTCGGGCATCCCTAAGAAAGCATGAAGCCAGGCCAGGTGATACAGGCTTCTCACCCTAGTACTCTAGTAAGCTGAGGTAGGAGGAAGAGGACCGCAGGTTCTAGCCTAGCCTGGACAACTCAGGACCTTAGTGAAACCTTTTCTCAAAATCAAAAATTAAAAAAAAAAAAAGGTCGGGGCTGTATCTCAGTATGAAAGCCCTGGACTTAATCCCCAGCACCACGCAAATCAGAAAAGTAACATCTGAGGGGCTGGACTTGGGAAAGAATACCCACTGGGTGTGTGTCCCCGCTCTCCTAGACCCCGCGATGACACGAGAAGAACAGGCACCCTGCAGCCTCTCGGACCACCTGGATCTTAATCCATCCTTCCTCCAGCGACCTGGAAGACCACACTTCACCTCTCTGGGCTTGCAGCTCTGCATCTGCACACCGAGGACATGGGAGGATGGCAGAAGGCCCATCCCCACTCTCCAGGGATCCTGGGCCCTTGGAGGGAGCTCTGGAGGGGTCAGGGTGGCGGGAAAGACGATGCAGGAGGGGCTGCTCCGGCCACAGAGGTGACTGTGGACATGGAGGATGCTGGAGGAGCAAGGTGTCTCCCTGCCCTGCTGATAAGATTGTCATGTGACAAGGACAACAGAGACCCACAGATTGAGCACCCATCAAAGCTGGCAAAGGAGGAAGGCAAGGCACGGTGATCACAGGGAGACGACGCCCAGCACTGCGGGGACACAGCCGCCACTTCCACCCTTCCAGAAGGTGGCACAACAATGGCACTCAGCCAGGTATGTCCCCGACTCACCACCCAGTGGTGGGCAGGGTATAGCAGGCCTCGGAGCCAGAGCCTGCAGGGGTCAGAAGCCTTCCTGCGATCCCACCTCCCTCCACCAGGGCCTCAGTCCCCACTCAGGCTGAGCTTAGAAATACAGCTCTGCCAAAGAGGCAGATCATCTGCAAACGTTGAAGAATTACAGCCACAGAGACTCGTGCATGGAGCACACACAGAAACCCCCGGTCCCTGTACACTTCATGACACTCAGGAGACACAGCCCAGGGGGTTCGCTTCCTAGGAAAAGCATTGAACTGTCACAGGGCTGGGCGCCAAGGAACTGCCCAGGTGAGGACTCACCTGTCTGGCCACCACATCACCCTCTTTGCCCTCTTACCCCGAGGTGCATCCTGATCCCGGATCCTGGCTCCTGGCAAGGTGAGGGGCCTGGATCTGCCCAGCCCAGTCCATGCAGCATCCTTCAGAGGGCAAAGGGCAGGCTACACAGGGCGCACCGTAACCTCTGACCTCGAGTCCTGTCATCCTGGGACAGGTGGAGGTGGGCAGCAAAAGGTCCCAGCAGTCACCTGGGCCGCAGACATGGGGGCATCTGCTTGCAGTCTGCTGCTTCCTAAGCCCCCTGGAGGGCAGAGCACAGTGCCCAGAGTTCCCACTCTCTCCCCGCCTACCAGGGAGTCCCAGGCAGCGTGAAGTACATCCACAAAGGTCGGAACTGTGAAGAGGCCTTACCAAAACCCATGGCTACACTCATGTAAAGGGGCAAGCCCCGAGCAGCCTCCGGACACAGGGGGAGGAGCTCAGGCTGCAGAGATGGGCAGACCTCAGCTCAGATCCCACTTGCAAGCTGGTAACAGCAGCTAAGTTACATCACCTCTCTGGGCTTCTGCTCCACTGGTGCAAAGGGCTGGCGGAAGTTAGCACGTGGCTCATGGTGAGGCCCTGGGAGTTGATACCGCTATCAATTTGCTACCCTTGAGGCAACGGACAGAGTAAGTAACTGAGTCAAATAGTCTATTAACAAACCAACTCCATCAAGTGACCCGGAACTACAGTTTCCAAAGTCTAGAAATCATGGGGCCACAGTGGAAAGAAAGGGGAGGCCAGGCCTGGAAGCCCAACAGGAGTCACCAGGAATGGACACATTTGGTCCCCCAGATGAGGAGAGCATGCCTGTCTCAGTCTCCACCCACACAGAGCACACCGTGGACCAGGCTGGCCAGGGCAGACACCCCCAGGTAGGGTGGCACGGTGCCAGGAAATAGGCTCTGGTTGTAGCCTGCACATCTCAGCTTGGGCCCTGACCATGTACCCCCTACAAAAGCCTTGCTGAGCCTCAGTTTCCCCTAATTAAATGAGGGCAACAGGTAGCAGCTGCTCAGTAATGTGCCCATAAAAATACCCCACGACCCAGCGATTCCATTCCCAGGAGACACCCAGAAACAGAAACCAGGGCTCCCACAAGACCACAGGCACAGACGTCCACAGTGGGCAGAAGGCGGCAGCAGTCCAAGGACTATTGCGGGGTACACACAAGCCAAGTGTGGTCTGTGCAGACAAGTCACCAGCCACAGTGAGGGCAGCGGGGTGAAATGACCCAAGAGGGTCTTGCCAGTGCTACACCGGGTGCAGAGCTAGACACAGGCCACTGCACGTGGCGGTCAGCTAGAGGCCGGAAGGAGGGAGGGGAGGGGAGGATGTCTGGGAAGGAGCCAGAGGTGCTGGCTGTACCACTGCCACTGCACTAAGCCCACCTGCTGAGATCTCATGAAAGGGAAGGAGGTAGGAAAGGAGGGAGGGACAGATGGAGGCACACAATGGCACCATCACTCAGGGCACTGGCAGAAGCCTCGATGCCCTCGAACGACACGCTGGCATCATCCTGGCACATCAGGGACACCAAACATTCCACTAGGCGTGTCCCTCCTTTGCTGATTTTCAAGAGCCAACTCCTCCCCAAATGGCCATAACACCCTGCAAGGGACAGGCACAAGGCTGGCCAGGCAGGCCACCAGCCAGGGTCTCACAGAGCTCGCGGACCCCGCAGCAGAACCTGGAGCCAGCCAGACCCAGAAGAAGGAAAGAAGGAAGCTATATGCCACTGCCACAGGTTCCACAGTCCTCAAAGCAGCAGTGACAACAGGCAGGCCAACAATAGCAGTGCCCACGGCAGCTCCGCCCTCCATGGGTCAGAGCAGCCAGCTACCCCAGGCTCTGCAGAGAGGACATTGGCTCCAGCTGACCACACTTGGGTGGACATCTTCAGGGGAGAGGGGACAGTACAAACACTTTCTGCTGAATTCTCTGCCCAAGGCTATGACTGAATCGAGCAGCTGAGTAGAAGGCCCATTGAAACCCAGAGACTGGGTCTGGATCAGGACCTCATCTACCAGGACCTCCCACGCCTCACAGTGTCCTCACCAAGCAGCTGGGTCAGCAAGGAGGTCACCTGTGCCTGGCAAAGGCAGCTGCTGCTCAGTGCCACACTCATAAGGGCTTCCTCCCTTTTTATGGCTCTGTAATACTCCATTACATGGACAGAGCACAGTCTTTTTCCACCTGGCAGACCCACATCTTACAGGAGGAGAGGAATGATGTGGGTCACATCCACGCTGGCTGGCTGGCTTCAAGGCAGGAAGGGCAGGGTGAGAACACATGACGGAGACAGCTGCTCACCTCCCAGTGGCCAGAAATTAGAGAGCGAAGGGAGGATCGGGGGCAGGGACACACCCTCTGGGTCACCCCTAGTGACCCCCCTCCAGCCTGGCCCCACCTGCTATCAGCACAGCCATGAACTCACCCACAGATGGCACAGCACCCCAAGGTCCAGTCACCTTCTGCACACACAGGAGACTTTGGGGGACATCGTCGATCTAAACCCTAACAGTGCACAGTGGGCTACTTCCCTTTCGACTGCTGTGAACAGGGTGTGTGTCCACGCACCTGTCTAGTCCTTGTTGTAGTGGGGGGTTTTTTGCCCCGTTCTTTTAGGAACGCTCCCAGGGGAGCTGCTGGCTGAGCTGGTCACCTGAGCTGAACGCGCTGAGGAGCCGTCAGACTCTTTCCTCCAACACGAAAGGTCACCTACTGCGTGATTCTGTTTTTATGAAATATCCCGAGCAGGCAAATCCTTGGAGACGGACACAGGTGGGCGGTTGCCAGGGCCGGTGGGGGAGGGGGAGGAGGACCACATGCCTGGCAGATACAAGGCTTCACGTCTGGAAGCAGGCGGAGGCGGCAGGTGCCCGACAACAGGAAAGCACTAAATGCCACTAACTGATCGTTTTTAAATGGCTCGTGTTGTGGTATGTGAATTTCACCTCAGCAAAATTGTTTTAAAAGACAGCTGCTCGACTCCTACCCTTGACTGTGAGCCAACAGGAGGACGGGAGAGCTGGGGCAGAGACAGGAGGGTGACGGCAGCAGGGGCGAGGGTCCAGAGCACCCCCTCATTGTACAAAGGACAGCCTCAGCCCCCTGACCCCACTCCTGGCCAATCACATGCCTCTCCGACCCCACGAGTGGGACATTTCCACATGCAATAAAAAGACACTCAGAAGAAAAGATTTCATACATTTGTGTTAATTTCTCTGCCCAGGTTTTAATTGAAGAGAGGCTGTGGTGTCACGGGGGAAATAAACCCTCGCTTTGTCCATCTGAGGGTCACTGTCTTCATTAGAAATTACATTCGTTCCTCATTAAGCAACAATCATAGTGGAGACTTGGAATCAGAAAGGAAAAAGCACACTGACCGAAGGTCTAGATCTACTAGCTTCTGTTCTATTCTTCCACGGTTGAGCTCGGGAACCTCCAGGGGTGACAGAAATGTGGTGTGCCGTGAGGAGATGGGGCTTCCTTCAGCCCCCTCCAGAGCTCAACACGACACACGGGCAAACGTGTGGTCCTCATATGGACACTGCTGTTCAACCACCGCCGGCCCCAGCCCCAGTGACAGTTTCCACATTGTAGATGCTAAGATGAGCCCCTTCTGGTCAGCTAGTAATGACTGTTCCACCTGAGGGTGAACAGTGCTGTGCTTGATGACAGGGGTCTGCCTTGGGTGCTGGAACTAAAGCGCTGGGCCCAGCGGTATGTACATAACACTGATGGCCAGCACCCTCTAAAAGCGGCACAGTAGGGTCAGAAGACCTCAGGCTGTAAGTTTTGGTGACATCCACCCCGGTCCTAGCCAGGCCTCCTTACATGGCTGTAACACATGACATCTTCACCTCTTTTGTTTCCAACCAACATGGCATCCTCAGCCAGGACACAAAGAGCACTTCCCTGACTCTCGGCCAGGCTGCGCGGCAGGGACTGAGGGCCCTGCAAAGAAAATACACAAGACCAGAAAGGCTGTTTCGCATTAGAACCACTGGCTTTGCTCTGGTTTTCGTAGACATCACAAGAATATTCCTTGGAAAGAAATATTTCATTCATTTATTCTGAAAGTGTTAGCTGAGTGCCTAACAAACGCCACGCTCTCTTTGGCTCTGCATTCCTAACAGCCAGCAGGGCAAGTACCTGGCATTGGGCAGGAGGGAGCGGGCAAGGTGGGGAGGAGGGGCATTGCAAATGAGAGAGTGAAAAGGTAACTAGTAACAGAAGACAATGCCCTGTGGTGGCCACAAGGTGGGCTGTGGGGTGGAACAGGGGCCAGGGAAGGCTGAGCGTGGGAAAGCAAGGAACCAGAGAAGTGGAGGGATGCCAGGCACAAAGGCCCCAGGACAGGCAGGCACAGATGGGCACAGAGGAGCCGGAGAGGGAACGAGAGGACTGCCGTGGTCTAGATCTGAAGCGTTCCCAGAAGCCTCACGTGTTTGTAAGGTGCCCGGATCAGGGTGCGCTATGATTACCAGCAAGTTCATCCACGGATGGTTTCCTATGCTGTCAGGAGGGCCTGGCGTCACCTAGAAGGGTGTATTCTGGTCCCTGGCTCCTCCCTTCTCTCTCTACATCCTGGCTGCCCACACACAAGCCAAAATTCTCCGCCAGGCCCTCCCACCACTGCTGCCAGCCAATCATGCACAGGCTGAGACCATGAGTTGAAATAAACCTCTTTAAGTCATGCAGGTGGGGTACTGTGCCCCGGCCTTAGGAACATGACTAAGATGAGGACATCCGGGGCCAGGTCCCACTCAGCCTCCAGGACTGAGGCAGAAAGTCGGGCTGTTCTCCTACGGCAGGCGGGAAGTTGCCAGGGATGACAGCCCTCCCCAGACACCCCAGCAGCAGCTAGATCTCCGGCCAGCATCCCAGGAGCCTCATGCGTCAGGGAGTCCCGCCCTGGGAGAGAGAGAAGGTGCCAGGCCCCATGAGGGGAAACGCCCCACACCGTGTGCAGCTCCCGTGGCAGGACCCACCTTTCGCTTCCTCAGAGCTCAGCCAGCCCTCACAAGGGGGGCTATGTCACAGCCACACAGGCACTTGGTACAACAGTCCTCTGCGGCCAGGGCAGCCTGCTTCTGGCCAGGGACACCCTCTCCCCCACTGCTAACACCAGCCAATATCTCTGCCATGTGTTAGAACTGGTCTCAGGGGCTCCCACTGAGGAGGCATGGTAGTGCCACCCACTGAGCCCTACGCTATAGCCCCTGTCACTGGGAGCCATGAGATTCCACAAGGTGAAACAGTCCTGTCTCATCAGGAGCATGCAGCAGGGGCCTGAGGGCTCAGAGCTGCTGTCGAGCCTGGCCTGGCGGGGCAGGCCTATGATCCCAGCATTCTGGGAGGCAGATGGAAGGACCACAAGCTCAAGCCCAGCCTGGGCAACTTAGCAACTTATCAAAACCCTGTCTCAACACAAAAGGGTTGGAGACGTGGCTCTGTGCAAAGGTCCTGCCTTCAATCCACAGTTGTATAAAAAGGAGAAAGAAATGTGAGCCTCGTTAAGACAGGGTACACCATAATCACAAACACACATGGGGTGTGGGGGACAGGGGAGGCCAGTGTCTCCCGCAGCCCATGTAGATCTGCTCAGGGGCCCCGTGGGCATCAGGCCAAACCCCCACTACAAAGGCTCATGGGAAGGACGTGCGATCCCAGAAAGCTGGCTCTGCTGGCCTTAAATACATCACCACAAACATCGTGCACCAGTGGCACTCTCTTTTATACCATTAGTGAAAAGGAAAGTCCCCTTATCCACACCCACAAAGTCCCCTGGAAAGACATTCACCAAGACAGCTAGGACATGCACCTTCTCACCTCCTTACACACACATATGTGTGTGTGTGTGTGCGTGTGCATGTGTGTGTGTACTCCCAAGTATTCTCAATTCTGAAACAGCATTATAACTATAGATACGGACCTGAACATTTGCTTTTCATAAACTTATCGACTGAGAATGAGTACCTTTTCTAGGATATTCACCTAGAACCGGTTCCCCATCACTGGAAATGTGGGTCGTTCCTTCTCCGCTGAGCTACAGGGGGAGAGTCCTGAGCACTGGAGGGCACCACCCACAGAGGGGGTATGGCACGGGGTTGCTGGTTAAGGAATGTCACAAAGGGGAGGGTCATTTCCTTTCATCCTCTGATTTGAAAATCTGAGTTGCTGTGCATGGTGTTTGTTGAAAGCAGCCACTCTGTGCGCCTCCAGCGGATGGGAGCTTTCTTCGTGCTTTCTTCGTGCTAGCGTGTCCCGTGAGGCGATAACGGTTCCCCGCCCCATGTCAGGAAGTCACGGGAGAGTGTCACTGCAGCAACAGCGTGAAGGCAGCGCTCGGAGACGCCACCAGTGGGGGTGGAAGCCAGGACGATCTTTCTGGCGGGCAGGCACAATGAATGAAGTGCCGTGCCCCTGTCTAGCTCCGAGTCCCTTGCTCAGTAGAACTGGGTGGACAGCTGCATGTGTCCCTCTCAGAGCAGCTGATGGCTCTCCAAGATAAATGCCTGGCGCTTCTCAGAGGGACAATTAATGAGCTCAGAGCCTGCTGGAACTGAGATGAGGTGTGAGATTAGTGGGCGCGGGCCGGCTGGCTGCCCAGCCACTAGCTCCCCTGCCCTGCCACGAGCTTTCATTAGACGCCCTGAGGAAACCCACCAAGTGCCCCGTGGCAGGTGGGTTTATTTTTGAGATAATTACAAGGCTCAGGCTCGATCCACTTACAGGCAGCAACTCGAAGCAGGAAAGGATTAGGGAGAACTCTACCCCGTTCCTCCTCTGCCAAAAATGTTCTAGTGGGCTCAAGAGGAAAAAAAATGTGAGCCTGGCCACCGGCAGTGCAGGTAGGAGCAGGTGGCCCCGAACAGCGCTGGATGCAATAGCCGGGCACCTGCCCCCCACCCCGGCCGCTGTGCAGAGGCTGGGAGTCCATCTGAGCGTCTTAAGGGAACAGCACGAGTGGGCAGGGAGAGGGTAGGAGGGGGAGGGAAGGAGAGGCGGGAGGGACAGGGCTGGGGGAGGGGCGTGAAGGCAGGGTGTCATGAGGTCCTACCTGCACCTGAAACCCAGACCCCATAACTCGATCACAGGTATCTCCGCTGTCTTGCCAACAGCAGAGCACCTGGACACCAGGTCACCTGTGACACAGGTGGCTTTCTGTCTCCATCCCACAGGATCCTCAAGGGGTCCCCATGACAACAGGACTGTGGCAGTCCCTCAGAAGTCACCTGGCCTGCTGATGGCCATTTGTCCCCTTCCCAGTAAGGGGAAAGATGACAGAGAACATGGGATACCTGAGCAGCATTTCAACCTTGATGTCTGAGCACATCCCCGTGCCTGCCCAGGTGACAAGGATGTAACACCCAGAGATCAGTGTTGGCATTCGGCAGAAGTCCCCCATGACGCCCAAGCGGCACATGGGCCAGGGATACACTATGGCCCTGCACTAAGGGAATCCGAGCCCAGAGCCCCCATGCTATGCCCCTGTGCACTGCCAGCCACGGAAGGTGCACAGGGGGTGGGTGACTACAGGAGACAGAGGGGGATGGGAGTGACACTCTAGGTCCACGCAGGCCTCCGGGAATGCTGGGGAACCTGGGGAGAAGAGGACAGTGTGTGAGGAGTCCCCAGCACCGTGCAGGTGCTCTCTGCCTGCTTCTTCCGAGGAGGGTGCTCGCGGCCATCACTGCCACGAGGGGCCAGCCTCAGAGGGCACACCGGGCACCCCTGGGCAGGAAGAAGGCTACGCAACCACTCAGCACATGGGACCTGACCCAGCTTCCTCATCCGGTCCATCTGGGGAGTGGGGACAGGGTGGGGGCAGAGAGGGAAGCAAGTTCCAAGTTCAGGGCATGGGGAGGAAGCAGCTGCTGTGGGGCCAGATTTGAAACACACCTTAGAGCTATAATGAGAGGACTTGCTGGTGTTCCGGAGGGCAGGGGGATCTGAGGGATGAATACTATGACCTGTATTTCCTCGCCTCCTTTTCTGGTAGAGTAAGTGTCTGGACCCCCAAGCCCAGGATGAGTGAGGAAGGAAAAATTGGGGTGGAGGGGGTGGGGCAGAAAATGACATGCGGCATGTGACGTTAGAGGTGTCCTTGAGATGCCATTGAGGACACTCAGCAAGCAGTGGGCCCAAAAGTGATACAAAGTGTGACTCTAGGGCTCAAGGGCACTTGCCAGATTGTCTAGCAAGGCGATGGGAACCAGGGACTCTGGAGAAGTCACCACAAGGTCAGGGCATGGGGCCAGGTCAGCACCAGGGCACAGTGACTTCCCTGAGCTCCTCCACTCTCCCGGCCCTGTGAGGACATCAGAATGCTACTGGCTTCTGCTACTAGAATACGTGACCTTCTAACAGAGGAACTGTTGTGTGTGTAGCCCTGAGGAAGAAGCCCAAGCTACTTCTCTAGCCCCTTTATATTGTGTATTTGAGACAGAGTCTTGCTCGGTTGGTCTCTAAGTTGCCCAGGCTGGGCTCTAACTGCAATCTTTCTGTCTCAGCCTTCCAGAGTGCTGGATTACAGGTGTGTATCCCCCACAACACCGAGATAGCAGCGGGAGTTTATCTAATTTATTCTCCACTGTATCCCCTGGCCATTCCAGGTACCTATTGGGGACTCAATAAGAACCAGGAGGATGGATGGACGAGTGGATGGACAGGTGGTTGGATGGATGGATGGATGGATGAAAGAGCAGACAGACTGGTGTACATGTGTGGGTGTGGAGAGATAAACGGACAAACAATTGGATGAGTAAGTCTAAATTCTACCCTTCTCCCCTGTGGTTAGGAATACAGATGGCCAAAATTTCAAATTCCTTCAAATCCATCCATCTATTGGGATTCTCAGCACCTAAAGACCCCTCCTCCAAGAGCAGCAGGGAACCACCGCTGAACCCAGAGCCAGCCCGCCAAGGCTGCAAGGCTGCCACACACCCCTAGCCCCTCAGAGACATTCACTTCCCTTGGACCAGCTCACTGTCTCTGCTGGGGTTAGATGAGGTCACTCACAGGACACGCACAGAAGCCATGCGGCGACTACTGTGTACACGGGAAATTATATATTCATCCATTTTTCCCTTCCCCTGTTCTATAGTGGACAGTAATTATCACCAGGCAATGGCACGGCGCAGGCCACACCACCCACTCATAGATCCCCCAGGGACTCTCCCACTCCCTTAATTCCTGCAGGCACTAAGAAGCCATCAGTGACGTGCGTAATACCCATGCAGGTCAGCCCACGCTGAGCTGATGGCACTAGAGCCCAGCTCCCAGGAAGAGCACTGAGCACTTAATTTTTAAAATGCAATCTATATTTAATGCAATGTTAATATTTAAATCATTTAATGCAATATTTAATTGGATATCCAATGCAAACAAAAATAGTAAACAGATGTATTAATGATATACTCAAGTGCTCTCCTGGTCTGTTCTTCAAGCACCTTGCAACCACAAGATAATTTTCTTGCCCCCCAGGCACAGAAAGCAGCCACGGGGGCATTCAGGCTGGGTCTTGTAAGTGGAGGGTGTGTGGGGGGGAGCCTGGCTCAGAACAAGGGATCACGACCTTCATTTATTTCCACACTTACGAAGTCCTGCTGGGGGGCGGGGGGAGAAGAGCTCTCTCTCCTCTCGGGGTGTCCCTGTGGGAAGTGACACATGAAGCTGTGGCCACTGGGATCAGCATGAGGAGGGGACCCACGCAACAGCCCACCTACACACCCGCGGGCCAACGAGCCTGACACAGGAACAGCAGTGTGGCTGGAGGCAGCACCATCTGAAGGAGCCGGAGAGGAAACAGCGAATGGTTCAGGCAGACAGAAGAGCTCCTACGGGTACCTGTGTGTCCTCAAATCGGTATGCTGAGCCCTAATCCCTACGGTGACCGTATTCAGAGGTGGGTCCTTTGGAGGTGAACAGATGCTAGGTCACTAGTGTGAATGGTACCAGCGCCATCATCCATCATAACAGAAGATGCCCCCCTCTCTCCCCTGCCCTCCCCTTCTCCCAACCTTAACAATTTGGAAACTCAGGGAGACTCTGTCTCAAAAAAAAAAAAGAAGGAAGGAAGGAAGGAAGGAAGGAAGGAAGGAAGGAAGGAAGGAAAGAAAGAAAGAAAGAAAGAAAGAAAGAAAGAAAGAAAGAAAGAGGCCACAGCTCAGGGCAAAGGCCTAGGGTTCAATGCCCAGAACCGGGAGGGAGAGAAGACAGTATGTACCAAAATATTTTACTAATTATTTTTTTTCTTCAGTTCCCTGGCTCTTTCACAGGGCATATGTATTACTTTGATATTCATGACATTATAGAAGTCAATAAAACCAAAACGTATGATATTTAACTTACTCAAAATAACGCCCAACAAAATCAATGGCAGCTATGGGCTAGTGCCAAGAATCACCTCCTCAAACGTTAAGATATAGCCAAAGGCTTGCTATGTTGCAAGACCAATATCTTTCATTTCTAGAAGTTACTTTTCGAGACCAAGGCTTTCTACCCAAGAACACTTTACCCCAGGGGTCCCCAACCCCTTGGGCCACAGACAGGTGTGGTTAGGAACAGGGCCACCAAGCAGGAGGTGAGCAGCAAGCCAGTTGTGAAGTTTCACCTGCATTTACAGCCACTCCCCGCTGATGGCATCACCACCTGAGCACTGCCTGGTGCCCTATCAGCAGCAGTGGCATTAGATTCTCACAGGAATGTGAACCCGACTGTGAACTGCACCTGGGAGGGATTCAGGAAGCCCACTCCTTAGGAGAATCTAATGCCCACTGTCTGAAGGGGAGCCAAAGCAACAACGCTAGCTCCACCCTCAACAAAAACTGCCTTCTGCAAAATCAGTCCCTCCTACCAAAATAGCTGGGGACCTCTGGGAGACTGAGGCAGGAGGATTAGTAATGCAAGCTCAGTTTCAGCAACTTTGTGTGCAAGACTCTGTCTCAAATTTTAAAAATAAAAATAAATAAATAAAAAGAGCTGGGGACGCAGCTCCACAGGAAGGCCCCGGAAACCTTCCAACCTTGAACTTGAACTCCCACGGTGGAGCGGGTGTGCTCCCCGGCTGGCAGTCCCCACTGCCCCGTCTACTGTAAAGCTTCAGGGGTCCCTCCTCGATGGAGAGAGTCCTCAGAAGACCCTGCGCCTCCTGCGTCCCCAGCCACTACCTCTACCTGACCTTCCAGGAGTGGAGGGGAGCGAACATGAATTGGTTTCAATCTCGACTAATTGCTCTTTGAAACTCGCGTATAAATCTGAGTTTTAATGGGTTCTGGGAATCGATGCCTCATTTTGTTTTGTTTTGTTTTGGGGGGCGGGGGTTGTTTTTTGTTTTTTGTTTTTTTTTTGCCACGGCACAGCCTGTACCATTGATGGGTCATTACCAGCCAGGGCTCTGCTAAATGTCCCCTGGACTGTACCCTCCTCAGCTCCCTGGAGGACATAAGTATGTTCCCAAAGGGAGGGATCACAGCATGGACCAACCGGCTATGGGCCGGGAGCCCACCCCCACCAAAGCCACACTCGGCGCAGGAAGATACGGGGCCCTGGCCAGACCTCACTGGACTGGTATGCCGGGTGTACACCAGCCATTCACTGCGCACCAGGCCCAGCTGACCAGGTTACACATGACCTCTTGAGCCATCACCATAACCCTGTAGGCTGGGCAACAATCAGCCTGTTCTTCGGATGAGGAAACTGAGGCTCAGGAAGGCTTACCCCGGCGCCCGGCCAAGCCCAAAACTGTCGTGCCAGTCAGGGCTGCCCTGAGCCTGAACGTGTCCCCACAAAGCCAGTTTCCAGGGTGTATTTGGGTGCACCTGCAGCATGGAATCCCTGGACTCAGGGGAACCTACCCCCAACTCGTCGGGAGCATTCCCGAGTCCTGAGGAGGCAGCAGGACCAGCCCACACCACCAGGCAGGAAAGGACAGTCTCCGCGCTGTGACCTCAGGGGCCAATTGCTGCTCTTTTGCCTGGCACTGAGATGCCTCTGAGCAGCCATTTGCACAAACCCAGGCAAAGCTCCACTCCCTGGAGAGCAAGGAGGAGACCAAGAACTCAGGCTGGGCAGGCCCGTGGCCTGCCTCAAATGCTCTCCCACCCACCCGGCAGCAATCCACCTGCACCGAAGCCATGGCCCTCGTTACCCTTGGCCCCTAGGCCCCCTGGACCCCGGCCCAGGCCTGACCCCCTCTCAGGCCGCGGTGTTCAGGGGAGAGTCTAGAAGGTGTGGTGTCCCCCGCTGGCCTCCCCACGGCCCAGGAGACCCTGGGCACGTGCTCTCTCCCACCCTCTCCTGGGTCCCGCCCAGGGAAGGGTTAATTATAGCTCCTGCCTCCTCCTCCGAGCAGCCAGTGCACACAGGGCACTTGCCCCACCGCCTGGCAAGCTCGGAGCCTCATAAACGTTAGCTGCTGGTATTCCCATCTTTGCACAGCTAACTGCAAGCAGCGAGCTCTGCAGAGCTCCGGGGAGAAAGGGGAGGCCGACGTACTGGGCCTGGGGTAGGACGTGGGATTCTGTCTTTCCAGCTCCGGATCAGGTCGTACATATAGCAGAGAGCCAGACGGACTCGGGTTCAAACGTGACTGTGCCCCTTTAGGTTTGAGCTAATTACATATATACCTTGCTGAAAATTTAGGGTCTGGTACGAAAAAAAAAGGTAATCAAATCATCACATCATTTAATGCAGATTCTGACACAGACTACAACAACTGATGTCGGGATGAGTGAGGGGAGGCAGTAGGAGCAGTGTCCCTCGGGAAGCCAGGGCAAGGAACAGCATGTGCAAAGGCCCTGTGGCAGAAAGGAGGATGATCTGGTTCTGGCAGCCAGAAAGGGAGGTGATATATGCTCCAAACTGAAACTGCTCTAGGCCACCTTTAGGAATAAGTGCTGTAAAGGGCAGAGGTCTCTACATGCTCTGTTCCTTGATCCCAAATACCCACAACAAAGGTGGGCACATGGTCATCAAAAAAAAAAAACCCTCTCTCCTGAACTTGTAAAATGTAAGTTCAGGTCACATACTATTAGCAGGTAAGACATTTGGGAATGGGTGGCCCTGACAGGGCACCCCCGGTCTGACTGACACCATAGGGAGGGTCCGGGGTCCTTGATCTTTATCAGCCCATAAATTCACTACTCCTGGGGCACCAATTACCAGGGTCTTTTGTTTGTTTGTTTGTTTGCTTTTTCCTCCCTTTTATTGATATGCATATATGCAATACATAACGTTTACACTGAACCTGAGTATTTTGTGCACATACATATGGCGTCAAAATTACAAGTCCTTCCTTTCTACCTTTCTGACCCTTCCCCTCCCCACTAGCTCACACTGTCTCCCCCGTTTAGTTCCACAAAATGACTGTATTCTGGATTTATCACATTACAGAAACCATGCGGTAGTTCACCTTCAACGCGTGTCTCACTTCACTGAGCATGATGGTTTCAAACTGCCTTCATTTACCTACAAAAGCCTCAAAATTACCTTTCTTTATAGGTGAGTGGTACTCCACTGTGTACAGAGACCACAATTTGTGTACCCATGGGTCTGTTGATGGGTATTTGGGTGTCTTCCACATTTTCGCTATTGTCAGTTGTGCTGCTATGAACATGGGAATTCACGCATCTCTTTTATATGATGCTTTTAACTCTTCTGGAAAGAGTCCCAGGACAGGTATTGCTGACTCGAAGAGAATATTTATTTTTGGCCTTTGGAGAAACTTCCATACTGCTTTCCACAGTGGTTGTACCAGCTTACATCCTGTCTTAGTCACTTTTTTGTTGCTGTGACTCAATACCCGAAATCCACAAACGTAGGGGAGGAAAGGCTTATTTCAGCTCACAGTTTCAGAAGGTCACAGTCCACCCAGGGGTGGCTAGCAACAGTGGAAGGATGTGGCAGAGGCTGAGGTGGAGGCGGTTCCTCCCGACATCACGATCAGGAAGCCAAGTCCCATCAAGTCCAGTCTCTCCCCACCGGAAAGAGCTGTAACAATCCTTCTTCCTCCTTCCTTTTATACAGCTGGAGTTCCCAGCTGGGCCTCCCACATCTGGGTGGGTGCTCTTCCCGCATTCACTGGCCCACAAATCACTCACACCCTAATCCAGGCTGGTTCCTAACGGCCTGATCTAGGCGTGGTTCCCGATTGCCTCAAGTTGACATGACCTCTCCAAATGTCACGCATCCCCACCAGCAGTGTAGGAGGGTTCCTTTTTCCCCACAGCCTCTACAGGCACTTTAGCCCTCCAGGCCCACAGTCATTTCACTCTGTCCCTGCTGGGCCAGGGACCCAAGGAAACATGTGCCCGGCTTAGGAGGTGAGAGGGCTTCACTGTGCGATATTTGCAGGGAAACCCTGCACCCACGGCCCTTCAGGAGAGAGACTGGGCTCCCGGTGCCTCATCACATTTCAGGACACAGCCCTATTCTGTGCTGTACTGTCCCGGATGTGCCTTGCTCGGGTCTTCTCTCTGCAACACTCAGGCCACTTCCCTTCCTCCTCTGATCGTTAGGAAGGGACTGTGAGGACTGTGTGGGTGGCTTTGACAGCCCCAGACAACATGCAGTGCTTATGCTCTTACCATCCCTCAGAGTGGAAGGAATGGAAGCCTAGCTCTTAAAATAACCCCACCACAGACTGGCCTCCTTTGCAACATGATCCCCCTAACTCAGGAACAAGAACTCAGGGGACACATCCAGACCCCTGCCTAGGAGCTTACCTCCATGTACTCTACGGACGCCATATTGACCCAGCTCACCCCATTTCCAGCCTTAGCCGATTGGACAGAGACTGAGACCCGAGGCAGAAGAAGCCACCCCATTGGTTGATCAGCAACCAATCAGGATCATTATGCCTAGAAGGTTCAGGGAAGAAACTACAGCCAGAGTGGTGGGAAGAGACAGTAAGAAACCGGCCCACAGCCATAGAGCCGGGAAGTGGCCAGGCTGGGGTTTCTATCCGGGCCTCGCTCACGTGCACAGCAAGCAGGCAGCAGGAAGAAACTGCCCGAGAGGGAAGACGGTCCCGGGGAGGGGGTGACGGCGGAGTGAAGAAGCTGCTGAGCGCCCAGACCAGCTGCGGGCGGGTCGTCCTGGGTGGACGAGGTCGCCTTGTCTCCTTGGGGTTCAGCCTCCGTGTACCAGGGTGTGTGCTAAGGGATTTGCATCTCCGTCTTCCTTGACTCCCCATGAGACGGCCGAGAGGCCCACGTGGGAATTGCAGGTTACAGGTGAGGGAATGGAACCTCGGGGAGACAGGCACTTCCGGGACAGCTGGGGTGCGAGCCCAGCTCTATACAGTGCCCCGGCCACCTGCTGCCTGAGGTGCCACACCGCCCACCACACCAAGCCAGGAACATGGGCCATCCTGGCCGTGGGCATGCAGGGGAGGGAGAAGGGACTCAGAGTCCATTTCCAGGGTTGTACCAGGGCACCAGCGGACTATGGGGGAGGGATCAGGGTCACGCAATGGACTTAGAAATGGATGAGAACTGAAAATGAGAAAGGGATGCTTCTGATGAGCACTTCTGATTGGAGGAGTTTCCTGGGCTTGTGTGCAATGGCCGCCAGCTTGCACCACTGGAATACCCCATCTCCTCTCGGGGTTTCTGAGTTATGAGATATTGCATTCCCTCAGAGGCTCTGACCACAGCCCCACATCCCTGTCCCTGTTGCCTGACAGACATCTCCATGTGGGTCTCAGTTACCTGACTTCCGCTGTCCCTCTGATACAGCTCCTCTGTTGGAATTGTTACTTCCCTGGGGGGAAAAAAATTGTCTCCCTTCCTTCCCCGCTGATGTCTCATAAGGACACGGTACAGTGCTGGCACCTCCAAGTGGGTCTTGCCTGGGGAAAACCTACTCTCAACCCTCTTTATATCCATCAACAAAAATCAATGTGACTGTTAAGAGAGTCTTTTACTTGTTAGAGCAATAAAAATCCTTCAAGCTAAATGTTCTTCGCACTCCTCCCATTCCCAAAGCCTACCTGGAGAGGAAAAAAAAAAAACTGTCTCTGAGGAAAGATCTTTTATTTTGCAAATGACAGAACTTCCCTCATGGAAAAGCAATTTAGCATAAGTACCGGTCAACGTGTTCCTCTCTAAATAGTCTAGAAAAATCTCTGGCAGTGGTCCAGATTCGCCACATTAAACAGATGAAGACATACCGCCCTGCAAATGTGAACACTGAGCAACGAGCTGTCAAATTCGAGGTAGCCCTGCCAGGTGCCCCAGGAGGATGGCACGGAATCAGAGAGACGAGGGCAGGGTGGATGGTGGGGTTATTTCCCCATCTCTTGCCATTTCCACATGTTAGGGTTTATACCTACAGTGGCCACCAAAAGTCTCATGTGTTCAGAAGTAGGCCTGGTTGGAAGAGGTGGGTCACTGGAAGGGTGTGTCCTTGTCCCCAGCTCCTCTCTCGGCTTCTTGGACACCGTGCCCCTCCACCATGCTGCTTCTGCCTTTGAGCCAGTTGACCATGGACTGAACCCAGTGGAACCATGAGCCAACATAAACCTCTCCACCTTTAAAGTTGCAGGTGCCAAGTATTTTGTTCCAGGGACAGGAAGCTGATGGAAACACCCCATACGGAAATCTAGAGTTCCAGGAAATGGGTGTCCCACACTACAGATAGGATGTAAATCAGTGTCATCAACTGTTTGTGTTGAGTTCTTTGGTTTGTCCAACACATACTAATTGTTGACTACATGGGGACACTCTATAAATGTCCCAACAGAGTCACAAATAAGCCATCCTTGGAAAGCTCACAGCCAAGCGGAGATACACACAGCAGAGAAAAAGCATGGGATGTTTCTGAGCATGTGTGACCCAGGACCACTGAGCCAAGACTGGAGGGGTAAGGAGGAGAAACCAGAAGGATGGCCACCTCCATCAAATACTGGGTCCTGCTGACGGTCACCACTACAGATGTTCAAAGCTGCCCCCATGCCCACCTTCCCTGCAGCATCACTCTAGTCTTAGCCTCCACGTCGCTCTGATCTGACTATGACAACAGCTTCTCAGGATCTTCTGGGGGCCACCCTGGTCCCTGCCCATACTCTCCCACCAGAGTGACCTAGAGGGACCTTCTGACTGAAAATCAGATCATGCTTCCTGCAGCAGTGATGGTTAGCTGTCAACATGACTGGATGAAGAGACTACTAAAGTGCTGACTGAACCATGGGGACAAGATGCTCCTCAGTGAGTTAATCCAGCTGAAATGAGCTATTAAGAGATAGGCCCGGGTGGCAGTGGGCCACTGGACATGTGACTTTAGAAGCTGTGTCTCTCACTGACAATGTTCCCCACCTCTGCTTCCTAGCCGCCATGAACTGAGCAGTTTTGTTCCACCATGTCCTTCCACTACAATGGTTCCTTCCTTAGAGGCCAGGTGAGCAGGGACTGAATCTCCTAAAACCGTGAGTCAAAGGAACCTCTTCTCTTTCAAGTCATATATGTCACGGTTTTCTTGTCCCAGCAACAGGAAAGCTGACCAGTGCATGCCCCCCGCCTATGGCCCACCAGGAGAAAAAGAGGAGGAAGAGGAAGATGAGTCACTGATTTCCCAGAGGCAGCTCTGCATGTGGCCACCTTTCTAGCATCGGATCTTGGGCCAATGGCTTCAACTTCACTTTTCACAGCTGCAAAATGGAGCCAGTCATAGCAGGGACAGAACTAAACATTGCTGAGCCTCCAAGAACGGCAGCATGAAAGAGGCCTACCCATCGAGGACTGGTGTGAGATGAAGGAACCATACCACGGTGGTGGGCATTCAGGAATGCACCCCACTTGGGGACGGGGCTGCTGCCCACCTCCTCATCCTCCCTCTGCTCACATCTTCTTACTTTCCACAAACTCGCCCCAGCCATTCTGGCAACCACACTTCTAGCTCCAGGGGAACATGGCCCTGAGACCCTGACACATCTGGGCGCAGGAGGCGGGAGGCGGGCACTGTCTTTCCTCCTGGGTTACGGCCCGTCAGCAGAGCGATCTTTATTTCTGGTCGGTTCTGCAGAGTTGACATCTGCCTAGCGCCGAGGAAAATTGTTTCTGCCACATCTTCCAATAAGAATGATTTTCTTCATGCTTCGTTTGTCTACAACTGTCTTTCCGATCATTCTGCTGTTAGCACACGGTCTACGCGCCTGGAATTCAGCCAGGGGAACTGCGTGAAAAATAGGATCCCCAGAGTTCTGACGCCCCGAGCGATCCGGTATGAATATAAATGTGGGAATGAGGTCACCAGACACAACAGGTGGCCAGGCAGCCAATCTGTGGCAATCCGTAATTTAGTCTGCTACCAATTAAAGCCATCGATCAGCGAGCCAATGCTAATTAATAGAACACAGACATTTTTCCAGCCTTTTATTTTGAGATGATAATTTTTGATGGAGTTTCAAATGCCTCCGTGTCACTATTAACGTCAGCATTTTGCCAATAATGCTCTGCTTGCACAGAACAATTCATTAGTGCTAAAACCAATTTACTGGAATGGGCTGAAAATCACCTTGATTTTCTCTATTAATGTGTTACACAATGAAATATTTCATGAGCCACTGGGTGACGGGCCTGACGTCTCCTCCCCCTCCACTGAGCGCTCTTGAGTTGGGACTGCTCTTGTTGGTGGGTGTGGTGCTGGGGCCAAGTGAAAACAAAGTCTCAAGTCCCCCAAAATAGGGCACACCTCTTCCGAGCAGACAGAATCCTCATCCACGTTTTGAAACGCACTTCTCCCTTGCCTGACATTCCTCCAAAGTAAAATTCTTAGCAGGGGTACCAGAGTCAGAGCAAGTGATTGGGAAATACGAGCTGCTGTCTGGAGGAGGCTGGCAGAACCGCACATGGCAAGTCACCCGAGGGGTTCAAAGCCCAGGTCTCTCCCTCCTACTTAGGTGATGTGAGGCTCAGAGCAAACCACCCCTAGCCTTGCTTTCCTATCTCCCATCTCTAAAATGGGCACATGTTCCTTCCTGGGCTGCCACGGGCTGAATGGCAGGTAATGGGTCTCCTGCAGTTCTGAAGACCAGCAGCCATAATTACCCTCCCTCCAAAAGCTTGGGGTGGGAGGATCCCAGCCTCTGCCAGCTTCTGGCAGATCCCAGCATTCCCTGGCTTCTCCACTCTCTGCCTGTGTCTCCCATGGTCCCCTCTTTCTGTGTCCATGTGTGTCCTCTTTTCTTATAAGGATACTAACACTGGACTCAGGGTCCACCCTAAATTAGCAATAACTTCGTCTCAAAATCCTAACATAATTTCACATACAAGACCCGACTTGTGTGTGTGAAAGAGGGCCCCACATCTGGGTGCTACTCAACCCACTGTGAAGGGTCATGGGGAACCCCTGCTCCTAGGACAGCTCAGTGACCTACACGAAGACTGTACATTATACACAGCTCTAAGTGCTTATAAACAGTTATATACAGTTATACCCTTAGGTGAGGTACACAGGTATATACAATGAGGTGACTTAGTAGACAAGGTACATATGGTTGGCCAGGAGCTACAGATGGACACAGCCAATGTCGCTTACACGCCCTAAGGCCACTTGGTCTGGAGGAACGGCCCCTTCCTCCTGAGCACGGCGGCCCCCGCCTCCCCGCCCCCCCCCCCCAAAACTTGGCTTCTCCTCCCTGCTGCTGCAAACAGCTGAGATCCTGAGGACTCTCACCAGCCTCAGGGAGCAGCGTGGTTGGCCATCTCCCGATCCCACCCTGAGTGCCCTGCAGACCCTTCCCAGCAGCCTCAGCATGCTGTCCTCCTAACAGACAGGACCGTGAACCCAGCCTGTGGAGTGTCAGCTTCCTAAAGCCCTCAGGAGAGATTTCAGCCGTCTAGATGTCATGGTCTGGCCCTGCCTCCCTCCCAGCTCCACCCCAGGGGGTCAAAGTTCCTCAGTGTGCTCTGTCTCCTGCGGTGTTATTCCCACTGGACACAATGGCATTCCATGCCCCCCCTTTTGATAGTGTCCCCACCAGGTCACCTTCTACTCTCCAGTCTTGAAGAAGGCATTGCCTCCTCCTCCAGGAAGCCTCCCTGCTCTGAGTCTCCAAGTCTGCATCAGTGTATACTCTGCCTGTCTCTAGCAAGGCCCCATTCTCCCTGCGTGGTAATGCCTTGATGCTGTGTCTGTCTCCTAGTCATAGGGACAGACCCTCGGGGTCAGGGATGGTGTGCAAACTTGCTGCCGTATCCTCCAACAACACAGAAGTTATCTAAAACATGTATGTTGTCAAATGGTATTATGTTAAAAGACACATTGCTACGAATCCCCGTGAAACCCTCCCCCTTGCTTCAGGTGCACTGGCCCATCCTTCCCGCCCCTTTCCGAGCCATTCTGGAAGGTCTCTTAGGTGAGTGTCTTACTTGCCCCGGTAAGGCTGCCTTGATACCTGAATCAATCCAAATCGACTTTTCCTGGTTATTTTGACTTCAGGGCAGAGTCAAAGCCACATGGGGCCAGACCTGGTGACTGAGTAGATAAGGACACCCTGCCGTAGCCTTACAAGCCTGCCTTTCCACCGGGGGGAGGGGTGGTGGCCTTAGCTGCAGCATTCGCCACAGCTGTGACCACGCTTTGGAAGACATTCAGGAAGGAAGACATCCAGGGCTGCTTCAGAGAGAGGCAAGGGCCACAGCGCTGAGTGCTTGAAGCCCGGGGAGGATGTGCAGGGCCATCATGGCAAAGGAGCGGTTGCTGTAACAAACTTACTTCGTGTAAGTGTTCACTGTACCTTCTGGTCACATCTCATAGCAGCAAGTTCGCTGTAAAAACTGAGACTAACAAAGGAATGAGTGGGGCTGAAGGAATAGCTCAGCAGTTAAAGCACTAGCCTAGCAAGCTCAAGGCCCAGGGGTCAGTTTCCCAACACCACACAAACTGGGCATGGTGTAATGCCAGCAATCCCAGGAGGCTGAGGCAAGTGGGTTGCCATGAGTTCAAGGTCAGCTTGGGCTTTATAGTGAGTTCAGGACCATCCTGGACCACAGAGTGAGACCCTGTCTAAATCAATCAATAAATAAATAAATAAATAAGTCCTCACAGCTCTATTATGGCCTGAAGACATGAACTTGAACTTGTGCACATCACTTAATCAGGGAGCCCCCCACTTGATTTTCTTGTGGCTCTGAACACAGCCAGCAAAGTCCAAACAATGACTTTCCAGGGCAGAGCAATGGTCCAGCTCAAGGCCTTGATCCTGGAGAAAGACTTCTATTTTTATACTCCATGTTCTTCAAAAGCTACTTGTATATAAAATGTATATGACGTGGTCATATAGGGGCTTACTGCTTGGAAGAAGGCAGCAACGTGAGCTGGGACAAAGTCTCTGACCAGCCGTGTGACCTGTGGAAAACCACTAACCTGTCTGGTCATCAATAGCTTCTAAGTTACTAGAAAGAGTAACTTAGTCCAGAAGAGTCGTAAGAATCTCATTCCATCTCTTTGAAGTTCAAATAACTGCCCTGGGAGTCATCCCCACCTGCATGGTTCTACCATCGAACTCAATCGATCTTTCTTTTTGTTTTCAAAGCACTAAGGATTAAACCCAGGGTCTTCACCATGAGCTACATACAAACCCAGTTCTTTTGAGACAGATCTTAGTAAGTTACTACTTTGCCCCAAGTGGGTCTTCAGCTTGGGATCTTCCTGCCTCAGTCTCTGCAGATGGGGAGGATCCTCCTATGAGAGGAAGACCAGGTGGGCAGAGCCCACCCTGGACAAGCCTGGTCAGAAGTCACAAGCGTCACACTGAGAAGGCAGTGATCACCTGCTATCCACCAGCACCACGGACAGCTCCAGCCGGGCCTCAGCCGCGGCTTTGTTGATGGCCTCTGACTTAGATATCCATCTGGCAGCACCTGAAGGACTGAGGACCCCCAGCGCAGGGTCTGGGCCCAGGTGTGATGGCCGCGTGGACGCTGACTACTTCTCAGGCTCTGCGCTTTTCATGGTGGCCTTGTTACACCACATTCCGCAGATGTAGTCAGACTTATATCTAACATGACATCCATTTTATGAGGATAAATCATTCTGAGTATTTTATCCTCTCCCCATATTATTCAACCAATCTAAATGCTATCAAGCAGCAGTAATGGCCAAACTACTATCTTCAGTGCTGGCATTTATCCCGAGCCGCGGAACAGGACATCCAGCCTCCAGTCACACTTCCCCACTAGAACCCTCCCTTGGACAGGACAAGTCCATGCCCAGTGCTGCACTCCCCGCCCCACACGCGGCCCCCTCCACCTTCCTCATACCACAATGCGGTCCCCCAACATGGTGGCACACCCTTGTTATCCCAGCCCTCCAGGCAGGAGGATCTCAAGTTTCAATCCAGCCTGGGCAACTTAGCAAGAATTTAAGGCCATGTCTTAGTTACTTTTTCATTGCTGTGACTTAATACCTGACATCCACAATTTAAGGAGGAAAGATTTCTTGTAGCTTACAATTTCAGAACATCACAGTCCTTTCACAGGTGGGCTGCTAGAAAATGGTGGTAGCACCTGGCAGGGCGGAGCGGAGACAGGGCCAGAGCCAGAGCTCCAGCGGCCGAGATCCCCCCAGCATGGCGGCACTGAGAGAGACTGAGAGGAAGGGCGGAACCAGCACACGCCCCTCCGGGTCAAGCCCAAGCACCTGTCCCTTCCAGCCAGGCCCCACCTGCCAACCCTACACATTATCCATAAAAACATGAGGCTTTTGGGGAACACTCCAGATCCAAACCGTGACAGGCTATAAGTGTAGCTCAAAGTGAAGGCTCTGGGTCCTGTTCTCAGTATCACAAAACAAACAAACGCACAGATGCTCCCTTCTCTGTTTGCCTCATCCCACCTTAGCCAGTCTCCCTGGTCCCACCTCCACAACAGCCACCTGAGGCCCACCCACCAGGCAAGCCCACCTCATCTCCCCTCTGCTCCACTGCCGGCCGCCAACTGAGCCAATTCAGCTTCTACCAGCTGCCACAATAATCCTTCATCAAACCAACTGCATCAGGTCCCCTCACTGGTCACAAACCAGTAACTCCCCTGACATAAGACCCAAAGCCCAACCTCACCGTTGTGACTTCGGAAGCCCTGGGGTCCAACCCTCGCTGCCTGGTTCTCGAGGAGCCAGGCACACACAGCTGAGCTCAGCTGTGCCCAGCTCTACCCACCCCCCGCTGTCTCCTGCCCACCCTCCATAGGCCCCCTCCTCAGGCAGGCCTCCCCCACCTCCCCTGCATGAGAGGTCCCCAGGGACTCTGCTACTCCCTATCACCCCCTTGTGCTGGCTTTGCAGCAGCCTGTGAGCCAGGCACTCAGCATGTTCATCAACCCCAGATACAGCTTTACTAATACACCAGGTGTTTCTCTACCCAGTGGAGCTGACATATCAGGACTATCGGTCACCACGCCAGCACTTGGCAGGTGAGCTGGAAAGCATCTGGTTTATCACATATAGTCATATCCCAGAGCAGGGGAGGTGTCACATGCCACTCAGGATTGCAGTCAGGGCCACAGGGACCCAGGAACTTTGCGGGGGCCAAGGACGAGGGGTCCCTGGGGTGATGACAGAACCAGGTGACACTGGGTCAGAGGACAGGAGAGTGAGCTAGACCAGACCCCTCCAGCGAGGGGACAAATCCAATGAGACAGGGTGATCAAGGGACCACAGCTGGAACACTGGCACCTCAGAGGCCCAAAGACATCGAGGCGCTTGGGATGTCGTGCCTCACGAGACACTTGTCCCTCAGGCCATGGCCAGGGACTCAGAAGCTGCCTGACACAAAGGAGGCCCAACAAACACCACAATGAGTGAACTGCCCTCAACAATAGGTCCCCATCCTCTGGCTTACCTGTGCCTCCACCCTCCGGACAGACACTCCCTGGTCCCCGAAGGTAGGGGAGGTGACCCAGTGGGACAGCAAGCCTGACCTCCACTTCCCAGGGTCCCACAGCCTGGCCACCTGTACAGTCAGCACACCCCAATGCAACATTCCATACCCCAGGTGCAGAAGGCTTCAAGTGGACAGCGGGCCCTCCACGCGGGCACCTCTTAGCGGCCTCTGACATTCCCCACCTGTGACACTTTGCCTCAGGGTGAGCGGCACTCCAGCAGAGATCATGTCAGTCCCCCCTCCCTGGATCAGCCCATCTCCACCAGAAAGGGAAACGCACACTGCCAAGACAGCATTCAGCAACCAGAGCGAGATGACATGTCTTAATTAGAACTTCTAATGTATATTTCAGTGCTTCTTTAATATTTATTTTTAATATGAAAGAGGGCCATGATCATCAAAGAAGCCTTGAAAACTCCCGAGGACGGGAACAATGGAAGGGCTGCTTGGCTCCCGTCACTCTGACTCGGGCAATGGGGAGCAGCAGCAGGTTCTTGGGGTATTTTTTCTAGGCATACTTATTCTAACACAGATGGATTTATACCACGCACACAACACTCTGTCTTCTCGTTACTTAATATCATAGTACGACTCTTTTGATGTTACAGAGGATTCTTTGAAAGCAGAATTTTAATACAATTTACTAAATGACATCTAGGTTTCTTAGTTCTTTCCCCGGAGCTTGACACCCAGGTTGCTTGCAACTTAGTACATAACTCTCCTGAGCACAGTTTTGTTCCCAAAGCTTCTGTGATACTTGGTGAGAAGGGGGAGAGGACTGGGACTCTGTTCAAGCACACTGTGGCCCTGCTTCCACCCACCTAGACCAGCACTTGTGCCTTGAACCCTGGGCATGAAGGGACCTAATGGCTCATCTGTCCTTGTCACCGTTTTTCCTCCTGTTCCTCCTGCCCCCACCTCCATCTCCCTCCCTCTCTCTCTGCTACTGTCCTCCTCTGGGTGACCAGAGCCAAAGGCATTTTAGCTGTATTTTTTCTCCCCTCAGCTGTGGGCCTGTGAAGCACCCCTGTTATGGTGTGGATCTGGTATGTCCCCCAAAAGCCCCGTGTATTTAGACGCTGTGGAACAGCTCTGGATCCCACATGCTGTTAAGAGGCAGGGCCTGGCTGGGAGGGTGGACCCCTCAGCTGGACCCAGAAGGGGAAGATCACCGGGACATTACAGAGAGGGAGACACACAAGCTCTGCCCTGCTGGCTCTCCTGGCCTCCTGGCCTCCGTGCTGTGGACAGCTTCTCTCCTGTTGGGCCTCCCCATGTGCTTCTACCACTGCTGGCCGCTCATGAATGAACTCAGACCTTCTGGCACTGTCAGCTGGAATATACCTTTCCTCCATTAAGCTGTGGCTGTCAGCCATTGTGTCCCAGCAAAGAAGGAGTGACTAAGACTGTGTCCTCCTGACAGGGACCTGGGTGCCAAGTCTGCCAAAGCTCAAATCTCGAGATACACACTGAGGTCCCAGGGCTGTTCACTGTAGCGGGGCCCATGGCTGCCACCAGCAGACGCGGCAGGAAGGGAGGACTGAACAGTCACACGCACGCCTTCCCACGCTGAGGGGCGCTGGACCGTCTCTACCAACCACGTGTCAGGGACTGCGGAAGTGACAGAGGAAGCAGGTCATTGCCTCAGCTGCAGAAAAGGACGGGACACTCACTGTGGCAGCATGAAGACACAGTCACCCTCCTGATACCCCAAATCCTACAGAAGCAGAAACAAGGCACTAGCAACAATGACCTGCAGGGGCACCAGAGAGGGGTCCCGTGGGTCCCCAGCTGTGGCCCAGGTGGCAGGGATAAGGTCCCCCAGGAAGAAGGTGATCCAGGGGCTGACAGCATAGCTCAGCAGCTAAGGCACTTGCCTAGCAAGCCCAAGGCCCCAGGTTCCATTCCCCAGCACCACATAAGCCAGATGTGGTGGCACACGCCTGTAATTCCAGGCTGAGGCAGGAGGAGTACTGGGAGTTTGAGGCCAGCCTGGGTTACATAGTGAGTTCAGGACCAGCCTGGACTACAGAGTGAGACTATTTCAAAAGGAAAAGAAAGAGGAGGAGGAAGAAGAGGAGAAGGAGGGAAGGAGGAGAATCCAGTGCTTCAGGGGTAGTTCTCCTGTCCTTTGGGATGGACCTGCTCATTTCATACTGGCCTTGGGACAGGCCTGTCCCCAGGGCCACTTGCTCATATTCTAAGCAGAGGCTGGAAGGTGACCCCCAGCACATGCCCGCCCTGGAGCCCTTCCCGCCCCAGGCCAGAGCTGACGGCGACAGGCTCCACGCTGCGCAGAGGAGGCCCAGGCCTCTGTCTGCCTCTGCTTCATCAATACACATGCAGCAGCAGGTGCCAGGACTCGGCAGGGCACCAACAGAACAGCGGTCAGTTACAAACAAGGATCTGTAGCAAAGCAGGCCACCCAGGGACACCACCTTCCCTTGAGACCATGCGCATTACCCGTCCTACAACAAAAGCCCTTTGCTGCTTTTTGAGCGTTTTAGATTAATTGGTCAACAACTGAACAACGGGGACAGTGACGATGGCAGAGTGGAAATGTTTTACCCTTGACCCTGAAAAACTTGTGGCAGGAGTTAAGAAAAGAAGAAGCGCCGGGACCCACTGCTTTCCACCTCCCCTGGTGGGGGCTGCGACCGCTGAAGGGAGTACCTCAGCTTGAGGGCATCGGGAACCACACCTCCATTAGGATTAGGGTTCGGGAACCACGCCTGAATTGGGAATTGAGAACCTGCCCGGACTCAAGCGTGAGGGATTTGTGGACCGGCCAATGAGGAAAGAGCACCCACTTGGATGTGGCCAACTGGAACTCCAACGGTATAAAAGTAACGAAGAGGGAAGATTATCACAGCTTCTTCCTCTGGGAAAGCTCTCGCCTTCGCAATTGTGCACAGATTCGCTCCAGTCTCGACTTGTGCCTGTCTGCCCACTGCTGATCTTCAGGCTCCAGTCTTCGCCATTGTTCTTCAAACAACCGAGATCTGCAGCAGACTCACCTCCCCGGCTGTCCTGCAGTCCCAGGCAGGAGATCTACATCACAGCTGAGCAGCCATCTTGGACTATTTCTTTCCTCAGATTTGTAAGCCTTCCTAATATATCCTTGTTGTTATAAAAATCTGTAAATTCTGCCTTTTGAAGAACCCAAAGTAATACAGGAACCAAGACACAGACAAAATAGAGTCTGAAGATCGCCGAATAAAGTCAAAAGAGAACCACAAACCAACAGAATCAGGGTCACATTAAGTCACTAAATGGCCCAGGCTGGGCTTGAACATGTGATTCTCCTGCCTCAGCCTCCCAGAGTACTGAGATTACAGAAATTTGCCTCCAACCCAGCAGGGCAGGGGTCCTCACGTGTATGTGCGCGTGTGTGCATGTGTGCCATCCTCCTGTCTCAGCCTTCTAGAATGCAAGGGTGACAGGTGTGCACCTACAGCCACTATTCGCTCAGCACCTCTTGGGCTGTCCAGCACCTAGCCAGATGCTGGGAAACAACAGAGGGACAAGCAGAGCCTGACCTCTTCTTGCCCACCCCAGGAGCTCCCCACACAGGGGTGGGGCGGGGGCACTTACTCGGCATATGACTCACTCATTCATAACTGCAGCAAACCCCACAGTAGGAAGAAAGGCTACAATGGAAGCAGGGGTTGTTCTTGCAGCCGAGAGGGAATAAATAGATGCTATTTTTGAAATCCACCCTCTCCTTTTATCCTCCAATTGCTCTGCTACTTGTCTCGTGCTGCAGAGTCGATGTCAGTGTTCCTGCTCTCCCTAAAGACATGCGTGGGAGCTGTACTTCCAGCTCCAGGGGTTGGGACTCTGCACCCCCAGCTGTCTGAGCCACACCATCATCCCCATGTCCTGAGACCTTGGCCACAGGCCACGGTGACCTCACACGGCACGCATGGGGCTCCAGATCCCATGCCCATCGTCTCTCTGCAGCGCAACACATCCAGACACTCTTGTCTGGTTTCGTTTCAGTTTGGTTTGGTTTGAGACAGGATCTCACTAAGTCACTAAGGTGCCCAGGCCAGGCTCAAACTCGCAATCCTCCTGCCTCAGCCTCCCAGAGTGCTGGGGTCACTGGCCTGCACCAGCAAGCCCAGCTCTGTGACTCCTCACAGGTCGTTCTTATGCTCCAAGACAGGCAGGGAGTCAAGGCAAACTGTGGGCCTTGCTAGCAGGGAGAGGATGACAAAGGTGATGTCATTAGCTGACAGCTGAAAGGGGCTTCCCACAAACTCGGGGCCAGGTTACACACATGGTTCCCCCTCTTTAAGTTGCTGTGTTTTCTCTGACAACAGGAAAAAAAAACAATATGATGTCTTTGCTAGAGAGAAAAACAGAAATTTTTTTAACTTCCCCAGTCGTAGGCTAAGACCATAAATTGAGGGATTACAGAAAACCAGAGCCCTTCACTTAATCCACCCCAATCAAGAGCAACAGACAGCGGAAGAGAGCACTGTAGACACAGGTGTGCCCTGGTGCCGCCTTCCAGGGGCCGAGCACTGCTCTGGGGCTACTGCAGTGACTAATTCGGTTAGCGGCTGTGACAGGCTTCTGGTTACAAGCACCTGTCTTTTCCCATTTCATCTCATTTTTACTGTAACCATGTTTTTATTTTTATAGGCCAATTTGATTCTGTTCCACGCTTTTAGAATTGAGTTTTTCAATCTACGATACCGAGGCTTTCTAACACGTGTGACATCCAGAGCTCCCTGGGCCCACCGTCATGGCCCCTCTCTACAGCCATGGCCCTGAGCCACCCCCTCCCTAGCCCAAGCCCCAGTGTCTCAGGGATGGGCATGTTCCTATACATGTGTCCTCTTCCCTCTGCAAGAGCCAACAATGGCTGTTACTGGACTGCTGTCGCCACAAGGCCAGCAGCAGACATGCCTTCCCCAGGAAAGTATCCTTACTGCTCCGTCAACTCTGGGGGAATCCAGTCCTGCTGATACTGTGATCCTCAGCGGGAAAGTGCCACCCCCTAGAGGAAGCTCTGGAGACAATAATTCTGGATATCACAGCATTCCTGGGGCTATAAGTTGGAGGCCAAGCATCCCACAGCTTGAGATAGAGCCACACAAAAAGGACCATCCCCACATCCCACATGACTCTGACTGGTCTCTGTAGACACTCCCAGTGGCCACAAATATTCATAAACAGAATGACCACCGACCTTGCTCCATTTCATACACAAACATGAAGCATGTGCACACAAGCTGTTAGACATGCACACGGAAGGCCAGCGGGCGCCATCAGGACTGTTCAATGTTTAGAAAATCAGGTCACTTCCAGCAATGCCACTAGGGTTGCCAGGACAAGCCATGACATTGGTAGCCACCCCACTCCGACAGATGCTGTGTACTTAACATTCTGCATTGCCGTAGCATTCCAATGAGGCTCAGATGCCACCGTGTCACCACAGAGAGAGGACCTTGAATTCAGTTGTACCATCTGTGATGGTGAATCTTCCCTGCAGCCTTGACTGGCTTGGGAGACACCTAGGTTAGTGAAGCCCACTTACAGACATCCCTGTTATGCTTTAGACCTTAAATATCCCTCAAAATCTCATGTGTTTAGAAGGTGAGTGGGTCATGAGGTACTGTGTCCAGCAGCAGATTTGTCCCTGGGTGATTACCCGTGCAATTAGGGATGGGGCCTGGTTGGACATGTGTCACTAGGGGCAGGATCTAGAAGGGTATGTTCTTGGCCCTGCTCCTCCCTTCTCTCTGTGCTTCCTGGCCTTTCCACCATGCTGCTCCTTCCTATCTTGGAACCAGATGACCATGAACTGGACCCTCTGAAACCATGAGCCAATAAATCCTCCTTTAAGTTTAGATGTCAGGTATTTTGTCCCAGTGATGGGAAAGCTAATACATCCTAAATCATCCCAAATATCTAGAACGTGAGAAGGGTGCCCATGTCTCATGAGGCAGAGTCCCTGCAAGTCCCCTACAACAACACATAGTACCACAACTTAGGTGGGCCTGCCAGACCTGGAAGCACGCTGTGGTGGAACCTGGGGGTTCAAGGTCACTACCTCTTGGCCATGAAGAACAGCCTTGCCCAGGGACCCACACCTCTGAGCTTCATTTGGATGGGAAAAGGTTCTGAGACACAGGAGGCCCAAGGACTTTCCTGGGGAGGTTTAGTTTGCATTTTCTACTTCTTCCTGCAGAGCTTCTGCTCAGATCTTGACTCTCTGTCTTCTTCCATGGCTGAGCAGGAAGAGGAAGAAGGATCAGGCTCTGAGTCACATGCAAATGATGCCCCTCCCAGGGAAGCAGAGGGGAGCACTGGGTCACAGGTCAAGTGAGCAGGATGGGATTCATGCTGCCTCATGGTGGGGGAGAGAAGCAAAGCCACCTGGGAGGGTCGGCAGCCTCCTGACCCGCACGAGGCAGCAGAAATGTGTGCCCCGAGCCACCTGGAATGCCATGAAATGGGATTCTGCATGGTCTGTATTTTTAGAACTCTCTTCTTCCTTTCTGCAGCCTTCAGTGGACACACAGGGAGTGTGTAGCTCTTCCTCTGCAGATTCAAGAATTATCATCATGATGGGCCTGGTGCTACAGGCCTGGAATCCCAGCACTCTGGGAGGCTGAGGCAGATAGATCAGAAATTCGAACCCTGCCTGAGCAACTTAGGAACTTAGCAAGACCTCATCTCAAACAATAAAAAGGGGCAGGGGAGGCAGCTCAGAGCCAAGGCACCTGCTTTAATCCCTAGTACCAAAAGAAAAAAAATATCTTCATAGCTTCATGTTCATGGTAGAAGCTGTACATAGATGTTCCCCAGTTGAGACAAGTCTGTGCAACCCATGCCTTAAGTGGGGTCTAGACACACGCCAGAGTACAAAAGGGTGACAGCACACAGCAGCTGCCCTCCCATGCCCAGAAGAGCCTGGTGGTCATCCTGCAGATGCCCATGCAGGGCCAGACGTGGGGAGCCAAGGCACAAAGGGGAATTTTTACCACAGGCCACTTCCTGAAGGCTTCCCTCCTCTCTGTTCTGTTCCCAGAGCCAGGATGATCCCTCCACTGGCTCACATTGTCTGCAGCTTCCCCTCGCTCCCAAATTACCTAGGAATCGCCTGCATTCCCCAAAAGGGATGAGGGGTTTGCGGACGGTCCGCCCAGCTCTTAGGGATAAGCACAGCACTGCCATTAGGAGCCCAAACCCCAGATCTTATGTTTGCTGCCCTTTCCGGAGCTTTGTTACAGGGCAGACAACAGAGTATTGTGGCTGGAGACAAGGACTCCGGCATGAGACTCCCTGAGTTCAAATCCCAGATTCACTTAGCAGCTGTGGGATCTTGGGCAAGTTGCTTAGTCTTTCAGTGCCCATTCCTATCTGTAAAAGGGGCATAATAGTTACAGAACCCCACCCGCAAAAGTGCCAACAAAGTAAAGTAGTGAAATTAGCACTGGCAAAGACAGAGTACCGCACAAACATCAGCTGCCGTCACCCCCCGGGAGAGCACGCTGCCTTCCACCACCACCTACAACACACCACAGGCCCCTGGAGAATAATCCAGGTGCTACACGTCCCGACACACCAGATGCAGGCTGAAACAGGCTGCTTATTTCCTGTGCCCCTTTAAAAAAAAAAAAAAGATGGTTGACTATTCCCAACTCCAGCCTCTTGGAGCAGGACCAGCCATATTTTCCAATACAAAGCAAGCCATTGCTGTTGTGTCACCTGACCCAGCAGAGCCAATCAGCAGCCTTCCCATGATGCACATGGAAGGTACTGGAAAGAGCCCAGCTTTCAGCAGGGATGGAGGACAGGGACATAAAGAAATGAGTCATCAATGAGAAAGAACACGCCTAGTGTGCGAAGGGCATAGCTGCTCCAGGAAGTAGGGAGGAGATGCCAGCCCTGGGAGCCCCAGGGATGGTCAGGGTCAGGGCTCAGTCTGGAGTTGTTCCTCCCACAGCAGTACTGGAGATGGAACCCAGAGCCTTCCCCCTGAGCCAGCTCCCAGCCCTTTTCAGTTTTATTTTGAGACAGGGTCTCACTAAGATGCCAAGACATCCCAGAGTGGGCTGGAATTTGTGATTCTCCTGCCTCAGCCTCCCAGGGTGCTGGGATGACAGGCCTGTGCTGCCACATCCAGCTCTTTCTGCTCACTTCTGATAGTGTCTCCAGCTTGCAGAAGGGTTTTCAAAGCCATCGCCCAAGGTGACAGCTGCCCAGTCTTGCTGTACCGCAGCATACTCTTATTAAACTACACAGCCCCACCAGACAGTCCCTCGGGGACCCTCACAGACAGGTTATTAGGAAACAGGGGGCTGGCTGTCTCTCGGTGCAGTCATCAGCAGGTCATGGGAGAGGGTGAAGAGAGGGAAAGAGAGAGAAGGCTCCCTAAATTGTCAGCTGTTCAGCAACTTGTCAAGACAGAATGATTAGCTACTAACTGAGAGGCACAGAGCAGGGAGAGTTAGCCTAGAGAATGGGTTGGCACACCAGCCAAGGGTGGCCAGGGACAGAGGCAGGCAAGAAGGACCAAGACCCCAGGGCAGTGCAAGACAGCTGACTGCTTCTCCTTCCTTTAGGTGACCTCAGGGTTGGGGCTCTTAAGCCTTGAGCTTGATAAAAGCACTCAGGAAGCTTCTGCCAGTTGCTGGAGACATGCACTTCATTTTCTAAACTACTCTGAGATGCTTGAAAAGGCAGCGCCTCATCTGTGCAAGCCAGGCCACGGCTGCATCGCTCAGAGGGTAACAAGAGCCCCTTGTACCAGAGCCACGCTGGATCCAACACGACCCAGGGCAGAACAAATTGAGCCAAAAGCCAATTTCCCAAGATGAGTCTACAAGCTGCCCAAAGGCGCAATCGCCGAGGGAAGGCGGACAGAGCAGACAGGTAGATGGATTTGTGCAAGAGGCCATCATGTCAGTAAGAACTGGTGCTGCGTGGGATGAGTCCCTCTGAGCACAGGAGGGAGTCACAGCCATACACAAAGGCAAGGAGGGCCACAGAGTGCGGGCCACCGAGTCCCCGCCACGGTGGGCCTGGCCTCCGCCGTGGGGACAGGGGTGCTGGGGTCCCAGCTCTCAGGATGTGCCTAGGAGCAGTGACACAGGGGTGTCACGTGGCCATTCTTCCATGGAGATGGAACAGCTCTGTGTCTTCAAGTGAGGTGTCATCTCCCAAACAGCATAGATACACGTGCATGCACACACATGCATGCATAACCCCATTCACACGTGCACGTGAAGACAGAAGAGCCCCGTACTCAGTCAACAGGAGCACCGGTGCGTTACTGCCATTATGCAGGACCTGGGCACTTCTGCTGCGACTTCCTGCCAGCCTTTGTGATTTCAAAAGGGAATTATTTTATAGGGTTCTCATCTTCCTTCCTCTCTCCCTGCTCACCTCCTTGCCCCTCGTCCTCTCCTCCCCTGCGTCCTCCTCCACAAACAGGCCACGGTGCATCCTGGGGCTCACAGCCCTGCTTCTCCGTCCTTCTGTTCCCGGAAGCGTCCTCTCTGCGAGTGCGGCGGTCCTTCAAGGATCGCGCGCTTGCGCTACAATAGCGCCTGTCACATGGCAATGCAACAAGACATCTTTCAAGTTGGGTGGGAGCACCCTTCCCCACATCCACACCAGCGTGTGTGTGTGTGTGTGTGTGTGCACATGTGCAGCGGTGTAGTACTAGGGATTGAACCCAGGGCCTTTGCAGTAAGCTACATCCCCAACTCTCTTCTCTCTTCTCTTCTCTTCTCTTCTCTTCTCCTCTCCTCTCTTCTCTTCTCTCTCTCTCTCTCTCTCTCTCTCTCTCTCTCTCTCTCTCTCTCTCTCTCTCTCGGCAGGGTCTCATTAAGTTACCAGGTTATACAGGGTAGACTGAAACTGGTGATCCTCTCGCCTCAGCCTGCCAGTGTACCGGGACTATTAAGTATGTACCACCACATCCAGCTGCTTCTTACATTCCTGACATGCAGGCAGATACAAGCTGACAGCAGGCTGGGGTGTGCTTGTCACCAGTGCCAGGAGAGCATCCGTGTACTGTGGTAGTGAGCCTGAGTCTGTCCCCCAGGCAGCTGCTCTCTGGCCTGTTTTCCCACTGGGCTCCTTAAGCTCATATAGGTGGGGAAGAATTACTCATTTATTTCCTGCACAGTATTTTTCAATGCCACTGTTCATCTCTAGGCTTTATTGGGACTATCTTTTGCTGCTCAAATGTCTTCCTTAATACTTCACAAATCAGACCCACAGGCAGGATGCTCAATTACCCCCAGGGCCCCCCCACCCCAGTCCTGTGAGCCCACGGCCTCCCTCCTGGATCACCTAGGGCCAGAGCCCAGCCTGCCCACCCTGGTGACCCTGTCATCACCTACCCCATCGTCATCATGAGCCTGAAAATGCACTACTGGCCACTCTCTTGTCTCACATTTTCAGTGGGCCTAGGAAACGATTTCAACACAGCAAGACACCAGGCCATACTCAAGGCCCTCTCCTCACAGGGGACGAGGCTCAGTGGGGAGAGGCCTCATGACCGCTGAAGATGCTTTTGGCTCCTGTGGGCCCATCCACTCGACAGGTATTTATTACCTGCAGACTGCATTCCCCACCTGGCCAACCCCCAGCACATAGCAGCCCCCACAAGATGGAACCCAAAAAGGCCATTCAAAAAAAATGCCACCCGTGCAGCCCGTGAAGCCCACCTGACCCCATGGCCCTTCCCTGGTCTCAGCACTGGGACACAAAGTCCAGGCATGCAAAGATTCCCGTGCTGAAGCCACACACCTCGGAGGAAGGAAGCACTTCCCGTTCCAGCCCTCACCACAAAAGCCCTCAGTGCCCATCAGAAATGGGCATCCCCACCTCCCTTGGTGGGAGAAATCCTGAGTAAGCCAGACACTCATCCTGCCGGACCTCCTGAGTTACCCAAAGTGCCAAGGCAACGTCTCTCTGGCCTGTCTTCACACATGGTGTGAGCTTCTGCTGGTAAATCACACCCGAGTGCACTGATTTCCTTCGACGGGGAGTAAGGGAACCCCGCCAGAAATTAACATCATCTTCTAATTCACCGGCAATAAAATATGTGGCTGATTAAATCTTAATTAACAGCTCACAGAAGGCTGCTTAACGTCAGGTGGTACACACAGCTTCACTACCCAGCGGCGCCATTGTGTGTGCGAGGTGAGGGATGGGCTGAGGGTGGGGAGGGCCTGCTGGGCTGGCTTCTCCGCTTTGCCTCTGCAGGTTGGATCAGCAAGCAAAAATTTACTGCCTAGATCTGTGTGTCCTACAAACCACCCAGTAGGTTTCCACGTGGAGGTTGGTGGATGCTTGACCAAACAGTGTAGCTAGATTCAGAACCCCCCTAATGTTAATAATCGTAAAAATGTTATTAGGGTGGCCACTGGGCTTCATATGGCCATAGTAGCCTCACAGGAGAACCCAAGCCAACAGGGTGAACACCCTCCCACATGGTCACCAGGGCCCTAGGAGAAAGAATGTGGCAAATAGTGCATCACATCCTAAGCCTACTCTTCATATCTCCTTGGCCAAAGCTAGCTCCTTGGTCCCATGAATAGGAAGAGAGAAATCCAGTCCAATCACGGCCTCTGAAGAAAAGATAAAGAGAAAATCTTAAACGCAGCCAAAGGGGGGAAATAGTATGTTCTATAGAGGTGACCATTGATAGGCAACTCCTGGAGAGTTCTGATCAGAAATTACATAATCTGTGAGAAAGTAGAGATCTTTATAAGTGATAAAGACAAAAAGGCTATCCATAATTCCATGAATTTTCAAACTGTGCTTCAAAAATGAAGAAGGAATTTCCAATCCCAGGCCAGCAGGTAAGGACTGTGGAAGTCATCACTCCTGCTCAGACAAGAAAAAAACAACTCTTACATCCATCAGACAACTGAAGCCAAAAGAGAATATAGACAGAACTATTAGCTATCATGTAGGAACTAAAGGGAAGAGTCTCTGGAGTCAGGCTCCCTGCAGGGAAGCCATGGTTCCATCATTCATAAATGCATGACCTCTGACAAATGATGCAGCCTTTCAGAGCCTCAGCGTCCACATCTGTAAAAATGGGACTCAGTGTCTCAGGGGTTAAATGAGGTAGCAAATGCAGTGAGGGTTTCAGGTCACCATTTAGGAATGGAGATAAAGGTGTGTTTCCTAGTATAAGAGTGTATTAGTCATTTTCCTCTTTCTGGAAAAAAATTACCCAACACCCACAATTTGAAAGGGGAGAGTTTAATTTGGCTCCCAGTTTCCAGTGGATTTTGCCTATGGTTGGTTAACTCTGAGGCAGACGGGGCATGGGAGAAAGGCCTGGCATATAATTCATGGCAACCAGGAATCAGAAAGAGAAAGGAAGAGCTGGGAGACCAGAACCCACCCTTCTAGGCCCCGTCCCCAGGGAGCATCGCTCCCACCAGGCCCATCTCCTGACAGCACATTCAGCTGGGAATTCGCTGATGGATTCCCTCACGGGTACATACAGCACCCCGAGATCCAATCACCTTCCAGAGGCCCCCACCTCAGAATACATGAGGCTTTGGGGGAACACTTTGGAACTAAAGCACAACAAAGGTTAAAATTCAGCCCTGCCTTGTTTAGTACCAATCAAGTGTTTCCTTCCTAAGATGGTCCAGACAAAGTCACCTAATGGCCACAGTCAGTGAGTTCCATTTCTCAGCTGGAAGTGTACACACACACACACACACACACACACACACACACACACACACAGGTGCACTATCTCCCCCTGAATACCTGCCCCATAGAACCATCTGTGATGCCCTCTGCCCTTTAACCAGTCTTTATATTAAACCAATGGTCTCATGTCACAGTCCCAATGAAAGACAAGGTAGCTTCTCCATCCATGGTCACTGACCTGCTGTGTCCACTCTATATTCACAGTTACTTATTATTTTTCCTTAATACAGAATCACTTTTTTCCAGAAATACTTACTTTTAGAGGAAACGCTTACCACTCCTGTAAATAGAAAATCAATATCATTTCAAGCAAAGATAAATGCAATGAAACAGCCAACAGTGGCATTAAACTCTGGCTGAATATGGTTGCCTGCCAAGAATCGGAGGCCAAGGACTCATCCCTGAAGTGTTTTCTGTTAAGGACATGTTTGCCCCATTCACAACTGTGGTGCTGGGGTGGGACTCTAGCTCCTGAATCCCCTCTCTGTGGCTCAGTCATTCCAGGACCTGACATTGTCTCAAACATCAACCTTCAGTTCGCTCGTTTTGAGATATGGGGGGTGGACAGGGCAAGTCTCACAGGGCTGTTGGGAGAACAGAGACATGAAAGCTCAAATACGGCATTCACAACAAAGATTAACTAAAATATTAGCTATGAGACAGAGACAGTGGAAGTCTCCACCAAGAATAAAGCCCAGACTTCAGTTAGTACTCCAGAACCTCTATGCTATCATGTAGGACCTCAGTACCTGCGGGCACCATGACTACCCCAAGCACAGCAGCACCCAGGACAGTACCTGAAACTGATGACACTTGTGTCTTTCTGTCATTTCTCCCTCAAGAAACAGGGAGTCATTCCCTCTTGGATGGATAATGACCAAGTGGCCAGAGGTCGTGTCACACCCTAAGCCTGAAACACCATGACACTGACTAGCACAGAGGTACTGAAGGAAGCCGTAGGGTCCAGCTGTCCCTTGAAACGTGAACACTAACCCATGATGTCTGTAAAGCAAGAGGGGAAGTCAGGAGGCCCAGCCCGAGCCCCGCAGCAGCCCGGCCACCTCGGATCTGCCTGCAGCCCAGAGCCTGCAGTGACTCTGCGTTCAGTTCCGATCATTGAGTGACAAAGTCCTGCCGTGGACACTTTTGCTTTCAGCAAGCCCACAGAGAGGAAGCTGTCAATCCGTCGAGTCGGAGGAAAGAAGTAGGTCAAGTGCCAAAGCCAGATCCTAATTCCCGAGCAGCGAAGCGGCAAGTGGCAGAGCGGCCAGCACTCTGGATCAGAGGCCCCGCCACCACAGCGCTCTCCCCGGAGAGACCCGGCCACGCTGCCGGCCCCAGCTGGGGGCGAATCAAGCAACCCCCCGGGGCTGGCTTGTTATTCTCCCATCATGGTGGCTCTGAGAGCCACGGCGTACCACAAATGTGCCTGTAACTCCTTTTTATAAGGCATGCAATCAAAATACAGGGCAAATGTTTACATTTTTTAAATGTATTACAGTGCAAGCTACAGTGCCACTCACCAGGGGCTCAGGTCACTCCCCCAGCTGCCAACACATGTGTCCCACTGTTCTTGCTACTTTCTGAAGCATTTCCTAAAACTCCTCTCCCTGACTGACTTTATGAAGTATGACCCAGACCAAAAATCTACCAAGTGCCACTGCTCTCTACTGGGCTATAAACATCATGGTGCGTCTTCCTCTGCCTGCTCACTGGACCTGGAAACTTGTGGCTTTTGATTCTTCCCAAAGTCAACAAGACCAGGGAAGGTCAATGATTCGAACACTGAATCAGTTACAACTGCGCTACACAAGAGGACTTCCAGAACCTCTTCAGAAAAATGTTAAGAACCGTGAGGTGTTTTGAAAATCGGGGGTGGGGGGACTTCGAGAGAAATTTATGACAATCTGTCTTTTTCTGTTTTGTTTTGTTTTTAATTTAGACATTCACTGTATTCTTCAAAGTCAGCCAACCACACACAAAGCAGAAGGCACCATCCAGGACTGTCTCACTTCATTCTGAGATGACGCCACATAACCAAACACAATTCAGCAAGCAGCCAAAAGTCATGAGCTCTGAGGAACATGGGGGTGGGATGGGGATTTCAGGGACCAACATGGGGGCTCCCCTTGTGCCTGCCTCCCTAAAGCCTGGGCTAGCACTGTCTCCCACTAATCTCCACTTCACTCTGGGTGTCCCTTGCAGGGATTTTCCCCACCCCACCACTACTTTCCTGTAGACCGTGTCACCACGCTGCAGGTGACATCGTGAGAGAAGACACTTCCTGCTCCTGCTACCTATTCACTTCCCAGAGCCCACGGCAGAGCCTGGCACCAGCGGTGCTCAGGAAGGTAGGGCTAAGCAAAGGGATGGGGCCCCCAGGGCTTGCATTGTCCTTGGAACCATCTGGGATGAGGAGAATGTTCTGTGTCCTCACTGTCCCACCTGGTGCCACCACTGTCTGAGACACACATCAGAGCACTTAAAAAGTGACAGTCACCCCTAAGAAGCTGAATTTTGTATTATTTTAAGTGACTGAAATGTAAACAAGCATGTGGATCATGAGATACAATACTGGACACTGTGACCCAGGGCCATGGTAGAATAGATGGAGTCCCTTCAGAAGTCAAGAAAGAGTGGGAACTCAGACGACAGCAGGCAGAGTCCATCCTACGAGAGTCACAAGGCCACCATCACACCCAAATCACAATAACAACTCAATCCACAATATGACTGAGCACCAGCGTTTATGGAGGATTGACTTGGTGCCAGGCATGGTCCCGAAATCCTATGTGGGTAATTTCACATGCTCTTGAGGACAACGCTGCATTACTGACTCTAATTCATGGATGAGGACACAAGACATGAGAAGCTGGAAGTCACTGCTTCACGTTCCCACAGCAAACGGGCAGCCTGGCAGTATTCAACCCACATCTCTGGGGTCCACATTCATGCTCCTGACTTCTGGGCTATGTCTGGCTCTACAGTTCCCATGATCAAGATTATCTCAGACAAAGGGGAGCAAGAACTCTTGGGTGCCCGGGTAGCATCGGATATTAGGGGGAAAAAAAGTGCCTGTTACCTTCATGCAAAGCACTGAGCAGGTGGTAGCAACTTCAGTCAGCCATGTCTACCACAACAGAGGCGGGTCATTCAAGACGGGGATGTGCCTGCTTCACGTTTTCCTTCAGGAACTAACTCAGCATCTTAAAACAACACGCATTCACCATCTTAGAATACCACAGGTCAGGTACCTGAAATGAGCTAACATCAAGGTTTTGACAGGGCTCGTCCCTCCCGGAGGCCCAAGGAAGGCATCTGTTCCTTCCCTTTCCAGCTCTAAAAGGCACATGCGTCCCTCAACCTCTGTCCTATTCCTTCCCATCAGGCCCCATCTCTGATCCTCTTATGATGACCCTTGTGCCTTCACTGTGGCCCCTGACATAACCAGAACCAGCTGCCACCTTGACAGCTTTCTTTAACCATAGGCACAAAGTCTCTTTGTCATAGAAGAGGACAGAGTTCCATTTCCCAGGCAGTAGAACGCTGATAGCCATGGGGTCCCTCTTTTCTGCCCAAATCTGCCCTCCAGCCCCCAAAGATTCATACGCACGACCCACTCACCTCATCCTAACAACCTCAGACTTCCAACTAGTCACAGAGCACAATGATGACAGCTGGGTACCCCCAATAATCCTCACACAACCCTAGGACACAATCCTGTCACTGTCTCCACTTTAGAGACAAGAACATAAAGGCTCCAAAAGGATAAGTGATTTGTCCACTTTACAGCTTATCAAGATTTCAAGTCATGTGTAAGAATTCACTTCAGCCTCCAGGCTCAAGGTATTTCAGCAGAGCTTTGAAGAGTGGGTACAATGGTGGGATGGAGACAGAAGTGACAGGTCATTGGAAATAGGAGGAACAGCCAGGCAGAGCCACACAGGAGGGGAGTGGATCCCTTTCACGAGTCTATAAACACTCCTCACATGACAGGAACATGATACTTGAGGAGGGAAGGAACGGGGAAACCCTTCAAGGCTCAAGTCCCACTGAGGATCTCGAGTCACAAGCCATGGACACTGACTTTTCTCTGTAGAAAGTGACTAGGATTACACATCAAATCATGTCACTCTGGTGGCTTTTTCATGATCTACTGCATGAAATAAAGCAAGACGGTATCCTGCGATGGTCCTAATTGGTGGCTCCCTGTTTCCCACAGTCCTTCTGAGGACCTCGCCCTGACTAATGAGAAGTCAGGATCAGAACATCAGGAGCCAGACACAAGAAGGCGACCCCCTCTCTCACCATCCTTGTTCATTCATTATTTCCCTCAGATTAGCATTCAAGTGTGTTCTATTCACAGTTGTAACCCCAGCATCCAGAACATTCCTGGCATGCACTAAGAACCCAAAACGTATTTGTTGAGTACAAAGAGGAAAAAAAAAGTTCCAGCTTTGAACTAACTTTTAAAAAGGGCTCTTCAGTGCTACAGGAGAATCAATCACTTCAAAGTGTCAAACTTCTCATTTGCAAGAGAACATTTTGTTGAGAAAGGAAAAATCTCTTGGGACTTAAAAGTCCATAAAAACAAACTAGAAAAAGTCACAAGCTAGGAGAAGGGACATAAGAGGGTAAGAAGATGCTGGGCCAGTCAGGTCTCAAGGGTACCAGGCCTGAGGGCTCATGGGACAAGCTTGTGTGCCAGGAGGCTAAGCCAACGGTGCCTGTCCACCCACAGGGACTCGTCATCAGGGGACCTGTTAAACGTCCCCCTTGACAAAGATCATGTCTGCTACTGCGTGTGTAGTCTACTGGGGGCACCTTCCTGCGGCCAAAGCCTGCCCAGGAGATCTACGTTCGCTGCACAGCCCCATCCTAAGTTCCCAGGAAGCAGGATTTAGTGAACCACCCACCCTTCACCCACTCCCCCCAAACTGAAAGCACAGCCTCAGAGGGACAGAGGAGTGGTCTGTGGAGAAGGGAAATCCCTCCAAAGCCACACATTGGTGGGGAACCCGTCCCATGAGGAGCACAAACTGCAGTTTGAGGCCACTGGATATGTTAGATTCTTTTCACACGAGGGGTCTCCCATTCTGCCCACAATCTACCTTGCTTTTGTTTCTTCAGGGTTTTTTTTTTTTAGGGTAATAAAAGAATTAATGGGTTCACATAGTAGGACATTGGAAAGTCTAGCGAAGGTCAAGACTTTTCCAAGTGCCATTTCTGTCCTACCTGGGGTCTCTCTGTGGCCTCTGCGGCTCCACAGGGCCCATGCTTCCAAGGACAGGGAGGAGAAACCTCTGTGGTGCTTCTGAGGACACACGTCCATGCACTACAACTTCCAGGACACTCAGCTCCATGAGGCAACTTGAAGACACCCAGCCCCGTGCCGTGATTTCTAAGATTCAGATTGTCCTGCGTGGCCTTGCAGCAGCACCCCAGAGAATAAATCTGATCCCACCACCCACAGCTCAGACCACTCCCCGGTCGTAAGGTGCAGCCCAAGTGTTACTGGTACAAACTGGCCTACAGTAATGTCACTCTTCTCCCCAAACCACCGTGTCTCCCTGGGGCCACACTACCATCTAAAACAGGGACCAAACTCAGGTTCTAAGAGCACTAACCTGCTCAGTATCCTGTTGACCCAATGTGTTTTGAGCATTTACTATGGGATACAATAATATCCCCAAAAAGGTGCTTGGTAGAGGCTTTGGGAGCTAGCTCACAGTGTTACTTATCTTGCTGCTGTGACAGAATGCCTGATAGCCACAATTTAAGGGAGGAAAGATTTATTTAGCTCACAGTTCAGAAGGTCTCTCATGCACAGTGCTTTCATGGGGCAGCTGGCGAACATGAAGGCACATGGCAGAGGCTGGAGAGCTGCTACCCCACTGCAGGCAGAAGCCAGGTGACGCAGCACAGGCCCATGAGCGCTCCCAGGAAGCTGCTACAACGCCAACGTTTCTTCCTCCTTCCTTTGAGTACTTTAAGCTGCCAGTGGCCCCTCCCTCTCTTCCGGGCCTGCAAGTCAGTAACAAATACCCAAAATCTCTGCCCTAAGCAATCCCCAATCTCAGCAATTTAACCATTTTTCCAGGTCACACCTTAAGCCCCTGCCTCTTCCAGCCAGTAACACACAGCTCCAAATGCATGCGGCTTTTGAGGGACACTCAGGATCCAAATCATAGCCCTTACTCTGGGCAGCACAGTGCAGCAGGGAAAAGCCCCCTGACAGCACCAGGTGCAGGCCGCTCTGGCACACACTTGCTGTGTGAAAGGGAAGGATTTACTCAACCTCTCTGTGCCTCAGTTTCTACATCCATAGCAGTGTGTTTGGGTCAGCCCCAAACCATCCTCCCATCCCTCTACGGGAAAACCATCTTCCATGAAACTAGTTTCTGGTGCCAAGAACATTGAGGACTGCTGCTTTAACAGAAATCAGCCACTCAGAGCAGCGTATGTCAAGGACAGAGCCCAGCAAGGGGAAGCCAAAGGCAGCCTGCTCCTCTCCAACCTGCAGGGACTCCCCCAGGGTCCCACTCACTCCGTAAGCACCTCACTCCTGAGGGCTCCCATGGACCCGGCAGAACAGGCAATAAAGGCATGGCTGCCTCCTTCAGCACAGGATGGCTGGTTATCTCCATCCTAAAGTAGAAGAAGACATTCTAACACAGTTCCAAAGATTCCCACACAATCGGCATCCATGCCTGTGTATGACCGTCCTTGTGTGGGGGAAGCACACGGATTGAGTGCAAAGTCACCTCTGTGACCAGGTTACTGTCTCGCTGGAGTTACTGCAAAACCAGATGCTCCTGGGTGGGCCTGGCCTTATCAGGTAAATTCTCTAAAGCAGAGAAGAGGCCCCACTGCTAGGCTGGGAGAAAACAAAGAGCTGTAGAAGGCACAAGCTACGCTGGCCACTGCGGGACTCCTCCAGGAGCTTAAGTAGGCCAGCTCCAGCCACCAGCTAACAAGGAAGGGAGACTCAAATTACCTGGCTGCTGAGAAATGTGTTCTGCAAATAGCCAAGAAGGGTTGTGTAAAAAGACCTTGAGTCCCAGATAAGAATTATAGCCCTTGGGTAACATCTCACTTTGGCCTGGTGAGACCCTGGGCAGAGGACCCAGCCCACCAGCATGCAGACTGATAAGCTGGGTCAAAGAATGCAGCACCACAGTGAAGCATTAGGTATGTGTTAGTGTAGGCTTCAAGGTTCCTAGGGACCCACTACATGGCCACAGAAAACCAACACACCCTTTGCTGGAATCTATGTTTTCATCTGAGCCACAAGCACAAACTCGTAGCTTCATCTCTGCTGCCTCGTGCTCCTGCGGGCACCCCGGGGCCTGGGTCCTCCCTCTGTGACTCTGACAAGCCAGACCTGACTCCAGCTGCCCTTTCCTCTGAGGACACCTGCATCCCCCCCCCCCCCAAACATCGCACTCACCCTCAGGCCTCTAGGGCAAGTCCTTCTAGTCATCTTAGGTCCATCCTCCAAGGTGCCCTCCCAGGTCACTGAGCCAAGAAGCAATCCAGTTCCTCTCTTCCTGTCCCTCCCCTGTACAGTGTTCTGTATCTTGGTGTGCAGGAGGTGGCAAATCAGGACCCAGGACATAGACAGGAAGTACCTGCATGGAGCAGGAGCCACAGGAGGACTTTTTAGGATCAGAAAACATCCACACATCACATCATGAAGCTGTGCACAGCGTGTGGCTGCTTTAGAAACGTTTGATCCAGTGGGGTGTTTGGGGGTGGGGGGGCGTTAATTTCTCACTGTGGGATGAATTCCCAAAGTTTGACAAGTGCTGCACTGATATTTTTACTGTTCCTGCTTGCTTACTGTCTTACGTTGGCCACCGAACTGCCCAGTGCTCACACGCAATTGGCAGTTAGTGTCTCTTAGGAGGTGGAGGGCTGGAGAGAGAGTGGAAGGGGACGAGGGGATAAGGGAAGAGGAAATGCAGGAGCCAGCCCAGAGCTTTCTCATGAGAGCTGAAATTATGGCTCTTAAAAGAGTCTCGTTCCAACCACATGCGGCTTTAAGAAGGCCCAGCTCCTGCGACAGAAACAGGAAGAGCCACAACCACAGGAGGCAGAGGACAAAATAATTACTTATTGGTCATGTGACCGTGAGCTAGGCCGACCCAGGGTAAGCCACGGCAAAATTCGTCAGAAAGCAGGTGCTTGGAGAGACATTAGGATAACAGAATGAAAATATAACCCGCAATTGTTTCTGGATACGCTGTCAAATACCCAGGGATGTGGGGTGGGGGTGGGGGGGATGCACAGTGGGGGCGGGGGGCGGGACATCATCCATGTGCCTGCAATGTCCCCTCCGGCTCACCTTACCTCCCTCACCTGCCCTTCATAACTTCCAGTTGTCCAAGCCAATGAGAGCATCAGCAGATTAAAAGAGGGCGGAGTCTGAGCCTGGAGGCAGGTTCCAGCACATTCTCAGCTCGTCCCCTTCAGATCTTCTCTGGGAAGGAGACTACTGTGGGTCCCTCTCCATGCCACCTTCCCCTGAAGATCCTATTTCTTGCTTCTTCCTCTGGCCTCCTCAGCTTGAGGGCAGCCAAATGCCCTTGAGGCTTCTCCAGTCTCTAATGGTTTTCCAATATTACTCCACCACACTTTAGTGAAGAGCCCATTTATAAACTGAATTAACCCAATTTTGCTCATGTCTTCTGTTTCCAAGACAACAATCTATAATGGGTGGAGGATTCCATTCCCAACACCAATAAAAACTGAGAGAGAAGACGAGGGGACAGGTGGGCAGACTGACAGAGGAAGACAGAAAGAGACATTAAATACAAGAAACGGATAGGACCTACACAAACAAAAAGTTACCAAGTTCCTGTGATAGGCAGAATCAGTATGCAAAAAGTGTCAATTCTTCCCCATTTCATAAGTTTATGCCAGCGTCAATCAAAATTTCACTATTCAGACAAATATTGCTGTGACAGGATTTTTCCACAATCCTCTAGATTCAGAAATGTACCAGAGAGATGACTGCAGAGAAAGAGGAATGAGAAAATAGCCATCATAAGGTCATGGCCCTCTGGGCATATCGGTATACAGGGCATGATGGGGCCATGTCAGCACCTGGACAGTCCTGAACCACACCCCAGCACACCTGAGGACATTTGTCACACACTAAGAGAGGTGTCATAAGCTACTGGGGGAAAGGAAAAGTACAAAACTATTTCAAGAACTGGGACTGGGTAAGAAGAAAATCAAGTGGGAGCCTCATACTTCTACCAAAATACATGCCAAGTGTATTTAAGATTGAAAGCTAAAAACTGACTCTAGAACTTTGAAGAAAACAGATTACACCTTCACTGATATTAAGAGAGGTTTTCAAGCACAAAATCAATGGTGCAGAAATCACAAAGGAAAAGCCTGAGATAAATTGATGACCTACAAATACAAACCATCTCTCCAACCATCATAGAAAAAACTGACAGTCATGGAAAAGATTTACACTAACTGTGATGGATCAGGAGCAACTACTTTAATATATAAAGAACATCTCCAGATCAATAAGAACAGCATTAACATCTCAATAGAAAGATACTCTATGGATGTGAATGGAAAAGTCACGGGAAAAAATATGAATTAAATTAACACATGAAAATATACATTGTGGCATTTTTCCTGCTCAAGTTGGTGACATATTTTAAAAGACTAGTGGGGACCGAAGATATAGGAAGAAGCAGGGAATGACTTTTATTACAGCCACTAAGTTCTTGAGTGTAGTGCTGAGCCAGGTGAGCCAGGGTTCTACCAGCAGCCACAGCCCAGCCCCACAACCTTCCCTAAAAGCAATTTAACAAACTACAAAGTGTAAACAACAACGTGATATGTGTTTCAGTTTTTCAAAATTTATTACAGTGAGGGACACATTACTACGAATTTCTCTAAAAATCCTTCCTGCTTGTTTCAAACACCCTTATCCCATCATTCCTGCCACTTCCTGAAGCAGTTGCAGGTGTCTTCTTTCCTGTCTTTAGGAGGTAAATTCAAAAATATGGACAATGCTGCTGCCAGGTGCCAGGCAACGGAAAGGCGGTTTCCTAAAGACGTGACACCGTGTCCTTATCCACCTTGTTCACAACATGTGGCACTGTGCAACGGCTGGCTCTTCCCAACATCAAAATAAGGTCAATGTTTTGAATTGCTCCAGGACATGGAGGCAGCCATGACAGCTCGGCTGAGGACACTCAGGAAAGAGGACCTCCAGAACTGCTCCAGAAAGTGACACGGAATGGGGTGAGCATCACAATAAAGAGGAGTGCTTTGAGGGGGGGCTCAGAGTAACATGTCTTACTGTAATCATTTGTTATTTCAATATTCATTTTTATCTTTATGTGCCAACAATCTCACAAAAGCTAATTTACACCATTCTTTGTAATAGAAAAAAAAATCAATCAAAAATGCCACACTATAGGAAGAAATTGCATACAAATGTAGTCTGTCTTAGTTACTTTTTCAATACCCCACATGCACAAGTTAGGGGAGGAAAAGTTTTTGGGTTTTTTTTTTAGCACTTACTTTTAATTGAAGTAACAAGTTCAGATGAAGACAAAGACTAAAGTAGTAAACCATATTTATATAAAAGAAATGAAGCAGGCCAGCACAAGTCCAGAAAAGGTGCAGTTTGCATTATCTCATGATGGTGTTAGCGGACAGTATCACTCAGGAGGAGGAAGCGACAAGCACAGAGGATGATCCTGTAGGCAGCCTGCATTCCCTAGCTGCCTCCCGAAAATTTAGCATATTGGATACGGTCAAGACTCTCCACAAAGATGAGCGCTGGGTCTCCAACACATTTGAGTTACACTTGTATTCTTTGTTCCAATCAGGTACAAGTTCAATGTAAGCTCTATGTCTCGCAATGGGACACTTGTAACACGCCAAGATCTACCTCCCAGGGCCCACAGTCACGGACAAGAGGGTAAGAGAAAGAATTTCCTCTTTACACCTGTTTTTAGGAATAATATTGTGGCTGTTACTTGGAAGGGTGACCTTTTGAGTGCTCTTGATTTTGGTCATTTATATTGGAACATGAGAAAAAGTGAAGGTAAATAGGAATCAATACTAAAGTCATTTCTAAACTACTGCTAGAAAAGAAAATAGTTTTAAAAAGTTCCCTGCCATGTTTATGAAGGTGGCAATAGCCACACATACAAGAAAATGGCTGTAAATTTACAGAAAAGATCAACTCAGGCTTCTAAACAAATTATAAAACTGATTTGACCCCTGAATGTTATTTTTTTTAAAAAAAAGTAAACCAGTGGACCTAGTTACCAAAAACAGTTCTCCTCCTAAGCCCAGGTATGACCTTGCAGTTTGGCCTGAGCTGGTTTTACCTTCAAGTTTTCTCCACGTTTGCCCATGAACTCAGATGTACTGTCAGAACGCTGCTCTTTGGGTAAGCCCTTAAGGCAAGCAGCCAAGTCTTTGGTCACGAATCCAGCCTCCGTGGTCTCAATGCACACTTCTTCCAAAGCCTTTGCAAAGAAGTATTGTCATCAGGCTTTGCTCTGTGGCCTAATCCTCTGGCCCAGGCAAAAATGGAAGCAATGGGATTGGTGGACATCTCCTGTCCTGGTTACTATCCATTCACCTGTGAGGGAAAAAAAAGCCTCGGGAGGGGCCAACTCACTGAGGTATTCACAGGTGGTGGCGTGGAGGAATTAAGAGTTAACAATCACTCTTCTCTCTTTTGTTTTCTATTTCCCATATTGTGTAGGAAAGTGAAGCTCTGTGCAGAGTCCTGAGTGTACCCAAGTGTCCCTCCGCACCACAGGGCTCTGATGCATAGTTTTGGGCCAATAACCCAGAAATCAAATCCTGACCTTTGACCTCACCTACGACTAAGGTTCCCATCCTGGAGGTCATGGTGGCAGTAACAGTTCATGACCACTGGCCTCCACATGCCTTTTTTGTCACACAGGGTGGAGGGGAGGCAGGGGACAGCAGGATCTACCCTCTTTGTGGGTAAGTAACCCACAGGGCCAGGGTTTGAATCCAGGACTCGAGCCCTCTCCCTTTCCTGGTACACAGGACTACAGGGCCTCTGCGGAAGAGTTAGAGCCCAAAGCAGCCAAGCCTGATAGTGCAGGCCTGTAACGCCTCCACAAGGCTGATGCAGGAGGGTTACAAGATCAAGCTCAGCATTACCTACTTAGCAAGACCTTGTCTCAAAATCAGAGCAAAAAAAGAAATGGGCTGAGGGTGTACCTCAGGGTGAAAGCCCTGGGCTGGGCTCAATCTCCAGTACACAAGAAAAGGAAAAAAAAAAAATCCCAAATCACTTTATCGTCACCAAATGCAGAGTTAAAAGGGGTTCCAGTACATGCCTGGAACCCCGACGCTCTGGGAGACTGACAGCGAAGGAGACCAGGTTTGAGCTCAGTCTGAGCAACCCTGCAATTGAGCAAGACCCCTCCCTTCAAATTAAAAATATATATATATATATATAGGTTAAAGAGCCGGGAAACAGCCCACCACCAAGTCCCTGGGTTCACCTCCATTAATGCAAAAAGGGGAGCGCATCGTCAAGGAAAGGGCTTCACCCCTGCACAGCATCCCCACGGAGGCCCCAGAACGGGGCTGAGATGGAGCCACGCGGAGTGGATCAGCACACGGCGACAGCCAACTCCCCGCCGCCTTTCTGGTTCAGAGCCTCCTCAGCGGAAATGAGGCGTGTAATAGGGTCCCTGGATGCCATGGGCTGTGCCAGAGACCAAACCACACTGCAGCTCAGCCAGCCAGCCCTGCGCTCTCGGGCCGCCGGGTTCCTGGCCCAGCGCCACGTGCCATCGCCTCCCTCCCTGCCCGGCAGAAGCCACAGCCCTCAGCCACCGCAAATGCATCAGCACTTAGCACAGCTGCCCCGCTACCCCTGCACACAGGGCACACGCGCCACCACGCACCCCGACACGGTGCCCGTGCGCGCGGTTGTCCCCGCTAGGGAGCCCCTCCCTGAGACCATCTCTTACAGCGCTGCAGGCCCTGCTCTTCTCTCTGACAGCAAGCACCACTGTGCTGAAATGCCTCTCTGCACAAATGTTTGTTAGACGTGTGTTCCAGCCAGTCCAGGGGGACCCAGGTGCAGGGACCTTGCCTTGTCCCCCCAGCACCAACCACATCACAACACGGTGCACAGAACTCCCAATTTAAAGATAGGAAACTAAAAGCCTGGTGTGGTGGTGCACGCCTGTCATCCCAGCACTCGGGAGGCTGAGGCAGGAGGATTGCTGTGAGTCCAAGGCCAGCCTGGACTCCATAGTGAGTTCAGGACCAGCCTGGGCTAAAGAGTGAGATCCTATCTCAAATTTAAAAATTATTTAAAAAAAAAAAAAGATGGGAAACTGACCCCAGCGGGCCCTCGCCTGCTCTTTTCTCTCCACAGTTTGTCCTTGGACAAAGTGTCATCAAAATACCGGTGAATATTTAAATTTTAAAAATATATTACTATAAAGGCACACGGCCACGGATCCCACCCCACCCTTACCCCTCACATCAAGCACGCCTACCTCACTGGCCTTACTTATCTCGTTGCTGTGACACAATACCTAATATCCACAAGTTAAGGGGGGAAGATTCATGTAGCTCACAGTTTCAAAAGGTCGCTCACACCCACAGTCCATTGGCGTGGCAGTCGGCAAGCTGGAGAGCCGCTACCCCATTGCAGACGGAAGCCAAGTGACTCAGGAGCCAGCGGTGAGGTTCTCCAGGAAGAACCTGCAACAACGCTTCTTCATCTTTCTTTCTTCCTTCCAAGTACTTTAGGCTGCCAGTGGACCCTCCCTCACACCCTGCCTCATAAATCAATAGCAAACACCTGAAATCTCTGCCCTACACGATCTCCACTCTCAACGAATTGCCCCACTCCTTTCAAGTCAAACCTTAAACACCTGCCCCTTGCAGCCAGCCCTACCCCCCGCCACCCCCGCCAAGGAGCACACAGTTCCAAACACATGCGGCTTTTGGGGGACACTCAAGATCCAAACCGTGGCCCCACTGTTCTCGCCACGCCCTGAGGCAGGTCTGGAAGTCCTCCTTTGTGAGCGTCTCTGTGAACTGTGATCAAAAATAAGGTGACTGCTGCTGCCAAATGCAGCCCAACAGAGATGCAGGCTTGTTAAATCTTGACGGTGCATCCTCGCCCGCCCTCCCCATCAGATCTGGCACGATGCAACTCGTGGCCCTTCCCCAAGGTCAAGGTGAGCACAACAGGGAAACATTTGGAGTCAATTCAGGACACCAAGGCAGCCACAGCAGTAAAACCAAAGACACTCAGGAAAAAGGACTTCCAGAACTGCTGCAGAAAGTGGTGGGAGAGAGGCACGGGGATGCAAGTCTATAATCCTAGCACTCTGGGAGGCTGAGGCAGGAGGATCACAAGTTTGAGCCCAGCCTGGAAACTCAGTGATTTAATGAGACCATGTCTCATTAAAATATAAAATGACAAAGATTGATAAAGAAATAAGGGGTTAAGGGTATAGCTTATTGCTGTGGTCCTGGTCTATTAAAAAAATAAATAAATAAAATGTGGCAATAATAGTGTGTTGGAATCAAGAGAGGGGGATTCCTAGCAAAGTGTCTTTTACTGTGATACATATTTTTAAGCATAAACATTTACTGTATCTCTTGATCCCAACTGGCATTCCACTCTTAGAAATGACCTCCCTGTGTGGAAGCAGCACCTGCGGCAGGGCCCTGCTGTGGCTGGGTCACTATCACAGCCTGCCTCCTGCCAGGCCTCCGGAGCTCAGGCCCTGCCTCCAGACTCTTGTACTGTTCCAGAGCTCACATCCCTCCCAGCCAGGGGCAGGAGCTTCTGACTCCACCTGTGTAAGCCACTCAGGAAATGCTGTTCCCTGTGCTCAGAGCTCAGGACCACCCAGCACCCCAGGCAACCTTGCAACTCCAGAAAGGGGATGTGCACAGCTCCAGGTACAGAGAGGACACGTACAAGCAGAACAGGTGCTTCCCTGCCAGGAGACCCAGTCTTTGGGAGTCTCCTCCCCACAGGTCTGAAAAGGCAGATCCCTAAGATTCCCCCTTGCTTCTGTCTGTGGGATCACCTTCGTAAGTCACTACTAAGTCTCCTGAGCCTCAGGACGGGACAGAGTTACACAGCTTGAGGTCCTCAAAGGCGGGAGGCTGGCTGCCTGCAGAGGGGCCCTCCACAGAGTCTAGGAACCATGGTGACAGCATCCTCTCTGTGACAAGCAGGTTGAAGAAACCGATCTGTTCTCTCTGCTGGAGGCCCCTGACTCCAAGGAGATGACAGAATGTCCCTGCCAAACAGAACCCACAATGACCTTTGATGTTCCTGGGGAAGGTGAGACCCACTTGAGCCCTGGCAGTACGGAAGTAGCTGGGTCTAAGCCAACCCAAGGGAGGGGTGCTCCATCCCTCAGCGCCCCCTAGCCTGTCCTGGCTTCCCCTCCAGCTGTGGCCTGGGGAGACGGAGGGATTATGGCCACAGGGAGGGTGTCTTCTGATGTCCCAGTGTCTTACACACTTTGCCTTCTTCAACATTCTCCATCAGAAGGGCCCGCTCGGGGTAGGCATCGGTGTGCCCGCTGGATTTGCCAACTGCTACTGCATAAACATCTTTAGTACCACACGGCTCCTGTGGGTCCAAAGTGGTAGGTTCCCTGTGGCAGCACGGCACCAGGCCGCAGTTCAGGCTTCCGTGGGGTCACAGGTTCATCAGAGGCTCCCCTGGGGAAAGGTTACCCCACAGACTGGTGGCAGAGCACCTGTCCTCATGGCTGCACCTGGTCCCCAGCTACACAGCCTTCTTCTCTCCGAGGCCACTAACATCACAGACACTTGCTTCCTCGAGGCCAGCAAGGGGGCATTCTCCCTGCAAAAGCTGGCATCCTGCAATCTACCACCATTACGAGATGACAGTAGCCATGTCTGAATGGTCAAGCCCCTGGTTAGACGGACACCACTCCCATCCAGGAGAGCAGATCACACAAGGTACAATTGTCCACCTAGGGTCACTGGGACAGCTACCCATCACGCATACTGCACAAACTGAGAAATAAGTAGTAGGGCTCAGAGAGCAGCAGAAACTCCCCCTCCCCAGCCCAGAGGAGGGCCGGGAGCCAAAGCCAAGGCTCTCCGAGGCCTGTGATCTCATCCAGTGTATGACTCAAAGTGGAGTCATGGTCTCCCTCCCTGACTGAGGGACAAAACAATCCTGTGAGGCATACTGGCCAGGAGCCAGCGGAAGAGCCCGGTGCCAGAAGTGAGCTCTGGTGAGGGACAGTCACCATGAGGCCTCTGGGCCCGGCCTGGCAAGGGAAGAGCTCGCAGGAGAGCCACGATGCTAAGCTGAGCAGGTGTTGGTGCACAGGTGAAGACAGACGGGGCAGACCAGGGGCCTGGACTGCAGAACAGGGGGACAGCTTCCAGGGCTAAAACTTGAAGGAGAGAAGCCAAAGCAAGACACGAGGCCGGAAGGGCAGGCTGGAGATTGCGTGAACAGCAGCGGGATGGGGACGTCAAGCAACAGGGAGCCAGGGGAGGTGGGAGGCAGACGCAGCACCGTCCCACTGTGGCCCCGGAGAACTCTGGCCGGACACAAGCAGCCACGTGAAACGCTGCTGCCTCCACCAGCAAGGGAGGGTGCAGAGCTGAGGGGCAAGGAAGGGCGGGCTTCAGAGGTGCCTCTGGGCAAAGTTAAAACACAAGCGTCTTAACAGAATCAGAGAGTTCCACCCCATCACAGGGGGACCGTGTTAGGGGCACAGTCACTTCCAGTGGACAGTGAGCTAAAGAGAACCTGAAGAACCAAAGACTCAGAAAAAGAAAGTCACATCCTAAGTGAGATACACCAGGCGCCAAGACCACGGATGTTCTAAGATCGCACTTATGGTGGCACCTCGTCACCTTGACAGTGTCCTCCCCGGGGCTGGAGGGCAGAGGGGCACTCCTGCCCACAAGACATGGAGTTCTGACCAGGAGGACTAGGGGAGGCACTGGAGATCTCCAGTGCTGACGGCCGCAGGACGCTGGGAAGGTGCTCGGTGCCACGGACAAGTTTGCTAAAACCAATGAAAGTGGTTTGCATGCCTGAGATGTTTCTTTTATCACAATGAACATAAAATCAGCCAAAAAAAAAAAAACTCTCCTTGCTTTGGAAGAGGCAACAGGGCAGCACCGGATACAGCAGTGCAACCGAGGGTCACGCCGAGCTGGCTCCACCAGAGGCCACAGCAGCCAAAGAGCCCACGCCAGCCCTCGTAAAGGTCAGAGGTGACAGTTTAGTGGATGACTGGCCACCGGCTCCCTGTCATCTCTCCTAACTCAGAACAAAGACATATGAGGCCAAAAGAACTTAGAGGAATATTTAAATGTTACAAATTCATTGCATTAAAAGGCACATGGCTGCAAATCTCCCTCAAAATGCTCCTTCCACCTCACTTCAAATACACCTGTCCCATGGCTCTGGCCACGTCCAGAAGCAGCTCTGGACGCCCTCTTTCCTGAGTGTCTGTGGTCGTACTGTCACGGCTGCCTGGATGGCCTCAATCAATTCAAAATGTTTCCCTTCTGTTACGGTGTGGATCTGGAGTGTCCCCCCTCCCCCCCCGCCCCCCCCTCCCCGCCAACAGCTTCATGAACTTGGAAGTTGCGGGGCACCTATGTATTCTATGTGCTGTGAACGGTGGGGCCAGGTCAGGAGGAGGGTTGCAGGTGTGTGGTGGATCGGGAACACGCTGTGGCACATGGCTGGGCATGTGACCTGCACAGGTAACTCAGCCCTTCTTTCCTCACTCAGTCCCCATCAGCCATGCTGTGAAGAGCTCTGCATGTATGGACTGTGACCTTTGGAAACTATGAGGGTAAATCAATCTTTCCTCCCTTAAATTGTGGATGTTGAGTATTCTGTCCCAGCAACCAAAAGGGAATTAAGAGACCCTCCCTGGTCATTCTGACTTTAAGAAAGAGCCAGAAGTCACACAGTGCCAGATTCAGTGACTAAGGTGAGTAAGGACACGATGTCATGTCTTTCCAAGCTACCTTCCCATGGGATGGCACTGGGCAGCAGCATTTGCTACACTTCTTTCTCAGACAGAGTCCACTCTGCAGCCCAGGCTGACCCTGAACTCACTGTGTAGCCCAAGTTGGCCTCACATTCACGGCAGTCCTCTTGCCTCAGCCTCCCAAGTGTTGGAATTACAGGCATGAGCCACCTCCCCGGCTTATGTGGTGCTGGGGAATCAAACTCAGGACCTTGTGCTCACAAGGTAAGTGCTTTAACTGCTGTGCCATTCCTCCAGCCCAGTTCATTGACTTTTCATCACAACTCATGAAGATGCTCGAGAAACAGGACTTTCAGAATCACTTCCAAAAGTGGCAAGGATGATGGGATACATCTGTTCAAAGTGAGGGGAGGATTTTGAGGGGGATTTGCTGAGTGTCTCTTACTGTAATACTTTTCTCCAGGAATTTTTAATAGTATTTGCAATACATAATAATGACACTGACCTTGAGGAACTGGCGCATACAGAGGTCACATCTTGCTCGTTTTCACTTCCTTTCCCCTCTCCTGCCTCCACGCTTTTCTTAAGCATTCACCACGTAGTGTGATGGCCTCATGGGCAGGCCTGCAGCACAAGAGGGTCCTCCTCCTCAGCAGACCCCTGGCAGGGCAGCCTGGACCTCAAAGGACATGCCAGGCTCCCCAGTGCTCAGTTTCTGGGGAATTGATAGAGTCAGCTGTTGACTCACTGTGGAGCTTCTAAACTGTCCCAGGCATTGAATCTACTGGTGGGGACAGCAACTCAGGACAGCCACATCCCAGCCGTGCCAGACTCCACACAGGACAAAGGGGTTCGGGGAGATACCAGAGCCCATTGCCCTCCTGCATGGAACCACCTCCCTGCGGAGCCCCAGCTCCCTGTCCCCAGCTACCTTCTCACCCATCTCTCCGTGCGGGTCTCATGCCTGTGTCGGGTCCCTACATATCACTTAGCATTTTGTCCATGCATCATGCACATCTGGGACGTGCCCTAATGTGCAAATCCAGGTGTGCTGCCTTCCAGCAGGTGGGCAGAAGAGCCCTGAGTCCTGTGGCCCCTGGACGTTCTGGCTGTCCCCCGCCCAGGGACGCATCCCAAAGCCTGAGACAGGCACAGCACAGGCTCCGATCACCCCCGTGAGGTCTCCCTGGCTTCTTCCCCTAAGGCATCTGGATCCTGTGGCAGCGGGATGACACCCCAGGTGTGCCATCATAGCACAAATCGTGGCCCCAGAAAGATGTCCACGTACAGTACAGTGCTTGAGACGTGACCTCATTTGGAAGAGGGTGCTGGCTGAGGATGAAGGTAAAAAGTCCTTTGGGACAACCCTGATCCAGTGTAACTGGGTGATGGTGACATGGAGACATACACACACGGAAGGGACAGCGTGTGGAACATGGGGACAGTACCTTTGACAAGCCGGCAGTTCAGTCATTTTCCCATCGCTAGGACAGCTTTGTTTCAACTCGCGGTCCAGCTGGCTCCAAGGCACAGTACAGCTGCTCACCATATGGTAGCCAAGAAGCAGGGACAGAAGGGAGGAGCCAAGGAAAGGAAGCCACATTTCCAAGTCCCACCCCCAGTGAGCAGCGCCAGCTAGGCCCCACCCCCAACAGCACATGAAACCACCCGCAGATGGAGCCACTGAGGAGCATAGCACCCTCAGATCCAGGAACCTTCCAGGCCCACAAGACTCTAGTGGGTCATTCTGGATTTAAACCCTAACACTGAGGGATCCTGAGCCACCAGCAACAGGGAGAGAGGCCTGGAACCTTCTCCCCCAGCCTCAGGAGGGGCCAGCACTGCCCACACCTCAATACTCAGGTTCTAGTTTCTGGAACTAAGTGTGACCATCTTCTCATGGCCACTTGGCATCACGGAAGCCACCTTCTCACTCTGGGACAAGTCGTATGACCTTGAGAGTACAGTGTGCTGATGGGCTTAGGCCCAGGTCACCTTTTGGAGTGTGGGGAGAGCCTCAAGCCTCACACAAAAATGAAGGAGGTGGACATGGGCTGACACAGGAGAATCACGGCCCGTCACCGCAGCGCTTGGTGGAACTGTAAAATGACATCTGTACCACCTGTCTGTGAAGATTTGTGTGTCACATTTTATGCACATCTATATTGCATAAAATAATGTATTGTGTTAATTATGTATAATACATAAAAACCTATTGCTAAATTAAAAGTTGATGAGGGTAATTTGTTTAGCGTGGGAGCCATTCACGGGGGGTGAGCGTTTGTCAAAATTCACGACCCATACCTAACCATCAATGGGCTGATTCTGTCCCCGTGTTAGGCTCCAACAAAGGGCCCTGAAGTTTCAGGATAAAATATATGACATGAGCCTATTTTCCAAGAGAGGAGGAAGCAAAGGAGAAAAGGCCGGAGGAAGGAATTAAGAAAGGGCGGATGACTCAAAGAGAGGAAGAGACACGAGACAGAGATAGAGAAATACCCACACGCCTTCGCCCTGATCCTTAAGCTGTTCACCCGTGGTGGGGACTGTGTCTCCCAGGGGACATCCCCCCATGCCTGGAGACACTTGAGATTGTCACCACCAGAGGAGGACACACCACAGACAGCAAGCGGGGGGCAACCAGAGATGCTGCTGAGCACCCCACCATGCGAAGGACGGCCTCCTCCAACAAAATGCAATGGCGCCAAGGCTGCTCAACCGATCCCACGGGAAAACTGAGGCAGGGCGCTGGCAGAGCACTCCCACTCTCTCCCTGCTTTCCATCCTTTCTCTTCAAATGGCCACACAAGGCATGCTTTAGCTCTGTTGCTGGAAAATAAACCCTTGGTGTGATGCGCAGACGGAGGGGCAGCCAGCTACGGGCCCCACCTGTCCACTGCGCATACCTGCGCGGCCTGCTGGGTATTGCAGTCATGTAACGACCTCCACAGTGACCATGACCTTGGTCTTTTCTGCACAAAGCCCAGAATGATAATGCACTAGCCCCTGACAGAAGGAGCCGGCTCCCCTCTGCACAGACCGTCCCTTGTCCCAAGACGCCCCAACCGAGTGTCCCATCGCAGAAAACATGGCTGTGGGCTTGTGGCAGAAGCCGCGAGGGCTGGGTCTTCCTCCTCTCCGGGGATGTCCTCAGATGAGCAAAAGGGCAGCTCCGCTTCGCGCCCATGTGGGCTGACCCACGTTCCTGCCTGCCCTCTCTCAGCAGAAGTGGAAGTTCAGCAACTACGACCTTTCTCAGCTGAATTCAAGTCCTTTCTTTTTGCCAGCACTGGGAATGGAACCCAGGGCATTTTCCCTGAGCTACAATTCCTAGCCCACTTTTTTTTATTGTTGTTCGAGATAGAATCTTGCCAGCTCTCTAAATTGCCCAGAATTGGAGTCAGACTTGCAATCCTCCTGCCTCAGCCTCCTAGAGTGCTGGGATGACAGGTGTGGGCCACCACGGTTTTATACGCAAGGATGGTGGTTACCCAGTGCCTGGGTCCAGGTCTAAGCGGCTCCAGAGAGGCTCCTACAAGGCCTTCCTGCAGTCCTGAGCAGAAGAAACCACTGGGTGGGAGGAGGGAGGCTGTGCCTGCTTAGACAGCAGCAGCTCCCAGCTTCTTGGGTCCTCTTTACGCCCCCCCCACTCCCACCCAGCCCTGCAGCCGGAACAGCCCACATCCCCCTCCAACCTGAACTGCTCAGGGTCCCGGGTCCCAGCACCACCACCACCACCACCACCACCCCACCCCCGTGGTGGTAGTCCAGCCCCTCCACTAGGAGAGCCAATGAAGACGTGTGGGCGGCCTCGTCTCCTGCTCCATAGGACCCACCACTTCTCAGCAGGTGGAGTGTGAAATACAGCAGATGGTACACCCAGTAACCAGCATGGTGCATCTGGAAACTGGCTCCCAGCAGATAGGTAGGTGGGCTGGCTGCCTGAGACATAGGTAGGGGACAAATGCCAGTCGACTTTTGACTGCTGCATGCATAATGGCAAAACAGAGTCAGAGCTCTCGGGCTCTGAGTTCAAGTCCCACCTCTACACTTACACTCCATATGATCTTAAATAAAAGCCTAACTTTTAGGATTTTTTTCTCCACCCATAAAAATAAAATGGGCATGAACTAACTATAAAGTACCTCTAAGAGTCTGGGCCAGTGGCTAAAGCCTATAATCCCAGCAATCTGGAGGTTGAGGCAGGAGGATCTCAAGCAGGAACCCATCCTGGGCAAAACCCTGCCAACAAATAAAAATAAAAACGGGCTGGGATGTAGCTCAACATGAACATCCCAGGCTCCATCCCAGTACCAAAAGAAAGAAAAAAACTCTTAAGAAACATTTGAAATGTTTGGCGCATTCAAAGCAATAAACCATGGTGGCACATTCTAAATGCTCAATAAATCATCTGAGGTTCGTGTTTTTAATTTCCTTAAACACAAAAAGACGCCCAACACCTTGCCAACAAAATCAGAATGCAGGTTTTCCAAATAACTAAATGAGGTCAGCGTGATTTCACTGAAGTGGCTCGGGCAGCTCTGGTGATAAAGCCACTTCTTCCGAGCGCATCCATTAGAAGTGCGAATTACTCACACAGAAGGCAGTGCCGAGGGAAAGGCGAGCCACGTTGGCACATCGTGGGCCATGGAAATGACCACAGACGTGCATCACAGCGCCCTTCCTGGCCACACGGGGCCGCGGGACACCATAGGGCAATTGGAAGCGCACTTGAACATGGCGTTCACACCATCTCTTTTTCAAAAGGTGAAGAACAGCAGGATTTGGCAGCCGTGAACACAGCCATGAGATGCCATGGTACCCACTCCCAGCGCTGCACATGGCTGCAAAGCCACGGGACGGCACTAGTCAGTATCTTCACAAAATAAAATAAAAGGCAGCCACCCTGGGTCACTGTGCCTGAGATGGTTCTCCCGGCTTCCACCTGAGGCTCAGTTAACTCTTCCATGGCCTGAGTGACCAGCTCACATCTCCTCGACGCCATGGGAAGGAGCCTGTGTCGGCACCTGTGTTGGCACCGACCCTGGGAGAGGTCAGGGCAACAATGGGACACATGCCAGGGTACTGGAGCTGAGTGGAGAAGAGGGCAACTGGCCGGGATGCTGCAAAGACCCCAGCAGGCACAGGACAGCCCTGCGCAGCAACCATCAACCCCAGGGTCAGGGGCAGGTGACTGAGGCTTCCAGGCCTTGGTCCACCGTGCTGGAGCCAGCCAGGCTGCTCGGTGGTTGCACATGTGCAGAGGGTCTCCTGCCACTCCTGGCCTCTACACCCCTTTTTGTCAAGTAAAGGGCACCCCAGGCCAGAGATCCTAGGGTTGTCCAGAGACTGTGACAGGGATATTAACAATAATGAACAGAAGAACAACCCCCCACCAAGTCCGTGCACCAGCGTAATGGGCCAGACACAGTGCCAAGAGTTGCCACATGCGTTACCCGATTCCACATTCCCAGCAGTCTGCTAAGGGGGTAACAGGACTAGAGGGCAGGGAAGTAGCTGCCAGGCCCTGGGCCCCATGCCTGGACCTTCCCTCTGAGTTGCTTCTGTAGTGGTCCCCAGGCTACCACCTCCCCAGAGCACCTGCTGGAAATGCAGGAGCAACCACAAGACTTGCTCAGGCCGCAGCTGCTTTGAAGCAGGGCCCCAAGCAATCTGCATGGATGTCATGGTTTCAGGAAGCCAAGTGCAAGATCAGGGCAGTGGCTGGTGCAAAGTAAACATTATCCTTCTGTGTTCAATTTCTGTCATGGAGACACAAGTGGGGATGCTGCTCCTGGTTGGCAGCTGCAAAGGTTTCGGGCTCTGATCCATTGGTTGTACCATCCTTGGCCCAGAATGTGGCCGCCACCATCGCCATGGGGGAGAGGCTGGATGGGACTGCTTGCCTCCTGTAGCTGGGTGGCAGGGAGCCATTGACCAGGGACACAATGTCCCCTTCAAAGGCATGCCCCAAGGGACCTACCTCCTCCAACCAGGCCCCACCTCCTAGAGTCCCTACCATCACTCAGTCCTGTCGCCAACTGGGGACCAAGCCTTCACTCCGTGAGCCTCAGAGGGGGATAGCATGCCACCCTCTCTCCGTGGTTTATTTCATGCTATGGTTATGAATGATTTCTGGCATGTGCCGTTTCTCCTAGGGACCACTGTACAGTACAAACCATGTTCCCTGTGCTGTCTGATCAAAGAACCCAGATCTCTCTGACAACCCTCCAGGGCTAAGTGGTACTTTGATCCCCATAGCTCAGGGGTCCCTAACCCACAGCCTACAGGCCACACACCAGCAGGTGAGTGGATGGCCAGCCTGCAATCTTCATCTGTACATACAGCCACTCCCCACGGCCCACATGACCACCTGATCTATGCCACCTGTCTGGTCAGCAGCAGCACCGCATCATCACAGGAGCAGGAACCCTAAGCTGTACAAGAGGGATCTAGCTTACATGAACCTTGCAAGAATCTAATGCCTGATGGACTGCAGGGGAACAGAGGAGGCAATGCCAGCACCATTCTCCAACCCGTAGAAAAACTGTCTTCCATGAAACTGGGCCCTGATGCCAAAGAGCTGGGGACCCCTCCTCTAGCCACTCAGAAGCATGTGAGAGTGACATCACAAAGCATCCTTCCCTTCTGTAGAATTTCCTAATTCATTAGCTATACAAGTAATGCCCGAACATATAACCAGAATGAGATATCCAATTTATACACAAATGTGTAGAGCACAAGCCCAAAGTTCCTTCCCACAGCTGGGGGTTGGGGGGTTCCACAGGTCCATGGAAACCACAGCCCAGACCGCCTGGGTGTGGGGCCCTGCTCCACCTCCTACTAACTCTGTGTCCTTGGACAGCCAACTTCTCTGTGACTCAGTTGCCCCATCTGTGCCTAAAGATCAGTTCAAGGATTGATGGTGATAATTAATGCCCAAGAAATCGTTAGCTCCAAGCTGGACACATGGCAGGAAACTGCTGTTCCTACCCCTCCCTACTCCTGTCCCCAGAGGGGGGACTCACAAAAACTAGGGGTGAAGAATTCTCATGCTTGGGTGGCCAGAGCCCACATGGCACCCAAACAGTGAGCAAAGCTGGCCTCCCTGGGGCTGGGGTCACTTGCAGAGGCTGCAGGGCTGCACAAGAACTGGGAAAAATTAGAAACACTTTGCTTATACTTTAAAAATTATCAGAACCTAGGTAGGGTGATGCACACACCCAGCATCCCAGCCCTCTGGGAGGCTGAGGCAGGAAGATCCCAAGTTCAAGTGCAGCCCTTGCCAACTTAGTGACTTGACGAGACCTGTCTCAAAAATGAAAATTAAAAAATGGCTGGGGGTGGGGGGTGTGGCTGAGTGTGAAGGCCCTGGGCTGGCTCCCCACACCACAAAATAATAATAATTAATTAATTATTTAACAGAAAAATAAACCCCCTGTGGCACGTGCCTAAAGCTTTTCATGACTAAATTTGAGACTCTGAGTAAGCTCTGACCCTATAAATAGGCCCTTCAGACCATCCCCCTTATCCTCACCCTCACTTCCACCACAGACCCTAACAGTAATATATACATCAATATACTTTAGTGGAGACATCCGAAAATTTTTCAGTTAAAGGAACGACTCTCTAATGGTAAAGTTACAGTCAGCAGAACAGGGACAGATTTTTAGTGCAGGTACAATCATCCAAAGCCTGAAATCTCCTCCCACATCCAGTGCGCTGTACCCCATCTACAACCACAACAGAGAACATTTATTGAGCATATACTGTATGCTCAGTAATGTGTTAGGCACTTCACGAGCACAATGCAGGCACCAGCATTTATTCCATCTTCTAGGTGATAAACCTGAGGCCCACCACGCACCAGGCACCCAAGTGCCCTGCTTATCAGCTGTGAGAGACTCTTCCTTCCCAGCAGCGTGACCTACTGCCCCAGCTTCCCTCAAATGTCCCCAGTCGTAACACTGCCAGTGCCATGTCCCGGGAACCCTGCACCTTCAGGCTCGACTTGGACAACTGAACACACAGGGGGCAGGTCACAGGAGGACATTGAGAAACTCAGAATAGCCAAAGCAATGCTGAGCAACAAGACAAAGGCAGATGGCGTCATGATCCTGACATCAAGCTATATGACAAAACAACAGAGACAACTATGTGATATCAGCCCAAAAGCAGACACATCAACCAACGGAATCAAGCTGAGTACACAGAGACAACCCAGTCATCTGATATTTGACAAAGGGGCCAAAGCATACAATAGAGAAAGAACAGGAATGTTTATACTAGTGCTGACATTGTTTGCCTTTAGTAAAGTCACTCCAGGTCCTTCCCAGGGACTTGGAGGATGCACGATTTGCATTTCTGGTGAACCAGCGCACACACACAAGGACTGCAGAGGCACTGAGGGGGTCTCACGGAGATCTGATATACACAGCTCACTTCTGGGGTGCATGGTTTTGAAATACAGGTCACCAACTCTTCCAAGTTCAAGAGGTCCCCCAACCCCAGGTCTAAAATATACTCCAAAAGTCTCCTGTGCTGGAAAGTGGTTGGATCACGGACTCCTGTTCAGTTAGGAGGTGGGGTCTGGTTGGAAACAGGTCCCTCAGGATGCGACCTGGAAGGAAGCATTCTTGTCCCCAGCTCCCCGCTACTCTCTCAGCTTCCTGACTGTCCTCCATCAAGCCCTTCCTCCATGCCATTGCTTCCTGGAGCCAGGGAGCCATGGACTGAACCCTCTGAAACTGTGGGCTAAAATAAACCTCTCCTTCTTTAAGATTCAGGTGTCAGGCATTTTGCTGCAGTGGTGGAAAAGTGACTTTCACACCAGGTAACCTGGAACAACCGGTCTCTGCTCTGGCTGGACAATGGTTCGAGCGCATCCCACCTGCCCCCAGGGCTTATGTACAGGCAGTTTGGTCTCCAGTATGGTTACAGGTGATGGTAGCTTTAAGAGGCGGGGCCTATTGGGAGACTGTCAGGTCACTGGGGCTGTCACCCTGGCCTCAGCGGGTGAGTGAGCAAAACTGGTCCCTGCAGATCTCTAGCTTCCTGTCTTGCCGCCGCCTGACTTCCCTTCTCACTCAGGCCCCACACACACCATCTTACACACCACATAGGTCTGTGCCAGCACCGCGGAGCTGTGTACGTCATGCTCTCAATCAACCAGAACCATCTAAAGAGATCTCTTTTGTTTTGAGAGCATTGAGCCTTGCCTCCTTCTGCTGTAGCAAACAGTCTATGACAATCCCCCATTTGAAGCTGCTGCCGAACATTCCAGAAAAACGCATGCCATGCTAGCAACTACGAACTCTGCATCTCTATTTGAATTTTCTTTCCTTTAGATGTTTTTAGATTTTTTTCCCTCCCTCACATTGGCAGGCAACGCAACACGGCACAGTTGTCTTGCTCCCACCATGAAAGACTGTGGAAAGAAAGAAAGAAACGCGTAAAGGTCATTACGCTTTGAAATGAGTCTCTTTAAAAAGAGAAAGAAAGAAAAGAAAATTGCCTGAATGGGTTCCCATTAGTGGGAAGTAAGAAAAGGTTCCAAATGGAAAATTGTTCTCGAGAGAAAGCGCGGTGACCCGGCAGTTGTGCTGGGAGCTGCAGGGAGAATGTTCTCTGGATGGCTCCAAAGTCCTTTCTCTTGCATATCTGTCTCCTACCCCCATGAAGCCTGGGAGTTCGGAGCACTTGCTCGTAAGTGGGGAGGCGCAGGGTCTGGCTCCAGCTCTCTGTGAGGAGCGCTGGCCTGCATGCCTCCCCAGGCACCTCTCTGTGCCCCTCACATCCCCCACATGCCTTCTTCCTCCTTCTCCTCCTCCTCCTCACTCCGGCTCAGCAGCTTTGCCTGCTCGGCTCCCTCTTGAGTTCTCTTTGCTTGGTGGCTGGCCAGCTGGGGTCCTACGGGAAGTCAACAGAGGCCAGTGCCACCCCTGCATGGCCTTGCCTGTCCCCAGGCTTCCACAAGCCTGGAAGACACTCAGGAGGTGTTCACCCAGTCCTGTCTACCTGCCTCCCTCAGCAGGGTGTGGGGTCCACAGGCTCCTTGGGTGGATCCCACCCCACGCCTGGGCTCTACAGGAAGCAGGGAGGGAAAGAGGCCAGGCCACAAGCCCTCCACAACATGCAGCCACCCACACATCTCTCCTTCTGTTCTCACCATCTGCTTCATTCTCTCTCCCTAGACCAGCTTACCCTACAATGGTCCCCAGAGCCCAGGTCCCCCTAAAGGGGCTCCCAAGGTCAATTGACTTTGGGTAGGTAATACCACATGTCATTTGGTCCCTCTTAAGGAGTCACTGTGAGCATTAGCATGGTAAAGGCTCTGACAAGATCTGCAAAGTCATCTGTTTAAGCCCACGGACCCTACCATGTAGCCAACATACACTGTTCCCCTCATCCCCCAAATCTGTTCTTAGCACAGGACCAGACTGGGAATTGGTAGTCATGTCTAGCACAACAGCTGCCCCTTGGGGAAACCTAACCTGTCTCTCCCTTTTATCTGTTCCAGAAACTCAACAGCAATTTTCTGTAAAAGACCACATAGTAATTATTTTAACTTTGGTAGGCCAAGGAGCAAAACCTAGCATATTACATAAGTCCTTCCAAAACAAGAGAAAAAACAAATTCCTATCAACTGCTATTGGCATAAGTGAACACTTCACTTAGGGACACTAAAACACGCATCTTGTAGCACCTACACAAGTCGCAAAATAGGATTCTGCATTCTGGTTCCCACCTGACCCTTCCCCACATCCCCTGCAGGCCCCAGGAACTGAGGAGGAACTGAGAAGGGTGCCAGGGACAGAGGACATGACTTTACTGGGAAAATCTCTGGGGCTCAGAGGAAAAGGTCAAAGCGAGGAGGCCTGGGTCTTATCCCACTGCTCTCCTGTAGCCTCAGAAGCCAGAGAAACCCGGTGAGCTCAGTGGCAACAGGCCTATAATCCCAGCCCTCTGGGAGGCTGAGGCCAGAGAATTGCAAGTTCAAGTCCAGCCTGGGTAATATAGCAACTCTGCAAGACCCTTTCTCAAAATTCAGAAGTAAAAAGTGGGCTGGCGATATAGCTCAGCGTGGAGGCCCTGGGTTCTATTTCCAGTATGTCAACCCTCCACCCTGTAAATAAAGAAGCAGAGAAGCCACGACACCCAGGCCTCAATACCGGGGCCGTGCTGACTCTGGGGACACCGTGCAATGGGACCATGTGGGGACACAGCCGGTCCAGGAGCATTCTCACCGTCCTGCACCCCAGCTGAGCAAGGCTAAACGCGCAAGGATCTGGCCCACCGCTCCCCTCCCTGCTCCTCTCCTCTACCCAGAGTAGGAGAGGGGAGGACGGGAGGGCCATGAGGGTCACCAATACTGTTAAGCCCCCACCGTGCCCGGCAGGACCTGGACAACCCGTGGGCCGCAAAGGAGAACTGCCCTCTGGGCACAGACGGTTCTGTCGTCATTCTTTTTGTCCTCTCCTGCCTCAGCTTTTCGCAGCGCTGGGATTCCACATCTACACCACTGCACCGGGTACTTCCTTTTAACTGAGCCCCCTCTTCAGAGGTCCTGAGTCCACGTACAGGCACGTGGGGAGGTCCAGGATGGGGTGGTTAGGACTGCAACCCAGGGACAGGGTGGGAGCAGGGCCCACTTCGGCTCCCAAGAGCAAACACAGGCCGGATCCTGGGGAACCTAGTAACTGCTGGATACTGTGGGGGGTTTGACGGAGCTGCTGACAAGGGGAAGGTGGACTGGTGGGTCAATGGCCCCTCCCAGCACATGGCATTGTCACTCAGGGCACCCACCTCATAGCATCAGGCACCTACTTGGTGCCCAAATATACGAGGCCAGAGGGAGGAAGCCAAAATTTGCCCAGATCGAGAGCCTGGGGGCTCAGTGGTGGCAGGCTGGGCGTGCTCATGGGCAGCAAGAGCACAGTGGCCCTGAGTGGTGGGCAGCCAGTCCTGAAGCAGCAGTGTGTGGCCTGGCAGTGCCCAGAAGAGGCCGCAGGCAGGGGGGCGCCTGCCCTAGCACTTTCCCGCCCCAGGGACACAATACCTGACACCCACAACTTCAGTGGGAGGAAGTTTATTTCAGTGCATAGTTCACAGGTCTCTGTCAGTCCACACTGGTGGCCACCAAGGGCAGAAGGGCCAGGCAGAAACAAAAGGGCGGTGAGACAGGAAGCAGACACGGCAAAAAGCGCCCAGTCACGGGAATATATATACCTCCCCAAGCTCCGCCCTTAGTGACCCCGCCCCCTGACCAGGCCCCACCCCCCGCGAGTCCCCGCCTCCTAAAAGCATAGAAACTCACCAGTTTAAACCAATCACAGTTAGTCCACAGCTAATCCACATCATCCCATCAACTCTGGTGACCCAATCACCTTCCAAACCCGCAAGGCTCGCCAGACCCAAGGCACACCAAGGCTTTTTGGACTTTGGGTCCCCAGCAAGTGCCAGTCCCTAGGAGGCGCTCAGTCAACCAGACACACGCCAGGGGGAAGGAAGGTGCGCCTGAGCCCTGGCTGCACTGACAGGGTCCCATCTTCATCGCCCCCTGCCGAGAAGGCGTCACGTCGCGCAGTTTTCCTAACAGGCTGAGTCATCTGAGTTTCACTATGAAAATGCCAGCTTCCGGGAGCCCGGCCCACGCTCTACCTGGGCGGAAGAGAGGAACAGGGTGACTCTTCACATGTTCCAGGCTGGCTGAGGTCGGCTCTATCTGGTGTGCTTCGCAATTTAAACACTGTTTTCCACTTCCTCGGCGCTCCCAAGAGTAAGGTAGGTACCCGGCCCAAGTCCAAGCAGCAAGGATTGAGGGCACAGGCCAAGGAAAACCTCCCATCATGTAAAAACCACAAGAGGCCAGCCCCGTGTGGTGAGGGACACCCGTCATCCTGGCACTGGAGGAGGCTGAGATAGGAGGGTGGCAAGTTCAAGCCCAGCCTGGGTAACTTAGCAGCTTGGCAAGCCCCTGTCTCAAAATAAAAAGAAAAAAAAAAAAAAAAAAAAGCTCAGTGTGAAGGCCAGGGGTTCAATTCCCAGTCCTGAAGCAAAGAGAAAAGAATGGAAGTAGAGGAAGAATCAACACGGTGTCACAGAGTGGTCTTTGCTGGCAGGAGACCACCAAGCTTGGGATCCCTCAGATTCCCCCAAGAGATCCGGGAAGAAAGTAGAGCGGTATGGGGTGCTGGAGAGGGCACTCTGGAGCTCTAGCTCTAAGGCGGTCCCCAGGGCTAGAATTCCCTACAGGATGGCATTCGGCTCAGCATTCGGACTCTGGTTTGTTAAACTGAGTACGGCGATTGTGTGAACACAGGGGTTAAAAGCTATGGGAGAGCCACAGAATTAAATCACACAGTAGGAAGGCAGCCACCTTCCATCCCACGTTCCTGAAATAGATGTCACTTCCTCGGCTATAAAGGTAGCTGTCTCCCCCCGTACCCCATGGGAAAAAACAAGAGAACGCAGACCCCCAGGAGGCAGGGGCTCTGACGCTGCCAAGGAGTGCCTCAGTGTTACCGCCATGCAGGAGCCAGGGAAAAGACACAGGGAAGTTTCCTTTTCCAGGTGGAGAACGCAGAGGTAGAAATGTGGTCACCAGCGTAAAGAGAGTATTATAGGGGCCGCTCGGGCCTCGGGTTCCACCAGCGACACAAGATAATCACGTTAGCAGCTTCCAACCTGGCGCACTGACATCATTCAAACAGAGAGGTTCCCAGGGTGGGGTCCGGAACCAGGGAATACCAGCCATCAGGTGCCCCTGACACAGCTAACAGTGCCCAGCGATTTATTGCTACTTAGAGCTCTTGGTGGTGGGGGTTTTGGTGACCACAGTCACCTTCCCATTCAACAGTCCTCCTTGCTCCCCGTGAAGCCCACACCTCTCATTACAGTAAGGAATGGGAATCTCTCCAAAGCCACTGTCAAAGACACAAGGCCGGGATCTTCTCGTGGTCCGGGATCCTGGCACTGAAAAAGCAAGGAGAAACCCACTCCTTGCTGAGGGGTGAGGTTGGGGACTGTGGAAGCAAACACAGCCCGGTTGATGATGTGACTCAGTTACTTTCTGCACGTGGGAGATTTGACCAAGGTCTTACCCTGCTCTAGGCCAGTTCCCTGACCCACACCAGCAAGACAGGGACAGCCCCACCCTCTCCAGTAAGGATTAAGCAAAATGATATATGAGGTGTGACCAGCACACATGGTGAATGTTTACATTTTTAAATGCTATTCCGCTAAAAGACACACTGCTATGAGCCCCCCCAAAAAATGCACCCCCCCTGCTTCATTTCAAACACACTTTATCCCCTCCATCTTGCTACTTTCTGGAACAGTTCTGGAAGCCCTCTTTTCTAAGTGTCATTAGGGACACTGCCGTGGCCACCTCAGTATCCTGAATTGATTTAAAACATTTCCCTCTAGTGGTCATTTTGACTTCGGGGAAGAGCCAGAAGTCGCATGGTGGCAAATCCAGTGAATGAGGTAGACGAGGGTGCATCCTCATGTTTTTATTTGGTAGGGATTGCAGTAAATCTTCTGGATCAATCTGGAATACCCAGGCGGCCATGAAGACACTCGTGACAGAGGACTTCAGGAAGGGGCAGGAACGGTGGGATGTGTGTGTCTGAAGGGAGGGCAATTATTTTGAGTGGAACTCACTGCACTGTGTCTTTACTGGAATACTTTCTACTTTTATAATACTTTTTTTTTAATTTAAGCACACACCTGTATTTTTGGATCAGCCCTGGTACACCGCATATCGAGCTCAAGGCCTGACACAGAGCAAGCATTTCACGAACACCAGCCAGCACTGGTGCTACTTCCAGTGCCACCAAGACCTGGGATGGCGCTGGATGCCACCAGAAGGGTCTGCGAAGGCCTCATACTGCAAAGACAGCCATGATGTCACTCCAGGCCCCTCCCACCTGCTGTGCACATCATCGTGCAGCTGGAGCCCACACTCCCTCAGCAACTTCAGGGACACTTCCCTCACCCCTCACCTGATGGCCCTCACCCCAAGTATGTGTCTCTGCCTGAGAATATCCTTGGGTGGGAGGGGGTGTGGAACTGGGGACTGAGTCCAGGGACTTCACACTGAGCTATATCCCCAGCCCTTTTTGTTTTGTTTTGTTTTCATTTTGAGACGGGGTCTCACTACATTGTCTAGGATGGGCTTCAACTTGCGATCCTCCTGTCTCAGCCTCCCAGAGAGTGCTGAGATGGCAGGCCTGTGCCACCAGACCTGCCTAGCTCTTCCCTACTAAAGTACCAGGATGGTCTTGTTTACTGTCCCTTTGCCTGGGGCCAGTGACGCTGCTGAGCCTGCCACTGCTGGCCTGTAATTGGAGCTGCAATGCTGTTTCCAAGCCCATCTTTATATTTTCAGAACACCAGTGACAGTAACATGGCAGATCTGAAGTCAGCCAGAGAAGGGAGGAAAAGCACCCGCCAGGCCTCCACTCCTGTCCATCCACGCCTTCGCCCCCCTCCCCCCGACTGTCATCCAGTCATGCCACAAACCAGCACACATCCAAGTGAAAATTCAGTGCTGCCCTGGAGCTGTTAAGAGGAATTGTCCCCAAAGAAATATGCAGGAAACTTTAAAAATTAATGAAGTTATGGGTAACTAAACTGCTGGCTTCCTCCTCCCCCCAAAAAAAAAACCCTCAGATGCTTTCCTAATAAAGGGGGTCTGGATTAACTCTGCTTCTGGAGCATGGGAGTGTCCTGAGGGAGGGAGGGGACCCACCAGGTCGGCTTTTTCTTCCTGGAAATGGCTGTGGACCCATGTGACACGTCCGACCAGAGGGCAGAGGAGGCGGACAGGAGCCACAGGCCTAGAGAGAGCCCTGCCCACTGCATGGTCCATGCAGGCAAACACACTGGCGGGAACATGAGCCAAGGAGACCAGCTGAGCATCTAAGAGAGAAAGGACCATGGATCCCTGGCAGCCCGGGAGACAGCCCTGGTGCTGCTGCCCTTGGAAGAGCAGTGAACAAGGCCAGCGTGGTGCCCATCCCAGGGACAATAGATGGGGCCCAGAAGGGAAGGTGGCACCAAGCACACAGTCACACAAGTGATTTCCAAGTGTATGCGAGAAGGGCCAAAATTCATCAGTACAGAGTGCTGCCTGGTTCAGGGGTCTGGGAATGGTCAGATCCAATGAGACCTAGGGTAAGGAGTCCCCGAGGAGAGGGTAAGGGGAGAGAGGAAGGTTCTAGATAAAGCAGGGCCTGCCTCAGAGCCCTGGAGTCCACGGCATGCTTGAGGAGCTGAATTAAGACTCCCATGACTGCAGGTAGTGAAGCCAGGCAAAATCAGATAGGACACGTGGGCAGGCTCCTTGAAACCCTAAACCCAAAACTTACTTGGGGTCCACCTCTCCTAATTCTAGGTGTTTATCCCCATTAAAACCAGAGTCTTGAAGAGATTGTTCATTCACTTGCTCACTGCTGTATTATTCGCAACAGCTAAGAGCGGGAACAATCTAGACGGCTACTGGAGGTTGTTTGGATACAGGCATGTGGTATGCTCCTGCGGTGGAATATTACTGAGTCTTTAAAAAGGAAACCTCTGCCACACGCAACAATACGGATGAACCATAAGACACTGCTACGCTAAGTACAATAAGGCAGTCATAGAGGGGTCAATACTGTGTGGTTGCACTCTACGAGAACCACATCTATGAGAACTCTATGACTGCTGAAATACAAGCAGAGAGAAGACTGGTGGTTGCTGGGGACCAGGGGTAGGGTGGAGGTGAAGAGTTGCTATTTAGTGGGCTTAAAATTTGAGCCTTGAAGGAAGGGTGCAGGTACACCGTCACACCAGCAACAGTCAACAATGCTGTGCTGTGCACTTCAGAACCTGCCTTGTTAAGAGAATAGAGCTCATGTTACAAGTTAAATATTCTCATTATAATTTTACTCAGCTGGGCATAGTGGCCCAGCCCTCTGAGAGGCTGAGGCAGGAGGATCACAAGTTTGAGCCTAACCGGAGCAACCTGATAACCTAGCCCTGGGTTCAAGTCCCAGTACCACAAAAAAGAATTAAGCAAGGTAACTTATGCAAAGCACCAGCTTAATTAATATCTCCATAATAGTGATACTGGGATAATGCAGGGGTTTCCTAGCTCTGTGAGTGGACCCCTGTTTTGACATGATCCGCTCACTGTTGAAACTATCCTTAGAATGTCCGGGTGAGTTCTGCCAGCACCCCAGATCGGCGCATCATCAACGGCCCCACTTTCGGCCCCAGCAGCAGCTCCTCCTCACCCCTCTGTGCACCCTGGGGTCTGACTGAGGACCATGTGGTACCACGGGAGAGATCTGCAGCAAGCAGACAGGCAGCGGATCCCAGCAGGGGACCAAGACCAGCCCTCTCGGAGGACCAGCCACCTTCCTGGCCCTGGGGATCCCATGCCCGCCGGCACAAGCTCCCCGTTCTGCAGTCTCCATCTTCACGTTCTTAATTCTGCAACGAGGGACCCCCACGTCTCCAGCTGCCATTGGAACGTGTAAACTGTGCAGCTGATCTCGCTGCCAGAGCGCTTTATCCAAGTCGTTTCCCACCCAGTCCCTGACAGTCTCTTCTACGGGAGGCACAAAGTGGCCAAAGGAATAAGGATAATAAAGGAGTAAAGTGGCTTTCCTTCTAGCAACAGCCAGGGCTGCTCCACAGCAGCGCTGCTCGCGCCGTGGCCTTCTGGGCAGCTACCCAGTTGGCCCACTGCTCAACCTGTTTCCGAGGCCAAGATCGGCTAGGATCCTTGGACAGCGGTGGCGCCCACGTTTACGACTCTAATTCCCGCCATGCTAAGCAAACTGACAGCAGCAGCAGTCAGGACCTCCATTAAGTCATGTCTCCATTAAGAGCGAACTCGCTGGACCCAGATAGCTGGGACCCGCCTCTTCCATCCCCAAATCTGAGGACTCACTAGGAAAACAGCACAGCTGCAGAGACAGAGCGAGGCCGTCAGGACCAAACGCTGCACCGTGGAAGTGCCCCAGGAGCCTAAGCTATTTGGAAGGCCGGGGCCAAAGTGTTCCGCGCTGCACACGGTCTTGGTGTGGCTACTAGTCAGGATACATGGGTCCTCAGTGCAGAAACCCAAGGCTTCTTCGTGAGATCTTCCTCCTATCGATCACACTGTCCCCAAAACTCAGCAGGAATGAGAGACATGTGGGCGCATTTTCACCAATTTCATCCGTGGTCCAGAAAAGGCAGCCACTGCTGTCACCCCCGCCCGCCCCCTGCACCTATCCCGTCCCCACTCTTCCCATCACTGCTGTGAGTTCCCCCACACTCCACAGCGAGCCCTGTTCTCACTCGCCTCTGTCACTGGAGCTCCGGCTCTAATGGGCTCCTTGCTTCAGGAGGCGACAAGCACCCAGAAATTTCCCCCAGAGACTCAGCCTTCGGGGACACAGCAGAGTCACACAAGGCAGCCACCAGGAAGCGGGGAGCTGCTCCCTCCGAGGCACGGTGTGTGTGGGAGACACACGTGTACCTGGCTCCCAGACAGCCCTCATGGGGAGACAGCCAGCCTCGCGTCACACGCTGAGCTGCCGGCACTGCTGCGCTCCCCAGGCAGAGGGGCCCTGCGTCTGCGGCCCTGGTCACCTCAGGAAGGACCTGTCCACTAATTATCCCATGCCCCGCAGCCTTCTCACGGCCTGTCAGCCCTGCACGGAGTTGCCAGGCAGCCCATACACAGAGGCAGCGGCTGCAGACTCGGGCAATTAGGAGCCCTGAGCAAAGCCAGAACTGCCATTGCTCCAAAGCAGTGAATTATTCCACCAGGTGATGATTACCTGGTCCTTCAGGGTCCCGTGAACAAGCAAGTGCCCATAAGAGGACACCTAACACCTTATTACTTATTTTTTTTTTTTAGTACTTGGAAAGTACTGGAAATTGAAAAGTACTTGTAACTGAACCCACGGCCTTTACACTGAGCTACATCCCCAGCCCTTCTGCTGCTGTTGTTCATTTTTCATTTTGAGATGTGTCTCACTTAATTTACTAAATTGCCCAGGTTGGACTCAAACTTGGGATCTCCCTGCCTCAGCCTCTCAGGGATTACAGGCATGTGCTACCACACCCAGCCGTTTTCCTACCCTTCATGTAAAGTTATCTTCTCATGTGCTTTCTTGCTACAGCACATACTCTGGGATGGGGACAAAGGAATTCGCCAAGAGACATCAAATGCAAGAACTGGAAAGTCACTTAGAGATGACCCAGTGCAGCAGCCCCACTCCATGGATGAGAAGACTGAGACCCACAAAGGACACTTACCCAAAGTTCCTGTCACGGGAGAACTGTGTTTTCCTGAAAACTGTGGGCTGGAGCTCTAACCACTAGTAGCCCAGGATGTGATCTCCTTAGGAATTAAGGGCTTTGCAGACACAGTGGGTAAAGTTGAGGTAAAGTCATACAGGACCTGGGTGGCCCTCATCTAATGTGTCTCCCTAAAAGAAGGAGAAAACCAGGTGAGGTGCTGCACCCCTATGATCCCAGCACCACTGGGGGCTGAAACAGGAGGGTTAAAGTTGGAGCTCAGCTTGGGCAACTTAGCAAGATCCTGTCCCAAGACAAATAAAAAATTATAAATAAAAGTAAAAATGCTAGGAATGGAGCTCAGTTGAAGGCCCTGAGTTCAGTTACCAGTACTGAAATAACAACAAAAAAAAAAGCCAATATAGGGTGAGGGGCTTGGAGACAGTTACACACGGGGAGACGTCCCTCATCTATAGGGCAAGGAACCCTGTCCCATGACCTCCAGCTAACCAAGCCAGTAACCAACCTCACCAACTGGATCTCAGAACTTCAGCCTCTGGAACGGTGAATCAGCAGTCACTTCTGTCCTCTACACCACAGTCTGGTTCCTCACCATGGCCATCCTAAGAAACTATCAATGCCCCCAGCAAGCCTTCACCTATCCCAAACTCATTATTAGTATCATTCATGGTGTATGTGTGCGGTTTCTGCCCCATCTCATCCTGCTGAGGATTTCAATGAACATTGAAGGAGTCGATGAAACGAAAAACAGAAAAATAAGAAACATGCCCCAGGGAAAGGATATGGAAGGATAATGTCACAAGCAGAGGGTAGAAGGGAGCTTAGGAAGTCCTGCCCAGATACCAGAGAGACTGCAAACTGAACTGCAAGTTTCTTATTAAGCAAAGCCAGAAGATAAACATGGCCAGGCTAAGAAATATTTCCTGGTGCTGAACAATGCAAAAATAAGATGCTGTGGCTGGGGCGTATCTTGGAGGTTACAGTGCTTGCCTAGCATGCGTGAGGCCCTGGGTTTGAGTGCCCAGTATCACATTAAAAAATCAGCTGAGCATAGAGGTGCAGGCCTGCAATCCCAGCACTCTGGAGGCTGAGGCAGGAGGATTGCCATGAGTTTGAGGCCAGCCAGCGCTACACAGTGAGTTCAGGAGCAGCTTGGACTACAGAGTGAGATTTGATCTCAAAAGAGGAAGGAAGGAAAGAAGGAAGGAAAGAAAGAAGGAAGGAAGGAAGGAAGGAAGGAAGGAAGGAAGGGAGGGAGGAAGGAAGGAAGGAAGGAGCTAAGCAATGTCATGGGGCAACAGTGTCCCTCCCAAAAAGTCCAACAGTTTTACCAGGCAAGAGAGTCAGCCAAAAAGTCAATTTCTGGAACCAAGATTTGAACACAGGGCCCAAACCCCCAGCATGACACTCTCCTCCTCCATTCATCCAACACTTTCCTCCAATTACACCCACATGATGAGTACCAAGGAGACAGTGACGAGCAGGATTCAGTGCGGCCAAGGAAGTGTGTGACCTGGTCTCCAGGATCAAGCAAGGGGACAGGCACCTTAACCATGACAATGCCTGCAACCAGGGCTGAAGCTCCCTGCCCCCAGAACTGAGTTTCCTTCAAGATCTTGGTTTTAAGCAGCAGAAATTCCCCAGGTCGCTTAAGAGAAAAGGAAGTCTTCGGCTGAGGATCCTGTGTGTGACAGAATCTAAGGACAGGGACATAGCATAGCCGAGGACTGGGCGAGAGTCCAAGCCATGAGTAGCAGCATTGGCCTGTAACGACACAGCACCCCACACCCACTGAGCCCCAGCAAATCAGAATCTGCATTTTCACAAAGTCCAGGGCCCCCATGCACACTGAAGTTTCAGCTGTGCCCAGGAAGGATGCCAGCAACCTTCTCTCTGAGGCTCTCTGTGTCTGGACAGGTTCCCCACTTTTCTCCCTGCAAACTGGTATTTTATGTCCTCTTATCTGCAACACAGAAATCACACTTGTCTTTATATCCCGCGGTGGGGACCCAATTACAGATTCCCCTGCAAGGCCTCCAATTGGTCTAGACTGTATCAGGTACTCATCCATGTGCCAGTCAGCTGTCACCAAGGGAAAAAAGTAAAAAAAGAAAAATGGCTTCCAGGAAATCAGCTACTCTATCACATGGTAGTGGTAGAGAGGGGCAGGTCCCCTGGAAGGACCCGAGTCATCAGGCCAAAAGGTGCCCTTGAAAACACTCATAAACGTCAGGTGGGTTGGCCCAAAGGCAGCTACTTTGGTCACTCCTTGGATTAGAGATGCACTGCAGGTGCTGGAGTCTGGCTGCCTCTGTCCCACACCTAACTCCACTACTGGAGCAGCTGCTCAAAACTACAGGCCTCCATGGCCTTGTCCACTGGGCAGAAATCAACCGTCCCTGCACTGCTGGACACTGTGATGCCTACATGAGACATAACACAAGAAAAGTTCTGACGGTAGCCTGGGAACACAGCCAGCTTGCAGCCACCACTGACTTGGTGGCTGACACTATGATTGACACTATTACTTCTGGGGAAGATGACAGTGGTGGGGACAACAGCGCTGCTGGCCAGACACCGCCAGAATAACCCAGAAAATCAACTTCCTCCTCACCACGTCTGTTGATCTCAAAGGAGACCAGGCCACCATCTCCTCACTCGCACTCAGCACATGCCACGTCAGCTGCTTCCCACCCTAACTTTGACTAGTACCATGAATCCCCTTGGGGCAACCCCACAATCACTCAAGAAGAATGCTTTGCATGGTGCCCCTGGGCCTGACACCTTGCCTGGACTTGGGGATATGCCGGGAAATAAAAGTTCTGCAGGACAGACACAGAGGATCCAACCAGTTCTGTCCCCCAAACTACAAAGCAAATATGACTGGTTCCGGAGGTGACAAAATTAAGTACCACTGAGTCACAGTGAGTCAGTCTACAGAGTTCTCCAGGGTCCTCATTACATTTTAGAATTCTCAGTGGCTTAAAGAAACAGAAGTTTGTTGTGTCACCAATCTGGAGCCCAGCAATCAAAAACCAAGGCATCAGTAGCAGTGGGTCCTTCTGAAGGCTCTGAGAGACAGTCTGCTCCCAGTCTGTCCCCACATCTAGTGGCTTCTGGCTGTCCCTGCCACCTTGGCTTATAGACCATCATTTTAACCTCAGCCTCCTTCCTCCTGTGACCTTTCTCTCCTGTGACCCTATGTCTCATGTCTCCCTCTTTCCTCCTATAAGGACACTAGACCTCAGCGTCGGGCAGCCTGAAATCCAGGAGATCTTAGTCCATGGTACCTGGTTAAGCCCCACCAACGCTGGCATAAGCTAGGACCCAGCACCCCCATCCTACCCAGGGGAACACCCAAGAGTGTCTCTCAGGACACAAAATGACATCTTTTCTTCCCCTCAGTGAGAAATCAGTTTTCAGCCTGGGTTTCAAGCAGGAAGTGATTCTTCTCATCCAAGTGACTTTAAAACGTGTGTCCCTCATCACTACCCCTAATGGGACACGCTGACATCATTCTTCAAGAAGGACACAGCCTCCCCGTGAAGGAGTGCCTGCCAAAACCACCTCCTCGGTTGGCTCAGGAGGCGGGAGCCAGCGAAGTGCAACCTGCATCACCAACAGCACATGCTGCCGGACATCTGAATGGGGCAGCTTAAAACGCCACTGTCCTTACCCACATGCCCAGGCTCGCACCACGCAGATGGCTTCTCCTGCGCAAAGTAGGGAGGCTGAAAATGTGAAAAACAAGTGCAGTGTGATATCTTCGGTTGGATATAGGATTTCTTTTAAAAACTAAAAAAAAAAAAAAAAAGATCAAAATGTTACTGGAGACATTGAAGAGTTTGGCTGTGGAATTTCTATTTATTAAACAAGAGTATTGTATCATCTCTAAATTTATGAATGTGACTGTTACATTGTGGTCAGGTAGGACAATGTCCTTGAACTTGGGCAGTACCTGATCGGGCATTTGAGGGGGAAGAGATTAAGGACAGCTACTTACTCCCAAATGCAAAAGGGTCCAGTAAGAGTGCGTGTGCACATGCATGCATGTGTGTGTGTGTGTACGTGTGCACATGGAGAGAGACAGAAAGATACACTCAGTGAAGGACAACAGTGTTCACGATAACCACGTTTGCAATTTTTCTGAAGCAAGGCTAGTGATGCAGGTCAATAATCCCAGCACTCCGGGAAGCTGAGGCATGAGGGTTACAAGTTCAAGGGCAGCCTGGCCAATTTAGCAAGACCCTGTCTCAAATAATCATAAAATAGGCCAGGGATGTAGCTCAGTGTGCAGCCCCTGGGTTCAATCCCTGGTACCATAAAAAGAAGAAAGGACAAAAGAAGTAAGAGAAATTCACAGATATAAAGTTGGGATGAAAGCTTCTATAAATTGAATTAATAAGGATGTATCAAAGGGATATAGCTTTACCATGAACCTGTGATAGCTTGTGGGTTGAGAAACCTCTGAAAGTAAGATTAAAAATAGAGCTGGAGCTTCAAGTGGACACCTGAGAGGGGCCATGAGGGTCATCCATGTGAGGACTCTGGGCGTGGGACATGAGTGTCTGGCTGCCTCCTTCCTCGTTCCCCAGCTGCAGGTACTCCCAATCTTCACATTGTGGCATAAAGTTAATTGCACACAGAGTTTATAAAACATTTGCAAGAAAATCTTCATCACCTTTCTCCCCCTTGAGTCGAATTTTGCCATTCCCAGAAGTCAGGGGGGTGAAGGCTGCATGAAAACCCCTGGGACCCATCTCTAAGCAGCAGCTCAACCCAATGGCTCAAACCCCAGACTCAGTTGGCCCTGAGTTCATGCCCTTCCCTTCCCTCCCACTAGCCAGGTGTAATAGCCAGCTTCCCCACTAGTGGTCACAATGCCCAGTACCCACGACTTTAAGGAGGACAGGGTTGGCTCACAGCTTCGGGGGATCCAGTCCAGGACTGATGGCTCCAAAGTGGGGACATTGTGGTACAAGTGTGTGGTAGAAAAAGGTTGCTTAGTTCATGGTGGCCAGGAAGCACAGCAGGGGAACAGCACCCAACAGGAAGGGACAAGGGGCCAGACCCCAAGATCATGCGTCCATGATCCACCCATGCACACCCAGAGGCATGCTGTGGCAACCCCTGGGCAGAGCCCAAAGCTGCCACCACCCCACGGGATCTACCCACTGCACCTACTTTTCCCAGACCCCCAAGGGAATGTCATGGACAGATCCACCACATGGGGAGAAGCTGGAGACAAAGTGACACTGTGCTGAGCTGGCAGTGAGCGGCACCCTTGTTGTCCGGAGGACACCCGTTCCTGTGTGTGCACTGACCACAGGGCGTGAAGGGGCTGGCCCAGCCGGGCTAAGGAAAGCAAGGAGGTCGTGCTTCTGTGGCCAAGATCCTGATACCCACGCTGCGCACAGCGAGGGCATCAGATCTCCTTAGAGAAGTGCATGACATGGCTTAGGCCCACCAGGGTCACCCTGTACCACCAAACATGTGGCGAAGGTGGGTCCTAATAATCTAGAGATGGCAGGGGACAAACACTGCCACAGAGCTCCCTGTTGCAGGAAAGCCACTGGGCCGATGTCTTCCCCCTGGCAGCCTCTACAGGGGGCCATGTGCCAGAGTAAGTTTCCAAGGGTCACTTGCAGAAGGATACATGCATCCTAGGAAATGATAAAGGGGACGTGTGAACCAGATGGCACTGCACCCCAAACCACGCCCAGAGTCATCACAGAGTCTGCAGGCACCCTTCCTCCCCTGTCCCTAGACCAAGTCAGCCTGTCCCACCGCCACATGTCACCCAGAATGGCAGCTATGACCAAGACATCCTCATGGAGACAGGAGCCCACGCCATGACCACCCAGCAGCCAATAACGGACATCAGGCCCCACCGGCCTGCTTGTGAAGACCCAAAGAATCAGCCTGGGTATCACACATCAAAGGCTACCAGTCTGTCCCCCACCCAACCGCTGCACCGGCACTGATGGTGAGTGATCCGTAGTACACAGGTAGATCCTCAAACCCCCTTGGGGAAAGGATTTTTTATGAACATTAAGATACACCGCTTCTACCCCAGACTTTCCCTTCCTCCTATCCAGTTCTACTGAAGCCAAGTTACAGCCAGAAATGGCTGAGCAGAGTACAGCAGCAGATCAATTGAGTTAATTAGCCTGGGTAATTACACAGAGGGAGAGATGCCTGCTGGTGGGAAGGCCACGCGGCCTGTGGGAACCCGCAGGTGGCGCACACGCGGTCCTGGCTGAGTGAGGCTCTGGCAGGAAGATGCCCTGCTCTGAGCCTCTGGCCAGCACAGGGGACATGGGTCAAGGCAGCCCTGGCACAACTCAGTGCCCATGGTCCCAGCCAGACCCAGAGATGGCAGCAACTTCCAACCCTTATGGAGGAAATGAGGTTTTGCTTCCTAGCCAGGCCCAATGGGTGGTGCAGGCCTGCCATCCTAGAGGCTGAGGCAGGAGGAGCATAAGTTCAAGCCCGGCCTTGGGCAGCTCAGTGACTTAGTAAGATACTGCATCAAAATCAAAAACTTAAAAATGGGCTGTGGGTATAGCTCCAGGTGCGGGTCCAGGGCTTGGCTCCCAGCACCACATGTACAAAAACCCACACATTGTTTTTCTTTTTTTAATGTTTGGTGGGAATGCTGAGGTAAGATCAACCCTCCCAACCAAATTTTAAATCACAACACAGTATTACTAGCTTAGGAAGACAGTGGCCCAACCTCCAGAATACCTTTATCTTGTCTTCCATCAACAAAACTGCCAGGACAGATCAAAATAGACTATGAGGACAGAAAGAACATGCTGTCTAAAACAAGACAATGTTTACACCTCCTGAGGGTGACCGTGACCCTGCAGGTACTGGCTGCCTCATCTCAACTGTCCCAGCAGTCCAGGAGGGTAACTATCAGAACTGATGCCAGCATTCCCTGATAGGTACCGGCCTCTGCCGTCCACCATGACAGTCCTGCCCACTAACTAACTCAGTACTTCCCGCCGCCTTGTGAAGGTCTTCCGAGTTACCTAAGGCATTAATGTAATGCACAATGCCATTGCTGGCTAGAAGGTGCCAGACCACTCCTGTGTGAAACTTTCGGATCACCGCACTGACACATAATGGTGCAAAGAAGCAGAGAAAAAAACAGAAACTGCAGGGACTTCTCATCTCCACCGCGTCCTTTGCTGGAATTGATCTGAACAAACTATGACCGGACTTCCCACAGTGCTTTGCTTTTTCTCTTCAGGCTGGCTGGACCTGAGCTCATACCCTTGAACCCTGGCCTCCATGGGCCTGACACAGTGAATGTGGAGATTTTAAAAATTAATTACAGCAGAAGACACCCGGCTGTGAATCTCCTTCAAAATCACCCTCTGGCTTCAAACGCACTTCCCCGTGTTCTTGCCATGTTCAGAAGCCACTCTGGCAGTCCTCTCTCCTGGGTGTCTTCAGTTACATTGTCATGGCTGCCTCCGCGTCCTCAATCAATTCAAAATGCTTACCTTTCATGCTCATTTTGACGCTGAGGAAGGGATGGCAGTCAGCATCAGCATTCACCATGTTCTTAGTATGCCCCATGAAGATACTCATGAAAGAGACACTCCACAACTGCCTCAGAAAGTGACAGGGACGACGGGATATGTGTGTTTGCAGTGAGAGGGAGGATTTTGAGGGGGAGTCATGGCAGTGTGTCTGTGATACACTTTTTATTTAAGCATACTTTGTTTTTACTCATACTTCGTGTGTGGGTCTGGAGAGGGCACCTCAGTCCATGAAGGGTACAAAGGGCTTGGGTTTAGACACAGAAATCCCATGGCTCCTGGTCCCCCACACTCCTAAGCAACACAGGGTGGTGTGTGGACGAGAGCCTGTGATTCTCATGAAGTGACTCGCTAATCCCCCATCCCCTATGATCCTCCTTATCCTCAAAAAAGGGGTTGGGGGGGGGGGGGAGGCTGGAGAAATGGCACAGCAGTTAAAGCACTTGCCTTGCAAGCTCAAGGCTCTGAGTTCAACTCCCCAGCACCACATAAAGATGGGTGTGGTGGTACACTCCTGTAATCCCAGAACTCCGGAGGCTGAGGCAGGAGGATTGCCGCTATGAGTCCAAGGCCAGCCTGGACTACAGAGTGAGATCCTGCCTCAAAAATAAGAGGCCTACCAGAGAGATAATTCAATGTTATGAGAGACCCAGATTACAACACCTATGGAACTTAAGATGAAAGACAAAGTGAAAGAGGGGAGTAGGGTGGAGGAGGAGGGAGGGAGGGAGGGAGGGAGGAAGGGGTGGGTAGAGGGAGGGACAAAAGGAGAGTGGGAAAGCCCTTTCACAAACAAAATGCTCAACTCCATTGTAAACCTTAAATTTTGCACGTATATATATAAATAAAATGTGGGGGAGGACAATAAATAAATAAATAATAAGAGGCCTATACAGGGGTGGAAAAACAGGGTCCCAGAGGTGACTTCCCTCCCCTCTGAGGTCACAGAAAAAGCTTCCAGAAAGAGACACTGAGCAATGGATGGGGCTGCCGGGGCCTCCTGGGGGGCACTATGAGGAAACCGATCTTTCTGAATTTCATTTTTTATTTTGGTTTAATGAGGTGAGAGACTCTAGCTTCACAAAGTAGGGCAGCTGGCAGCTGAGGCCAAAATTCAGGGATGGGGAGGCGTCCCTGTTCCCAAAGTGAAAAAGCACTGCTGGGGGAGAGTGTCACCAACCAGGGTCCCGGGAACCATCCAGCTGAAGTCAGGGACTTTTCTCTCCCATGGCTAAAGTGGTGACTCCTGCCAGGGGAATATCTACAAGTTCCAAAGCCAGGCAGTGTCAAGATTGGAATGAAACTGGTGAATATGTTTTTAATGAGACCCAGCTTGAGAGTATGCTAATCTTTCTGTACCTGGGACTAAAACCACACCATGGCCTATTTTAAACTTGGATTCTTCAAGGGGAGAGCCCACCTGGGCCCCACAGTGCAAGCCTGTAATCCCAGCACTCTGGGAGGCTGAAGCAGGAGGGTCACAAGTTCAAGGTTAGCCCGGGGAACTAAGGGGTTTAGAGAGAGCTTGTCTGAAAATAAAAATAAAAATGAGCTGGGAACATAGCTCGGTGTAAAGGCCCTGGATTCCATCCCCAGTACTTCTCTCCTGCCCCCTCCCCCCCCAAAAAGAAAAACAGATCGGTGCTCTCTCTAGAGTGTGGGTCAGCTGTCACAGTAACAGGACCTACCCTCTTTGTTCCTGCACACACACCCACTGACCCCTCTGCTGATTGTGACATGTAGAGGCAGCCAGAGCCCCTCGCCAGATCTGAACAGACCCTGCACCATGCTCTGGGTCTCCCGGCTTCTAGGGCCAGGAGAAGTGAGGCTTTATTTATAAACCATTCAGCTTCCCGGGTTCTGTCATAACAACAGAAAACAGGCTGAGACACAGACACATTGCCTCTCGATGGACAATGGTTCAAGGCCTCTCGCCTATCTCAGAAGCCCCCATACACTGGATACAGAGATGGCCATGCCACCGGACTCGGGTCATATGGTTTAGATACAAAATGTCCCCCCGGGAGTCTCATGCTCAAGGTGGGGCCTGGGTGGACACACTTCGCAGGTCCTTGGGGGCATGACTTGAAAAGTGTATGCTCATCCTTGGCTGCCCCTTCTTTCTCTGCTTCCTGGCCACCATGATGTGGGCAGCTGTCCTGCACACCCGGCCTCCATGCTCTTTCAGCTGTGGGGCTAGCCAAGCACAGACTGCATCTGAAAACCATGAGGCAAAGTCAACCTCCTATCCTAAGTGTCGGGTATTATGTCCAGCAATAGGAAAGTGATTAAAAGCCCAGGCCAGGCCCCACGCCGGTGTCTCTGGTCACCCTGCCCTTCTGGCCTCCCCAGACACTGCTCACCATCAGACCCCCTCCAGCCACTGTTGTCAGCCCCGAGCCTGGTACCCAGCACTCTCAGGACCAGCTGAGCAAATGAATGAGTGAACATCACAAGCCCACAATATACTTTCTGCTGAGATACGGCAGCAGCCATTGGGACATCTGACGTTAAGGTGGAATTAGCAGGGGGCCCCTCATGGGCAAAGAACTTTCTGGAATGTTCCCTTCTGTCTGATGTCAGACAGCATCGCGTCTGACTTGCCTGGCTCTGCGCTAACACACACTGCTTTAAAATGTTTCCTGTTACCCAAGATGGCAAGTCTGTGCTCTAGGCACCTGCCATGTCAGATGGCTTTCCATCACTGTGACAGAATATATCTGGGATAACCAAGAGGGAGGAAAGGGTGATTTTGGTTCACAGTTTTAGAGGTTTTAGTCCATGGCCAACAGGCTCCATTACTTTCAGAAACATCATGGTGACCATGCTTGTTGGGGGATGTGCTTGAATTGCTTACCTCCTGGCATCTGGGAATCAGAGACAGAGGGAAGGGGCGGAGGTCTCAGTACTCCCCGAGGCCACACCCACCCATGACATCACTTCCTCTCATGAGTCCCATCCCCTCAAGGTCCCACCACCGCCCAAAAGCACAACCAGCTGAGGCCAATCCTTCAATGTATGCATCATTGAGGGCCATTTATCCAGACCTCAGCACCTGGGAGCTTTCAGGGCCTGGCCCTCTGGGACCCACTGAGGAAGGTGATGGTGTTACCTCTCTGCATCCACTGTGAGGTACAGTCTAGCATGGCTGTGGTGACACAACATGGAGTATCTCTCTGGACCTGGCCTGGCTGGAGCACCACAGCACAGGCTCATCCTCACAGGACACATGGATATAACTCTGCCAAAGGACCCAACTCGCCCCACCCTCAGGCTGTGGAGGGGGCTCAGGGAGCACAAGCAGACTGTGGGTTTACTCTACTTTGGCAAGAAGACTGACCTCTCTTGGAGTTAGCCCGGGTTGGGGAGGACAGACTCTCATATGATCCAGAACTAACAAAGCTGGATGCTCTGATGGCCACCTTCTTTCTGGAGCACCCAGACCTGGGGGTCTCAGCAACAGGAGGAAGACCAGGATGGAGAGGCACCAGGGGCTCAGGAGGTTATGAGATATTCCCATGCATCTATTAAAATACCAACAGTGCCAAGTGGTGCCCAAGAAATGGGACCACGGGAACTCTCCCAAGCTCCTAATAGGAATGTAAAGATGTAAAACCACTCTAGAAAAAGGTTTCGTATGTCTGAGTTAAACAGACAGTTACATGACCTAGCACTTCCACTCCTTGGTACTTTCCCAAAGAAATAAGAATGTATGATTACATAAAACCCTGAACATGGTTATATGTAGCAAAGCACTATTTCAGACGTCCCCAACTGCAAGCAAACCCAAACGCCCTTCAGAGAGCAAGTCGCTAAACACACTATGGGACAACCACATGATGGGATACTACACAGCAAAGAAAAAGAAATTGCTGGTGCACACACCCCTATAAATGGTTCTTCCAGGCAGTATATTAGAGAAGGCAGGTAGTCTGGAAACATTACACACTGCCCACTGTCATTAGCTGGGCATTTTTGACAAAACAAAATGATGACAGAAAACAGTTTGGTGACTTAAGGCTGAGAGGAGGGCCTGACCACAAAAAGCTGCGACAGTGTGGTTTGGGGTGGCAACATTGCCCCATAACCCGATTGTGGCATGGGTACACAAACCTAGCACTGAGCCAAGGTGGTGTCAGTTTGACTGCATGTTAATTTAAAAATGAAATCAAAAACAAAATGCAGTGGAAATTATACCAGATTGAACTAAATTTAGTTTTCACACTGCTGCGCAGGCACAGGAGCCTGTCAGACCAGAGTCAGCACAGATACAGAGAGCTGAGGGGGCCGGGCCTGCCAGAACGCTGCAGCTGCCACAGGTAGTGGGAAACGGAGGGAGACGAGGGGCAGGGGGCGTGGTCCACAGAGAGGGGAGGAAGGACAAAGGCCGAGAGATGCTGCTCACCAAACCTGAGCAGGTGTGTAGGTCACTGACACATGACTTACTGACCGTGTGGCTCAGACCTGTAACCACAGCACTCAGGGAGGCTGAGGCAGGAGGATGGTGAGTTCAAGCCCAATGGATTCAACCCTTAATACCATACACACACACACACACACACACACACACACACACACACACACACGCACACATGCGCACACACACACACACACACACACACAGAGAGAGAGAGAGAGAGAGAGAGAGAGAGAGAGAGAGAGAGAGAGAGACAGAAAAGAGAGAGGCTCTGATAGGGCCCAGGAGGCCAGGAATCTGCATTGCTGAGCCGCTCCCAGGGGACACTCAACCATAAAGAGGCATTTGTACATGTTGCCTGCAGCAGTACCCATGAAACTCCTCTGAAACCCACAATGTGTCTACACACACCCCAGGCGACAATCCCCTGGTACCCAGCAGCATCCCCGGCCTCAAGGCCTAGATGTTCAGATGCCCCAGCTCCAATCCCAGTCTCACGCCTTTCGTCCCCACTCTGTGTCAGAGGGACACCCACCCCAGGAGGCCACAGCAGCTCCGTGGTGGGCACAGTGTCACAGGAGGCCAGGCAGGACCGGGCTTTGCTGCACATCAGTTCAAGCGCGCTGGCACCTGCAGCCACTTCGGGGGCTGCGCTGGTGGGTGAGCGTACACGTCGCTGTGCTCCTGTCGGGCCTGCAGCACATCCGGGCTAACAGAGCAGATGCCTCCAAACCCCGTCTCCTCTGAGAGTCTCATCAGTGTGACACAGTGCAGGTGCCCAGGACAGCAGTTTTGCCGAGCCCAGTGTGGCAGAGAGAGACTGCCAACGCAGCTGGGGCTCCGCCATGTCACCAGGGGACCCAGCGGCTCTGCAAGCAAGGCCAGGAGTTGGGTTCACTCACATGGGCTTCCAGACTGTGGCCAGGACCCCGATGTGGGCTGCAAAGTCAACCCACGAGGTCATGTTCAATAGCTTCTTTTCTTTTTCTTCTTTCTTTCTTTCTTTTTCTTTCTTTTTTTTTTTTTTTTTTTTTGAAGATATCAGGAATGAGCCCAGGGCCTGTGCATTCAGCCACAATCCCATAAGACTTTTTTCTTATCTTTTTAAATTCTGAGATAGGGTCTTCCTGCCTCAGCCTCCCAGAGTGCTGGGATAACCGGAACTCTGTGATCCAAAAGACATAGACACAGAAATGATTGTAGCAGGCAGAGTGGGACATGCATGAAGCCGTGCTCTGACATCACATCCCCCACGTACAGAGGCACTGAGCCACCAAGCAGAGGCGTGTGTAGCACCTTGTCACACGCCAACATTGTGACGAGCATTTCAAAGCATCGAATCATTACAACCCTGTAAGGCACATTTTCCTATGACATTTTAAAGTCAGGGATATGGAAGCACAGAGAGGTAGATCAGCTTACCGAAGGATACACAGCCTAGGAGCAGAGTGCCGAGGGTGTGTGACTCCCACACTCACACTCAACTCGGAGTCCCAAAAGAGAGGTCAGAAGAGAGCCACCAGCCTGCGCAAGGACAACAACTGCCGCTAGCAGGGTCCACCTCAGGAGGCAACAGCCCCAGCACCGCATGCCTGGCCACTGGATTCAGGAGAGGCAGAGATGAGTGAGCTCGGAGCTACTAGCTGCCCCTGCAGCAGAGGCCTGGGGAGAGCAGAAATCAGGGAACGCACCCCTCCTGCCACGAGAGGTCAGCCCTGCGCGGGCTGGCTCCTCCCTCCGGGACTCTCCCTCCAGGGGGACCCATGTGCTTCACTGCCTCTGTCAGCATCCGGTGACATGCTTGTTTGTGTGCTTAACTAAGAGTTTAATTTCTTCCCCACTCACCCCCGAGCTCCATGGCAGAAAAAACAGAGACGTCAGCATTTACTCACTACGCTGTCCTCAGGACTGAGAAGGCTGTCTGGCTATCCTGGGGGCCTAACACATATGAATATATGAATGAATGCATGAATGCATGAATGAAGCTGCACTTAGTTCTTTGCAGCCATAGCATCTCATGTTCTGACCACCAAGACAGGCCAATATTCCCTAAGGCATAAGGCCCACAGGTTCTGCTTTCCATTCCAACTGCCCCCCTCAGGTGTAAAATGCAGGAGGCACTTGTGCTGTTCCAAGCCTGCACCCCTCCCCAGAGATGGGCACGGGGAGATGACTTAGCACCTATATCTGCAGAGCTACTGCTGGGGCACCTTTTGATTTACTGTCCCTGAAAGGTATGGAGAATCCCACCAAGGTGTAAATCCCCTCCAAACTTAAGCCCTTAAATTCTACAGTGCCGGCACTGTCAGGAAGCGATATTTTGTGAGCTACAGATTCCAATAAAACCCTACTCGGAGCTGATGGAGCCCTTCTCTGCTAGCCCGAGGGCCGGCACACAGATAATCTGCCAGCGTCAGGCCATGTCACTTAAATATTCCTTTGGAGATTTGTCAGAAGAAAATTTAAGTGGAATGAAAGTTCAAATGGAAATGAAAGAAATTAAGTTATGATCAAAGCTATAATCTCATATTGGATTTAAGAAAGAACCATAGAGAGAAGTCTCGTTTAAGATTTCCTGTGTTATATTTATGGATCCAGATGGAGGTATTCCCACCACATCTTGTTGAAAAGGTTGCTCCTTAGGGTCCGAGCCTTTTCCTCTTTATCTGGATGTTTGGCTGAGCTCTTGGGGAAAAATAGCATCCCAGCTTTTCTGGGCAAATCCAATTTTAATCATTTTTGCTTTATTGGAATTTTCAGAGGAGTCCAGGTATCAGAGACCGCGAATTAATCTAAGTCATAAACAAAGCAAAAAAAAATGGCAATGAAAAAATAGATGATAATTCAACACCTATAAGCCACGGCTCTTTTTTTTCGCTAAGTGATGCAACATGGTCAGAAGAGAGTATAGACCAGGCTGTTGGAGTTTACCAACAACATTGGCACCTGTGACTCTTGCAGATAGATTTTCTCCTGGGCCTTCGTAGTGTTTCCTGCTTTCTTCCAACCAGAGAGGAGCAACCATGATGGAGAAAAAGGTGGCAGCAAGCAGATGCCAGGAGGACCCTGGAGGGGGGGGGGGGGGGGACGGCTTGACTGTGAATGGAAGGGCAGCTCGGCAAGGCCAGCCAAGTGCAGGACCCCAAGCCTCGTCTATGAGCCTACACTTCAGAGAGCTTTACTTCTGAGCTCTACATAACAGAGTTTTGGAGTGTATAATGTTCTTTATCCACCAAAAGCACATAAGAAAATACTAAAAACTAAAACTCACTAACCCCAACAATTGGTAAAGGAGGAATGCAGGAACAAATCACAGAAGATAAGGATAAGAGAGTAAAAATCAATACAATAGACTTAGCCCCATGCTCTTGGAAATGACATCAAATGTAAATGGCCTAAACCCACCACACACAAGGTACAGACTACAGATTCAACAGAAGAGTAGGGCCAATTATATGCTATTTATGACAAACAAATTAAGTATACAGAACACAGAGATTAAACTGGGGAAAAAAACAGGAAAATATGTATCCTGCAAACCTTAAGGTTGATGGGTTTGATGCCACGTTACTATCAAACAAGACAGACCTTGAGACAAGAGATAAAGATGGTGATTTCATCATGATAATAGGGCCAGTTTATAAACAAGACAAAATAATCCCAAGGTGGATGATGCACCTGATAACTGAGTTCCCAGAAACGCAAAGCAACAACTGAAAGACATAAAGGGATCTCTCAGTTCTAGTAGGAGATAGGACCGCCTCATTCTACATAACAGATAAGGCAACTAATAACATTAGTGAAGGCACATAAAATTTGAATACACCACCAACCAACTTGACCTACTAGAGGTTGATAAGAAAATAGACTCAAAAACACCAGAATACACATTGTTTTCAAGTCCCTATGGGCCATTCACTACAAGATCCATACACCCTGCTCTGCCTGCAATCCCAGCACTCAGGAGGCTGAGGTAGGAAGACTGCCATGAGTCTGAGGCCAGCCTGGGCTACATAGTGTATTGAGGGCTAACCTGAACTACAAAGCAAGACCCTGTCTCAAAAAAATCATATATAATTAAATACAGGTTATTTAAAATGTATATATTATATAAATATATATTTCATATATATAATTATGTAATTAAAAATTATATTGCATACATACCATTGCTCTATAAAGCAAATGTCATTAAACTTTAAAAATATGGACATCAAAGAAATGATTTCTCTGACAATTTCTATTTAATTAAAAATTAATAAAAATAAACTATCTAGAAAATTACCAAATATTTAGGAATAAAACAACAAGTTTCTAAATACCCCCATGAAACAAAACTAAAATCACAGGGGAAATGGGAGATTATTTTGGACAGTATGTATAATCATCAAAACATGACATCTTTAAACTTGTGATATGAAGATAAGCTTAGATATTTATCGTTTCAAGCACTAATCTCAGAAAACAAGAAAGGTTTAAAATAAATGAACTAAACTGCAGCCTTTGAGGAGCTACACAGAGGCAATGAGGCCCAAAGGAAATACCGCAAAGAAAAAAACAGAACAAAATCAATGAAATCAAAAGCACAAGCATGGTGGAGTCATTAGACCCAAAAGTTAGTCTCTCTCTTCCTCCCCTCACTGAACTATGTCCTCAGCCCACTTTTGATCTTTGATTTTGAGACAGGGCCTTCACTAAGTCACCAAGTTGCCCAGGCAGAGGGCTGAGATTACAGGCATAACCACTATGTCCATCTCTAATCAATAAATACTCCATTAGTCACCAATTGCTGCATAATAAGTTATCACAAAACTCAGACATGAAACAGTAAACAGTTGTTATCACCTAGTTCCTGCAGGTCAGGAATCCAGGGACATCTCCCCTGGGTCTCAGTGACTTCAAGGCATTAACTGAGGTGAACAGGGAGGCTGCAGGGAAGAAGCTCTGTGTCCACCTCACTTGGATATCTCTTGGCAGGAGGGACACACCTACAGGGCTGGACTGAGGACCAATAAGAAACACTGATTGCTGCCTAGAGTCCCTGAATCCTCGTCACCTGAGTTTCTCCATGATGGCAGCCAGCTCCATTGGAACCAGCAAGCAAGAGGGTGGGGAAGTTTGCACAGTCTGAGGAAGTCTTCCTGTACACTGACCTCAGACATGACCTCCATTGCTCTGTCCACACTCTGTTCATTGGAAGTGAGTCATTACATTTTGCTCACACTCAAGGGAAGGAGATTAAGGTAGAATGTGGACAACAAGAGGCAAAGATAATCCCAGCAGGACACTAAGGCAGGAGGAGCACAAGTTCAATGTAGCAACTCAGCAAGACCCCTGAGCTCAAAATTTTTAAAAAATAAAATTAAAATTAAAAAGTTGCTTCAGAGGGGGAAAAAATTAGAAGCCACTTTCACAACTGTCTATGACCAGCAAATCCAGCAAGAATAACCAACAACAAGAGAAACATATAACAACCTGGATAAGGAATGAAAGAAAAGACATTACTCAGACCCCACAGACACTCAGGGGACAATGGGAAGATGGCATGGACCTCAGATCTCCAGCTAACTCCAGGACCAAGACAAAACAGACAAGCTCCTTGAAAGATACAAAGTCCCAAACTGAAAGGGGAAAGAAGAAATAGGAAACATAACTAGCCCTATAGGTGTTAAATAAATGAAATTCTGACTGAGGCCATAACTTAGCAGTTAAAGCTCTTGCCTAGAATGCACAAGGCCCTGGGTTCAATTCCCCAGCACCACACAAAAACAGCGCAGGCATGATGGCACACACGTGTAATCCAAGCATTCAGGAGACTGAAGCAGGAGGATTGCTGTGATTTCAAGTCTGGGCTACATAGTGAGTTCAGCATCAGCCTTGAATACAGAATGAGATTGTATCTCAAGAAGATTTTTCTAATAAATTAAATTCATAATTTATTATTTACCACAAAGAAAATTCAAGTCCCACATGTCTCTGGTGATTTCTATACAATATTTAAGAAATAAATATATATGATTCAAAATTTGCAGAAAATAACAGAAGTGGGAATACTTCAAATTCATTTCATAAGGCCAGTATATTCACACTCAAAAGAAATCCTATATCAAACTCCTTCATGAGAATTGATGGAGAAATTCTTTGTAAAATATTTACTAATCCAATCCAGCACTACACAAGAAGAGTAATACAACATGAGCAAAGGAGATTTATCTCAGAAACACAAAATTGGCTCATTATTCACAAAAGCAATTTGAGTCAGTCAACACATTATGAGGAAAAAAGGGAGAAAAAAGTCTTATCATTTCCCTCAACAGATGTAGAAAAAATTTTTGATAAAATGTAACACTCATGCATGACTTTTTAAACCCTCAGTAAATTAGAAATAGAAGGGAAATTCCTCAATCTGATTTTCTAAAAAATCTATTAGGAAAACTCCTATAGTTGGCATCATATTTAAGGATAAAACATCAGGAACAAGCAAGGACATGCATAATCACTACTTCTACTAAAGTTTTGTTTAGTTGCCTGGTTAGTATATATAACCACGCAAGAAAAACAAGCCTACAGCATGAGAACTGCAAAAGGAAGAAGCAAAACTACTACTGTTTGCAAATAATAGGACTGTAAAAAACCCTAAGAAACACAAGAAAATCTCACCAAATTATTGCATTGCCAATATTCCTAGATATGAAATCAATATATAAAAACCAATTAAATATTTGTGTCCTAGCCATGGACAATTAGAAACTAAAATTACAAAACAACAGCATTTTCAAAGTTTCAAAAGATACCAAACAACTAACCATGACTCAAAAAAATCAATATTTACAAATCCTCCACATTGGAAAGTACCTTCTGATATAATTAGTCAGAACATGTTGAAAGATTGGACAACTTAGTGGCTGTAGCCATAGCTCTGCAATTTAAAGCCATTGCACAGCAAGTGCAAGGCCCTGGGTTTTATTCCCCAGCACCATAAGCCAGTTGTGGTGGTGCATGCCTGTAATCCCAGCACTAGAAAGGCTGAGGCTAGTGTTTGAGGCCAGCCTGGGCTACATACTGAACTCAGGACTAGTCAGCATTCCAAAAAAAAAAAAAATAAATAAAAGATTTATTACTGATACATCAGCTCTCCCTTGAAATACCTATAGATTCATCCCAAACATAATACCAACAGAGTTTCTTGTAGAACTGGAGAAGATGCTAAGATTTATATGGAGACACCACAGACCAACCCAAAACAATCAGGAAAAAGGAGAACAAAGTCGGAGGACCTACCCTACCTTTCAGGTCTTAACAAAGCCATAGTGGCTGTGGTAGAAGTGTCAGCATAAAGATCAAAAGAACAGAGTAGAGACTTTAGAAATAAACCCATATGTATCTGCCCAATCTACTTTGGACAGAGATGCCCAACCAAGCAAAGTAGCCAAGGAAAGCCTCGTGAACCGTTGGCAGAACCGCCAGACATTCACATGCAAATTTTAAAAATTCTTGTCTCCTTCTGCGCACCAGAAACAAAAATTAATTTGAGATGCATATGAGATTTAAACACAAGGTGGAAACTATAAGACTTAAGTGAAATAATAAATACAGAGAAAGATGCTCACCACCATCAGGTAAGGTAGGTTTCCTAGTCCAAACACACAAAGCACTGACCAAAGAATAAAAAAGTAAATAAGATTTTTTTTAATTGCAAATGGCAGGGATGGAGGAAGGGCTCAGCGGTTAAAGCGCTTGCCTAGCAAGCACTAAGTCAAGCACTAACTACCCAAGTTCAATTCCCCAGAGCCACATAAACTGGATGTGGTAGCACATGCCTGTAATCCCAGCCCTCGAGAAGCTGAGGCAGGAGGATTGCCATGAGATCAAGACTAGTCTGGGCTACATGGTGAGTTCAGGACCAGCCTGAAATAAAAAGTGAGACTCTTTTTCATAAAGAACTGAAACCTGAACACAAATTCCCAGAAGGAAATACACAACTAGCCAACTAGCCAATTTACCCATAGAAAGCTACTCCACACTGTGACTCACCGGGAAAATGCAAATTAATACCGTGATGAAAGACCACTCCATGTTGACTGAAATGACTGCCACCAAAAATAAGAACAAAAGCAGATGTCTGTGATGATGAGGAAGTACTGCAGGTCTCAGAGGTTGTTCGGAAGATGGGTCCAGCCACTGTGGAACCCTGCCGGTGGTTTTGTACAAAGTCAAACACACATCAGCCCCATAGTCCAGAGAAGTCAACCCAGAGAAAGACACAATACAGCTACACGCAGATTCTCAAGCCATTATTCACTCCAGTTTCCTTCCGAGTAACCAAGTATAGAAGCCTGCCCACCACCTGGTGGACAGGTGACCAAACTATGGGCCAAGCATCAATGAAGGACCACAAGAAGAGCCAATGACCTAGGCTTGCTTGTTTGTTTGTTTGTTTGTTTGTTTGTTTGTTTATCTTGAGGCAGGGTCTCAGTAAGTTTCTAAGTTGCTGAGGCTGGGCTCAAATTTGTCGACCTCCTGCCTCAGCCTCCCAGAGCACTAAAATGACAGGCCTGTATACCACCAAGGCCTAGCTATCGCCACAACATTTTCTTGAGTTAAAAAAAAATAGTCATTAATTTAAATAAGTCCATGTCCGTGAAGCCCTATAGATTGGGGAGTTTAATCTACAGAAACAGCATTTAGAGCAGCAATTGTCCCTGGGTGAGGGGTGTAACAGGATTATATGACAGAATCACCAGACACTTTCCCAGGGCTGTGGGGATACTCTATATTTGGTTGGGTGAGGCAGTTCCTGGGTGAACACACTTCTCAATGCCCATCCTGTTGAGCACCTAAGATCTTGAACACACATTTCTAAGATTTATGCAATTGATAATGTTTATTTTTTTAAAAAAACCCTCCACATAGATCACACAATACCAGCTTTCTCAAACTCAGTGTGGTCCACACTCCACAGCAGGCTGAATTTTTTCAGCCACCTCAGGGACATTTTCCTTCCTTCTGCCTCTTTCTCCCGACAGGCCAATCCCTGCACAACGTGGAGCTGGTCACCACTGCTGGATCCAGCTGAGTTGGGGAGGGCCAAATGCCCACAGAGAAAGAAAGAAATGCTCTATTTTTAGATGTTCAGGAAACCCAAGCCATCACTTTCAAACTCATTTACCCCTAACTCCTCCAAGATTGAATCTTATATATGGCTTAAAGCTAAAACAACCCCCAAAAGTCTCGTGTGCTCCAAGTTGGGTCTTTCGGAAGGCAACTGGCCTGTGGGAGTGCTGGGCTCATCTGTGGGTTCACCCATGAGGAGCTCATGGCTAAATGGCTATCAGGAGGTGGGCCTGGCTGGAGGGATGCCTCACGGGGTGTGACCTGGGACAGTGTGTCATTGTCCCCGTTCCTGCCTCCACTCTCTTCTTCCTGGCCACCACAGGATGTGGAGATGCCTTCCACCACGCCCTCCTTCTCGACCTTTTTCTCTGCCTTGGAGCCAACCAACCACGAGCTGGATCCCAAAACCATGAGCCAAATTAAACCTCTCCTATCAGTTGCAGGTGCCAGGTATTCTGTCCCAGTGACAGGAAAAATGATGGAAACACTACTACTCCACAACTTAATACACTTATCGGGGCTAGAGGAATGGCTCAGCAGTTAAAGCGCTTGCCTAGCAAGTGCTAAATCAAGCACTTAGTACCTGAGTTTGATTCCCCAGCATCGCATAAGCCAGGTGTGGTGGCGCACGCTTGTAATCCCAGCACTCGGGAGGCTGAGGCAGGAGGACTGCCATGAGTCCAAGGCCAGCCTGGGCTCCATAGTGAGTTCAGGACCAGCCTGGGCTGCACAGCAAGACCCCGTCTCAAAAAAAAAAAACTTAATACACTACCTTATCATGCCCTCAGGAGAGCTGGTTATAACAGGCTGCTTCTAACATATTTATTTGAGTTCTGGGGTCTTTTGTGATTCTCTCCAATGAGCCACAAATAGAAATTTTTTCACACTGAGAAACCCAGACTTGCATATTTTCTTACCCCATCATCAGCGAAACTAGCAACCACTGAAGGGCGTTAGCATGCGGCTGTGTCTTTGCAAACAGTTGATCACTTTTTCTTACCTAAATACCTTTCTTTTTAAAGTGCTCATTGTTTACAGCTGCGGCAGTGGAAAATAACTCCAGTGGCACGGTGACAAGGGCAGTCGACTGCAGATGACACGGCCCCCACCTGTGCCCTCCGCCCCCACGCAGAGCGGAGGATCCGTGTGAGGGGCACATTAGCACCTCTCAGACTTTGTTCTTGACAGAAGAAGAAAGATTAAAGAGGTTCGCGGAAAGAACGGGAACAGAACGATGGAACAGAAAGAGCAATTCAGCCGAGACTGGGGGTGGGGTGGACAAGGCTGCTGTGAGCTCGGGTCCCCCCAGAACCTCCTCGTGCCTCAAACTGAGCGACGCTGGCTCAGGGTGTACTCCCACCACAGAACCATGAACTCCCCAGGAAGGAGACGGGTAAGAAGGGGTGCGTGTATGAGTGCATGTGTGTGCACGTGCGTATGTGTATGTCTATGAGTGTATGCGTGTGACTGGCAGTGCTGAGATTAATGTGGCCTCAGCTACCACTGAGCTACCCAGCCCCCTTACTGATTTTATCTGTGTATACACGTGCGTGTGTGTGTGTGTGTGTGTGTGTGTGTGTGTGTGTGTGTGTGTGTGTTGTGCTGCAGATTGAGCCCAGGGCCTTCGTATTGAGCTATATCCCCAGCCTGGTTTTATTTTTTATTTTGAGACAGTCTCACTAAGTTGCTAACTCGGCCATGCTGGGCTCCAACTTGCAATCCTCCTGCCTCAGCCTCCCAGCGTGATAAAATGATGGGTCTGATCCACTGGTCTTGGCTTACTGATTTTTTTTTTTAGCATCCCCGAAACCAAGCACAAAATTTAGCTCAGAACAATGATATAATGTTTAACCAAAGGGACTCAGTGGGTGCTGGTACTTAAACACCTCTCGGGTGACGAGTCAGAAAACCAAGGAGACTCGGGGTTCTAAGCTGGGAAGGAATGTGCTCTCCATCTCCTCAAGCCAAGAATTCTACATGAGGAGGAAAATGACATCGTCAGAGGCCACCAGGGACAAAGACCCTGCCATGTGGGTGGAGACACTGCTTCCGATACACCCACCCTGGACACCCTGCACACTTCAGGCAAGGCTCGTTGGAAGAGGGCTAGGGGTCCAGATTTCCAGGGTGACACAGCTGGTATTGCCGAGATCAGCCCAGCAAAGCCTGGGGCCCCTACAGGGTGTCCGTCACAGCCAGGAACCGGCCTGAAGGCAAGATGAGTGCTGGTAACAATGGCGGCCATGACAACTAAGGCTGAGACCCACTGATCTAGCAGGGGACACAGAGCACCTGGGTAAGCTGGGGCAGCCAGGGACTGTGTCGTTGGAGGGCACCATGTGTGGGTGTCCCCGGGTGTCCTCAGCCAGGGGATGTGTGTCCAGCCAGGAGAGAGGGGGCTGGGAACCCAGGGTGAGGCCCTCTAGAAAGAAACAAGTGACAGTGTCCATCGATAAGAAGGGACCAGTCGTACGGTGGCGACTCGGCCGGGCGCCGTGCTCAGAGTACCTGCACAAGCTCCATCAGACATGTGACGTTCCTGCTCTGCAAAGCCCGCAACTCTGCCTCCCACGCCAGCTTCACTCAAGGGGGAGGCGCTTTGGGGACAGCTCTGATAGATCCCCATCCCAAGTCATCCCCGTGGCATCCCTGCCGCTCAGAGCAGGTGACACAGTGCTGGCACTCACCCGCCTATCTGCATCAGGTTTTAATGGAAAATGTGGTCTTGTTGCTCACGGGACACTGAACCACGGCCCACCAGGGAGCAGCGGCTGGATAACACAGCCACACTGGCCTTGCGTAGCCGAGGTCACATAAATTGATATCCCAGCAGCAACCCCCGCCAAACATGGGGGGACCAGGACTGGAGGAATGGGTCAGTGGTCAAAGCGCTTGACCACCAAGCACTAAGTCAAGCGCTAAGTACCCGAGTTCAATTCCCCAGCATCATATAAGCTGGGCGTGGTGGTGTACACCTGTAATCCCAGCACTCCAGAGGCTGAGGCAGGTGGACTGCTGTGAGTCCAATGCCAGCCTGGGCTCCACAGTGAGTTCAGGAGCAGCCTGGGCTACAGAGCAAGACCCTGTCTCAAAAAAAAAAAAAAAATCCAATTGTGGGGGACCAGCAATGACTCTTTCCTTCACTTTGCCCTCTGCGTGAGAGGTGAAGCTGTAAATGCCACACGGACCCTCAACTGGGGTCTTTCAGATGAACGCCCCACCCACATCACTGGCCAGTTATGACCCAGAGCTCCATCCTGCAGGCCCATTGAGAAATTCCATTCGCCTCACCCAGGGCTGATGAGACTCAATGCTGGGGTGTCTTCTGGGGTTTTCTGGGGGAGACTGATACAGATTGTGCAAGACACACTATCTCCCTCTCCCCCCCACCGCCCATGCTGCCACTATACCGGGGTGGGGGTGCAGGCCCATACTCCAGCACTCTGGGAGGCCGAGGCAGGAAGACTGCAAGTTCAAGTCCAATTTAGGCAACTTAGCAAAAGCCTGTATCAAAAATCAAAACTAAAGTGCCACGAGACGGTGGGGGGGTGGGGGGGAGGCTGGGGTGGGGGGGAAGGAGAGGAAGGGAAGACAAGAAGGGGTAGGGAGGCAACATCTCCAGCAGCTCACAAGCCAGCCTTGGCCTCAGCCCTGTGCTCCACACAGGGGAGGTGACACACTTGGTGCTCAAGCTGGGGCCTTGTCCCTTGCTACTGAGCAGAGGCCTATCTTCCTGGAGGCGCCACAGGACCCTGACATGGCTTTCCAGGCACAGGCAGGGCGGGGACACCTAGCACTGTGCCCCAGGCACCCGGCCTGCTCTGCCTGCTCCAAAGCCTGGAGCCCGTGCCGGGGACTGCTGCAGTGGCCCTGTTGCCCTAGTCCAGCCAAAGTCACCACCACTGCCCCATGCCCGTGGCCTCAAAGAACCAGCGTCCGTCCATCTGCCCAATAGGATCATCCAGGGAGGGGGAGTGCGAGACACTGAGAAACACCGAACACACATCATAAGCCATCCCCGCGGGGCAAGGCATGGCTCTGGGAGTCCTTCCTCCACGGACCAGAGAAATGGCCCTAGGGAGAGCACCAGGCCCGGGGCAGCAGCGATGGACGAGGTCCCCACAGAGCGCTGGGCCACACAGCCCAGATTCTGCCTCTCTGGACACCAGAGTGGGTTGTGGATCCTCCACGGGCTCCTGACACACACCTTCTCCTGCCCGCACGCCACGGTGAATCTTTTCTGCCCCATCGCATCCACCAGAAGAAATGTCACATTCCTATTTCTGTAACTCCAGTCAAATCTGCTCTGTGTCCCCAAACACCTGGCAGGTGGAAAATTAGCGCCTGTCATTATTGGGGCTGCTTCCCTTCCCCGGGGGCTTACGTAAGACTCCCGCTAGCCTGCCTCCCATTGGACGGCACCCGGCAGCATCAGCAGCACTTGCCAGATATTTTTTTTTTAATCACAACTTGCAAAGACATGAAAGAGGACTTCCAGAATCGGAAGCCGGGGGACATTTTGAAGGAGGGGTTCATGGCAACGTATCTTCTACTGTAATAGATCATCTTTATTAAACATCCCCATATACTTTGGTGATCCTGTGTTTTCTAATTTGAAGACATGTCCCCATGATGACACATGAGGGGCCAAGATTGGCTCATGGACAGAGGGTCAATGGTATTTAGCGGCGGCAAAGTGAAGCCACACTCCTAGACTGCTCCACCCCATCTGGGTGGCTAGAATTGGAAAGACAGAAAACAAAACGTGCCAGTGAAGGTGTGCAGACACTTGAGCCCTCATACACTGCTGGTGGCAAGTGTGACACTGGGCAGCCACCGGGGGAGCCAGGTGAGCAAACTTTCCTCAACACAGAGTAGCCAGGCGGCCCAGCCTTGGCACCTCAGGTCCAGACCCAGAGCTGGGATCTTTGCACCCATGAAACATGAGCCCTTGAGTGCCGAGAGAGACCCCCAGGGCACGTGGCCCTGGCCACTCGCTCAGAGGGTCCATCCTGAGGAAGGCAAGGCACAGAAGGACCACGGTGAGGACTTAGCAGATGATGGCAGGGATTTTCATGTGCAATCCAGACCAGCCCAGACCTGTTGGCGTTGGTCACTAACCCGAGAAATAACCCCTCCATCAGACCTGGCTTTCATGTATTTGTTATTGTTTCTAAGTAAATTTCCAGTTCAACATATTCTGGAAATATTTTACTGAGAAATACATTCTCTCCAAAATTAAATAAGAATATGGGTATTGTTATACTGCACAGTCAGAGTTAACACAAATTATATTTGTATGTAAGAGGCACAGTGCATATTCATAGGGAAGACCACGAAAATAAAAAGTTCTTCATCCTCAAAGTGGGCTGCAGGATAAGGGCGATCAAGGTGCTCACCCAGCCAGCCCTCAAGCTTCTCCTCCCTTGTGCGTTGATACACACAAGAATAGAGTCTCCCAGTGGAGCCCAGGCTCAGTCACCTTTTCTCCACCCTACCTGGAAGGTCAGGCACACAGTGGTCATGGACAGGTTTATGAAAAGAACAGGAAGCAGATGGTCCCCACAATCTCCAGAAATGAAGTCAGGATGTCAGTGTCTCCCAGGAACTGTATCCAAAGACCCCAGTCTTGCCATACTGTCTCCCACTCAGCCAAAGCCCTGTGCATGGCCCTCGTCACAGCAATACAGTATCTCCTTGGCTCAAGTGGAAGTCATGCCCGAGGCTTCAACAGGCTCCAAGCACAAAGCTCAAGGCCTTGGTCCAGCTCAGGCCCTGGGGCCCGGAAGACTCAGGAGTGCACACTCAGCAGCTTGTGCTGGGGCAGCCAACACCCGCGCAAGAAACCAGCGTCACAGCCCCCAGGACTCCCCGCCCCTCGCTTCCCCAGCTTGATGGCCTCACCCGATTCTGTACTTCATCCAACGTAACTGGACAAGATCAAACAACAGCAACTTGGAATATCTGGGAACAATTTCAGTTGTCACAGAGGCTTGGGGGAGATACGATACTGGTCTGTAGTATGCGGGCTAAAGAAGTCGTTCAACATCCTACAATGATGGTGGTGGCCCAGTCAGACATGCCCAGCACTCTGAGAAAGGGGACCACACCCCCTCAGCCTGGGCAACTTAGCGACTCGGCTGGACCCTGTTTCCAAATTGAAACTAAAAAATGGACTTAGGATGTAGCTCAGTGTGAAGGCTGTGGGACTGGTCCCAAGTAACACCCCCCCACACACACACACACAAATTCTACAGTGTGCAGAGCAGCCCACACAACAGAGAAATGTCCCCCTTCAAATGTTAGTGATGTCAGAGTTGAGGAGGAAGGACATGTGTGAGGTTTGGGGCGGGTGATCACCTTGAACCCCGCAAGGCCAGTCATGTCACTGAAGTGTCACTGGAAAGCAGGTAAAATGCAAAACATAGAATCAGATTTGCCCCTAAAGCTGGCACTTTTGGAGCAAGGACTGTTTCATTGCTTCCTGCCTCATTTCTCTCTCTCTCTCTCTCTCTCTCTCTCTCTCTCTCTCTCTCTCTCTCTCCCCACCCCCCGTGTGTGTGTGTGTGTGTGTGTGTGTGTGTGTGTGTGTGTGTGTGTGTGTGTTCCTGGAGATCCAACCCAAGACTCACACTGAGCTATATCCTAACACATTTTTTTTTTCAGGCAGCGTCTCCTTAAACTGTCATATGAGGCTCGAACTTCCATTCTTCCTGCCTTAACCTCTCAGGCTGCTGGGATGACAGACTTTGGCTCCTGGTCCCAGCTCCCATGATTTTTCTTCAAAACAGCATCTGCTAGGCACCAAGCCCCCCAGAAGCCTGCAAGGCTGAGGTTGGCATGGGAATTCTGCATACCTGCCCCCCACAGGACCCACCACCATGCAAATGTATGCAGACATCCACCCACGCAACAGACACACACACGACCAGAGACAGAGCTCGCTGTGCCACAGGAGCACAGCCCCGCAGAACCACTCCTGGAGTCCCAGGCAGCACGTCTGCACTCTGCTTGGCCTCCGACATCCACGTGGCTGCTGAGCCTGGCTCCGGCTTCCCCCTCTAAGAAAGCAAAATGGATTTTTTTTCTTTACTCAAGAATATAGATTCTAAAAAACAAACACTTCTGCCTCTCCACACAGGCTCTCCCTCCCAGGCCACCCTATTGATCAGTACTTTATTGTCAATTTTCTTTTCGTTGAACTGGAGAAAAATATAATCTAATTACATCCTTACTGACAGCCGGAAATCAGTCACCTAAATCCAGTTCCATGGTTTGCATGATGAAGGTGTTTAATTTGGGGACAACAGAGCCAAAGCCAGGGCCTCGGTTTCCTTTCATTAGCGTGGAATGTACCTAGAGAGTCCAGGCACCACAGCAGCAGAGGCTCACATGGCACCAAGAAGGGGTCCACTGTGGACCCACAACCGGGCACCTGTGGCCCCTCCACGGAAGCCACGGCATTTCCTCAGCACTCTGACACAGTGAGTCCTGGAATGTGGAATTAGGGAAACAGAAAGGCTGGGAGTCACGCCCCAGCTCTGTGTGGAGCCCAAGGACCTGACACAGCCTCCGACCGGGTCCTTACAGACACTGTGATTCCCAGACATTCCAACACCATAAACCAGCAACAGCATACTTTAAAAAAAATTTTTTTTAAACCATTCAAAGCTCACCCTTTCTTTTCTTTTGTATAGGAAGAGACTTGTTTGTACTGTAAACTTCACATGCACACAGACTCAGAAAAACCCCTCTGTCGTTAGTCAAGACAGGTTAGATGTTGCTACAATAACAAACAATCCCTGCATCTCAGGGAATAGAAACTGTAGGTGGCTTTTCTCTTTTGGGTCACATGTGCCTTGCAAGGCAGGCTGAGCATCAGGGAAGGGCAAGGCTGGGTTTTCACAACAGATGGGCCCCAGGGCTTAGGGACCGGGGCTAAGAGAGATTCAAGAGTTCACAGCCCAGACCATCTCCAAGCCAAGGCAAGAGAGGGTGGAAGCACCATATGCACTAGGGATGAGATGTCCACCACCAGCGTCACAAGCTGCCTCCTACCTTTCCCCACCCTACTGGGCAGTATTAGTCATACTGCCACCACCACAGACCTATAGGAAGGGACTGACCCTTCCAGGTGTTCTCGGTCTAAGGAGAACAGACATGAAAATCAGTGATCTCTAAGACAACGAAATCGCACTGTCTGAGCATACGGGAACATCACCGTAAAACCCGTCATTTTCTGTCATGGAGATGAGCTAGTAATTACAATTAAAAAAAATCTGTACCCCCAGCATGACCTCCACACCACTTTTAAAATCTGCAAATTCAAAGAGGATACTTCACGATTTCAGAAAAAACAGCTGCATCACCCAAAAAAAGACAGCTGGGAATCTCTCAGCCACACACACATTCCCATGACACTGCCTTTGTTTTTCCATTTCATCTGACCCGTGAACATGCTACACACAATTGTCACATGAGGACCCTGCTCTAAGGTGCTTAAGACAAAGTCCCCAGAAATGGAGCACAGAGTCCCCTCAGGCACCCTCGGCACAGGAAACAGGAGCTCGCTCAGAGCCTCTTGGTTCCAACATGGCAACCCTGATCTTTGTCCTGCCCTGACCTCCTACCCTCCTTACCCCAGCCCTTACAACCTGCTACACACAAACTAGGGTCCCTTTCCTGCTCTACCCTCCTGGTCAGCCTGGACCTGCTCCTCCTATATGGAACCCCAAAACCTATACCTCCCTACACTCTACCCCCGCCCGTTGCACCACCCAATTCCAACACCTTCTCTAACCCAACAGGCTGGGTTAACACAGCCTGGGGACATCATGAAATGTCCCAAAGTGAAAGCAGTGGTCCCTTCAATCACCCCCACAGTGTCTTCACCTCTGTTCAGCCATGTTTTCGTGTCACACACAAACCCCACCCCCTCCACGTCTCCGGGTCCCCCAAGGCCCTCCACTGGGCTGCTCTGCTGTGCTGGGACAGGATCCAAGCAGAGGTGGAATGTCTCGCCCACTCCACCCCACAATCCATTACGGCTGACATCTACAGTGCCTCCCAAATCTCACGTGTACGGAAGATGACTGGACTGCGGACGCCGAGCTGCAGTGGATTCAGTCGTGGGTGGGCTCAGCAGCTACAGCGCTGGGCTGTGAAGAGGTGGGGGCCTGGCGGCAGGCACTGAGGTGCAACCTGGAAGGGTGGACTCGTGTCCCTGGCTCCTCCCTTCTCTCTGCTTCCTAGATCCTTCCCCACCTCACTCACACACATCCTAGCTGCCATGGGGTGTGCAGCTACCCTCCAGGCCCTTCTACCACGTGATTTCAGTCGGAAACCATGGCCCAGAATAAACCTCTCCCCCTTTAAACTGTGAGCGCTGGCTACTGCATCCCAGCCACGAGGACAGAGACCGCTAAGTCCTGTGTTCACCAGCTTCACAGCCTCTAACAAAATGCCTGAGGCAGAGAGGCAAGGGTGCATGCTGCCGGGTGACCCCCAGGCTGCAGCCTGAGGTGGTTAGCCCTGTAGTCTCAGGCCACCAGGAGGGCTTCCCTCTACGGTAGGAACACGGGACAGACCAACTCTTTCTATCTGGAGCCAGGGATGTAAACCTTCAGCCATGAAGCACAAAGCCACCAGGAAGCCATCTGCCTTCCAAAGGCACAGCCCCAGGAACCCCAGGGCCTTCTGTGGGGCCCCACCTCCGGATGTGTCACCCTGAGGACCCAAACTCTGACGCACAGCCCTACGGGACCCGTGCACAGACCACAACCCCCTACCCCGACTCTCTCTCTGAACCTCCCCCACGCCCCTCCCCTTCCCAATGGCAACCCATCAGACGCCTGCATCTCCAGCCCCAAGCTGCAGCCCCAAGCTGCAGTCTCAGTGTGTTTCTCTATGTGTTTGACTCTGCGGCAGGGTCTCACCAAACCACCCAGTTACCCAAGCTAACTGGCCCTCCTGCCTCAGTTTCCCAGAGTGTTGGAATTAGAGGCCTGGGCCACCAGCCCCAGCCAATCTCCTCCTCAAGCTCACCTTCCTACGACTCAGAACTGTCACCCGTCTCTCCAGTCACAACGGTCCTCCGTCACACACCGGGCTTTGAGTGCTGGCTGTGCGTGAGTCCTCACACGCCTGGACAGACGCCTGTCACCGTCCTCACTGTGGCCTCGGGCCCTTGCCCGTCTGTCTTCTCTCGTCCCTGAGCACCCATAGCCCATCACGAGCCCCCTTGACACAGCTGTCCGTGGGGTTTGTGCCTGCATCCCCACCACCTTTCTCTCCCACACAGCACCGCCCTGGGTCCACATGGGGCCCCATAGTCTTTCCCTTTGCAGAGAAGTAAGAGCAACAGAGTGCCAACCAGGTCCTCGCCCCAGCTCCCACCGGTGCCTCAAAGTCCCCTGGGACCCTTTGGACTCAACCTCCTGCAACAGGCAGAGCACAGACTCCCCCAGGACTCAGAGAGCCTCAGTTGGCCCACCTCCTCCAGCCCTTGTCCCCAACACATCCTGTAACAGCCTTTCTGTGAAGGGGGACAGAGCTGTCATCCCTGCCACCACCATTGGTGTCTCCCATGAATATATCCCCCCTCCTGACTCCTGTCCCATCAGGAACCCTCGCCTTGTCCAGAGAAAAATCCGCAAACCTCCCCAGGAGCTCATCACCAAGAGAGACAGAGGTGGAAGTGGACCGAGACAGAAACAGAGACACAGAGACGAAGAGACAAGCATGGGGACAAAGAAATGGGGACAGAGAGACAGAATCAGGGAGACAGAGACAGAGGAATGGAGACAGAGAGAGAGAGACAGGCTAGGCCCAAGGCAGGAAGAAACAACTCCCCATAGCTGCGTTGCCTCCCAGGAGCCTCCACAAAGGGACCGCAGGGACCGGACAACCACGTCCCTGGTCTCAGAAGAGGCTTTGTCTGGTTGGCTCCACCTGGGGTTTAATCGCTGCGAGGTGGTATGATAGGGCAATTGGGCAGCCTGCGTTCTGGAAGGGGAGGCAGGCTACCCGCTCCATCCCCACCTGTAGCCCCTCTCAGAAGAGGCAAGGACCCTGGGCAACCATCTGTACCCAGCTGAGTTCCTCCAGCGAGCAGCAGGTCAGCCCTGGCTCTATGTGAGGGAAGAAGCCACAGCAGGGCCAGGAGGCAGGCCCACAGCACTGGCAGGTCCTGGGTCAGACCACCTGACTCAGTCACAACTCATGGGCCACTGAGGCAGGCCCAGGGTTTCTAAGCCCACGCCGCCTGGCCCAGAGAGTCCCTGGGCAGGCCAACCTGGAGGCACAGTCCCAACCCCATGGGGACTGCCACACACAGCAGCTGAGCAGCAAGACACCTGCGGCACACCTGGCTCTCAGATTACAAATCACCTCCAGGGCATGTCCCCCACTGTGCATGGGACACACTCATGACAAGGACAGTTGTGAATTGGAAGCTCAGGCTTAACAGACCCTCCATGGTTTGGGCAGCAACTCTCACCCTGACACACAGCATGGACCTGGAAACTCCCAGAGAAAGTCACGTCTGCGTGTGTATCCCCGTGCATACCCACAAGCCCATGCACCTGCACACTTGGAACACGGAAGAAGCAAGAGTGACGGTGAGGTCCCCTCCTTCTGCACTTCCCTGCCCTGATATCCTGGCTGGACGCAAGCAAAGGGCCTGGCAGCCGGGGCCACTTGCATCCATGTCCCAGTAGGGGCTAGGGGTGCTGATAAGGCAGGAAGCAGACCAGCGCTTTCCCAGCCTTGCCTCTGGGTACCGACACAGAGGGCAGCACTGAGCCCTGTGGGTGCCACAGGAGGGCCGGGCATACAGGCTGGCCACTGAGCTTGGACCCCTCCCACTGGGGGTGGAAGAGTACACTGTGTCTATACCATGACATAAGCACCTTATTAGGAGGAAACAACAGAGCTAACACCAGCAGGAGTCACTGGTGCAGGTCTATAATCCCAGTACTCTGGGAGGCTGAGGCAGGAGGATTCCAAGTTCCAGCCTAGCCTGGGCAACTTAACAACTTCATGAGACTCTGACTAAATCAAAACTAAAGTCTGGCTAGGGATGTAGCCCAGTAGCCCTGGGCTTGATCCCAAGTGCCACAAAAGAAACCCGGCATGACTGACACCAAATGGACCTTGCCAAGTGGGAAGTGTCTCCAAGCAGCACAGACAGCGTTGGCCGTTCCTACCATCCTAAAGAAGAGTCAAATTCAACTTGCTATAAAAACCTATGCACTGTGAGGATGGCCATCCACCGTGTAGCCCCCCCACCACCACCACCCCGGACTGCGTCCAAAGACCAAGATCTGAGAGAGGCAGTGAAGGGGGAGCCTCCCCCCTCATTTTAAATATGGGTGTACTGTTTAATCCTAATAAGTGACTAAATAATTTTTTGGCCTTGTTTCTTGTGTTGTATGTGGTTGGTTTGGTTGGTGGTTGGTTGGTGGGACTGACCCCAGGGTCTTTGCATTGAGCTACATCGCCAGCTCTTTTTCAATTTTTATGTTGAGTCAGGGTCTCCCTAAATCACAGGCTTAAACTCGGAATCTTCTTGCCTCAGCCTCCTACAGTCCTAGGATTACAGGTGTGCCCCATCATGCCCAGCAATTTCAATTTTTAATAAGCAAAACACAAGCCAAGCCAAGCACTGTCCTGGGATCACACAGACTTTTCCATCTGGTCAATCTGGAATCTAAGGCAAAGGCTCACCCAGCCCCCGTGACCCACCTCCCCAGCACAGACATACAATAGAAGGGAAAGAAAGGAGGCCCCACAGTCCTCCCCTGGTCCTACATGCTGCCACTCGGGTACCGCATCACCAAGTTGCCAGAGCCAGCCCTGCCCAGGGCCCTGAAGGAAGGAGCCTGAGAAGCCAGGATGGTCAGCACACAGTTGGGGTGATGGGAAGGATAAGGGCAAAGCCAAGGAAACCAGGGTATCCTCGGTGCTTCCCAGGCAGGGTGCCACAGGGCACCCCTGTGAGCTTGCTTCCCCCCCCACACACACACACACACGAGCAAAAGAGACCCACATGCTCGCCACGCCTGGAGTGTACCCAGGGCGCCGGGCCTTCCATCCCTTCTGCTCGTCCGGGCTCCTCCCCTGTCCTGAGGCCCTTGGCCTGCCCCACCGCTGCCTTCCCTCTCCTCTTCTTCTCCTGTCTGACTCATCATCCCTTGCAGCTCCCTTCCCATGTCTCTTTCCCACCTGCTCCTCCTCTGGGGCAGCCCCCTAAGCCCCCCAGTCATTCCCAGGGAGCTGTGGGGGCATAAGGAGGTCAGGGTCCTCAGCGCAGCACTGGCAGGAGCCCTGGAATAGGCAAGGGGCACAACAGACAGGCCAGCTTCCTGCCAGGACTGAGCATCTGTGGACCATGCCTGGGCCCTGGAGCAGCCCAGGAGTACAGCTCCCGTGCCTAGAGACCCAGAGATCTGCAATGAGGTAAGAGGCACTGTCACCTCAGAGCATGTGGTGGCCTGCAATTCGGGATGTCCAAAAAGCTGCATGTTGCTTAGAGAACAAAAAAAAAAGGGGTGGGGGGGGAGGAAGAAAATTAAATGCACCATCTGTTTATTAGCAAGAGCTTTTGAGGCAGACGCTTAAATATGCACATCCAGACAGCCTCCAATTTGGGGGGAAATGTCAATTCCAATAACCCCAGTTCTTGTGTTTGAAAAAAAAACTCTGTTCCTTTTCTCTCCCTTCCCCATGATCTGGGGGCACTGTCCCTCAGAGGCCCAGCTTCAGCAGAGTGGCCTTGCTGGGTTCTCACTGCTGTGAGACCCTGAACACCTGCTGGAGGCCTTAGGAAGGGGACAACAAGTGTCTGTCCCTAAGCTCCTTTTCCTCTACAACTGAATCTAGACACCATAAGGCTCAGGACACAGTGGGGAGAGGGCCTCCTCTGAAACTCAGGTCCTGTCTCTGACACTGGGCCTCTGCCATGCTGACAATGGCTGCTGTGACACCTTCCCAGAGCTGCAGACACTTTGAGGGCCACTACATATATGCTTCCATGGAACAAAGGAGGTGCAAAGACTTTTGAAGCTGGCACTCTTAGGGTATGAGGAGCAGCAGACATTTCATTTCCCCTGCAAAGGCCAAATGGTGAATGCTCTCATCTCTACAGGCCATACTGGCTCTGTCCCTACTACTCAGTGCTTCTGCTGTAACAGGAAAGCAGCTATAGAGGGCACGCACGTGAATAGGCATGGCCAAGTTTCAGTAAAGCTGCAGTCTGTCTCCTCTGCTATGATATCTTGGTCAGCAGGGACAGAAAATACCATAGATCAGCGGTCCACACCTGCTGTTCAAACACTTGGAGAAGGGATAGGACAGGCCATGATCCCTAAGTGGCCAGAGGCAAAGGTCTCCTGACGACATCACTTTTTGCCACTTCGTGCTGAGGAGCAGAGGAGAGAGCAGGGCTTCTCTTCCCTGGAGCAAGACTCAGTGAAGCAGAGCATCATGGGAATATGAGGCGTGGATCAAGATACATACCAGGTCTGCAAGACCACAGCATGCTGGGCATCACTGAACAAGACCCCACACACACACACACACACACACACACACCAAGCTGGCCTCCACGAAAATTCCAGCATCCCTGGAGGACAGATAGATGAATGATCGAAATGCACAGTGAAGGTGTAAATTTAAATTTTTTTTTTTAAAGTATGACTGTAAAAGACACAAGGCCGTGAATCCCCTCGGAACCCTCCCCTCACTGAGAACAATCTCATCCGGGTGTTCTAGCGCCTTTCTGAAGCACTTCGGCGAGTCTGATTTTGTGAATGGCCTTTCACTGCGGCCGCCGAGTTCTGAGCCAATTCAGAACGCTCACAGCAATTTCTGTCTAATAAAAACACGAAGGTGTGTCCCCAGCCAACCTTATTCACAAGATCTAGCCCCATGTGACTTCTGGGTCTTCCCCCAAATCAAAACGAGCAGAAGAGGTCAAAGTTTTGCCTTGATTTGGGGCATCAAAGCAGCCATAACAGATCAACTAAAGATACTCACAAGAGGCCTTCCGGAACTGCTTCCGAAGGCGGCAAGATCAAGGGGACAAGTGTGTCTGAAAGTGGGAGGGGAGGGGATGTAGAAGGGATTCATGGCAGTGTGTCTGTTACTGTAAGACAATTTTATTTTGACATGTATCGTGTTTTTGTTACTTCATATACAGTTAGCTCTCCATTGCTATAGATTCTACGTGGCAGGCTCAACAAACCACAAATTTAAAATATTCCAAAAAATCCATCTGCACTAAACACACACAGACCTTCCTCCCATTTTTATTCCCTGAACAATCCAGTCATAAAAACTATACGGCACTGACATGGTATTAGGTACTAAAAGTGACCTAGAGATCATTTGAAACATGGAAAGACGTGCAGCGGTTGTACACAAAGACCATGTCATTTTGTATCAGGGGCTGGAGTTTCTGAGGACTGGAGATCACAGGAGGCCCTGGAACCAAGGTTGAAATTCGCTTCCATCTCAAAACAGAAGGAAATTGTGCTGTTGGTGATAACCCGGATGAGCCCAGAGGATACTAAAGTGGAGTAAGCCAGGTGCAGAGGGACAAATGCTGCGTGATCTTGCGTCTATGTATTAACAGAACCAAAAGAAAAGTCTAGCATAAAAGCAGATCAGCTGGAGGAATAGCTCAGGAATTAAAATGCTTGCTAGCAAGAGCTAAGTACCTGAGTTCGATTCCCCACCACCACATAAACTGGGCGTGGTGGTGCACAACCGTAATCCCAGCCCTGAGGAGATTGAGGCAGGAGGATTGCCATGAGCCCAAGGCCATCCTGAGCTTCATAGTAAGTTCAGGACCAGCCTGGGCTACAGAGCACGACCCAGTCTCAAAAAATTTTTCAATAAAAGCAGATCAGTGGTTAGCAAGGGCTGGAGGTAGAGGTAGAGATGCTGGTGAAAAGGCACAAAAACTCAGGGAGATGAGAGGAATCATTTTAAGAGATTCACCATACATCACAGTAACTGTAATTAATAACAATGTGTTATACACTTGAAAGTCACTGAGGGTGAATTTTAAGAGTTCTCACCACAAACAAGCATGTGAGGTTAAGCGTACTTTAAAATTTGCTCAATTTAGCCATTCCACATTGTATAAGATATGTATTTTAAACATGCTGTACTCTCCTCCTATATGCATATATAGAATTTTAAGTGCTGATGAGAAAACAAAAATATCTAAAAATATAACCTCTTTATAAAAACAATGTTGCTGTCAAAAATAAAGATAATTTTTAAAATGGTAGATTCGTCCAAATGATTAACATTGTATTAGTCGACAAGTTAAAGGATAGTTTTGATTTGGCTCATGGTTTCTGTTGGCAGTTGGTGGGCCCATTGGCAAAAACAATGAGGGAAACTGCTAGAGAAAACATCATGATTCTTTTTTTTTTTTTTAAAGACAGGGTCTCACTCTGTAGTCCAGGCTGGTTATGAACTTACTATGTAGTCCAGGTTGGCCTTGGACTCAGGATAATCCTCCTGCCTCAGCCTCCCAAATGCTGGGATTACAGGCATGCACCACTACACCCAGTTTATGTAGTGCTGGGGAATCGAACTCAGGTACTTAGCCTTTGTGTAGCACTTTCTAGGCAAGTGCTTTAACGCTGAGCCATTCCTCCAGCCCCTAGAGAGAACATAAAGGACAAGCCAGGGGCAAGACTACCTCCTTCCAGGCCACACCCCAGTGGCCTTCCTCCAGCCAGGTCCCATCTCCTCACAGCAGATTCAACTACTGACCTCATCTACAGATGAATCCGCCCATGATCACAGCAGCCCACCATTCACTCATCTTCCAAACACACGAGATTTTGGGGGACATTGTAGGTCTAAACATAACAACAGACATGTTACTTGTGTAAACAGGAACTGGTCTCATGTATTTCAGCCAACATGGACTCCTCCCTGTCCATGGTTAATCACCTCAACACTGCATGAATATCTGTTTTGGTTGAATTTTGATAATTTTATCAAATCATTATTGATTTTCTTGATGCATCTAAAACGTATTTGGAAAAATCATCCTAAAAAGCCCTATTGAATGATAGCAAAAAGACTCCAATGGCAGCTACTACCACCTGGATACCTTCACCTCACAGGCTCAGGACTGCGCAAAAACCCAGTCCTTCTTGGGTTCCTATCTACTGTCACATGTCCCCTGGCTGCTGCCCCTCTCATTGTCTCAGTTGTCCCAGTCTCAGAGGAACACCTGTAGCTCACAGCCCACCCTCTCCCTGGAAGCCCTTCCCCTGCCCTCCACTTCCATGTATGTGATGACCCTCAGGTCACAGTGTCACCAGCCATGGTGGTGGGGCTCAGAGCAGCCAGAGGTAATGGATCCTACATCAAATTCGCACCCTTCCCTGCATACCAGAGGTCACCAGGACCCCACCTGAGTAATGAATACTCCTCAGACAGGCCCTGAGTCCTTCAGGATGACTCTCATAGACACACCTTGATCCAGGTGCCTGCTCCTCCCAGGCCACCAATTTTCCTGGAGGAACCCCTGTTTCCACCTGCAAAATAATCTCCTTTCTATCCCTTGAGCTATGTGTCTTAGCCCAGAAGTTACAGAAGTAGGAATACCACTTTATTGTGGTGAAAAGAATTGGGAAGACATTCACCTCTGTTCCACATCATTCCAGCTGAGAAGGACAAATGCAGCTATGTTTTGCCAGCTCTGGGGCTAAGCATTCCTAAATCCTTAAAGCCAAAGGGGGTCTGAGAGTGAATTTCAGTGGTAGAGCATTTGCCTGGCATGTAGAGGCACCTGGGATCAATCCCCAGCATCACCACCCACCCCAAAAAAGCCAAGGGCAACAGAGTTTAGCCCTAGAATCAGCCAGAGGACCCTGGGCCAGCCCATGCTGCTCGTGGCCCCTAGAGGGGGCATCTCCTGCCTACACACATCACCCTTGGGAGCTCACCCTGTAAACTGCAGATGTGCTGCTGCCCAGGGGGCAACCACAGCCTTATGTCAGCTCGAGAGCTCAGTGCCAGGGAAACATCTACACCCAAGCAGACAGCCCTTCCGCCTGGAAGTCCAGCAGGGCTTGGCAGTGGTCTCAACACTGTCTCAGCTGTCCTGCTTCTGGAAGTCCCCAGTGCCACCTGCCCTGCCCACCCACATTGTTGCTTCTGTGCTAGAGAAGGACTTATCTAGAGAAGTAAGGGGTACATTGGGAAACCGTGGGCAGTATCATGCAGAAAATCAAGGTGGTGGTACCACATCCCCTTGGAGATTCTGGTGAACAACTTGCCCTGGCCACCCCTGGATGGATGTTGGAGATGGAAGGCAGAGTCTGAGTCACACGTATCAGGTTAAAAGGTGTCACTGGGTTTCCTGTGCATTTTCTGACTCGGAGCACTCTGCCAGCCACTATTATCTCAACGAGCACCATGTCACTCCCGAGGAGACTGCGTCTCACTGTCTTCATTGCGTAGTCAAAGATACTGAGGCCCGGGGCAGAACATACATTTCCCAAAGCCGTTCGGCTCCCAAGGGGTACAGCAGAGTGGCTCAACTCGACGCACATGCACTTAAACCTCCGCAAGTGTAGACAGTGGCTCTTAACCAGGATGGCTCTGCACCCCACCCTCACCCCAAGGAGACAATTGACAAGGTCTAGAGCTCTTTCTGATTGTCCCCCTGAGGAGGGACCAGGAAAGCTGCTAAACGCCTCATGACACTCAGGACAAGGTCCCCCACATCCTGCCTACACCAACCAGCACAAAGAACAATCTAGCCCCAAATGCTCACTGTGTCAAGGACGGGAGACCCAGTGTAGACTACCCTTGCAGGAAGGAGAAGGTTTGCAGTGTGGACACATGCGCTATGGGGGCTCTGGCCAGCCACATCCTTCCCACCTCATTCTGCACCCAGTCCCAGGGACCCTGCCTAGCAAGCCTGGCAGGGACCTGGATGCATTATTCCTCCTGAATGCTCAGTTCCCTGCTGAGCACCTGCTCCCGGTGAGGCTGAGCCAAGGGATGAAGACATAGGCTGGGAGAAGTTTCTCCTCCCCTGCAGGGAAAGGAATCTGGAAAGGCTCGAGGAGGGCAGGGCTTTTTTGTGCTGGGAAACAGGAGAGAAGTTTAGAGCCCCCGCTAAAAGTGCCTCCATTAAGACTCAGCATTCAGGGCTTCCAGGCTTGGTGGGCCCTCCAACCAGCACCCTGCAGCAACCCCCAAAGGCAGCAGCCTCAAAGGCAAGACTGAAACCTAGGAGCCACTCAGAGGGACAAGCAGTCACATCTGAACCTCAGCTACCAGAACGCTAGGCCCAGGGATAAAAAAGGACATTTTATTCTTAAAAACGCCTGGGCTACCCAGGCAGGGCAGGGCCACCCGCAGCTGAGCAGAGGAAAGGACAAAACGGCCTGCTATTAGGAATCAGGGCGCTCTTGACACTTCCGCCTAGCTAATGGTCTCCGTGACCAAACCCCGTGAAGGGTGTCATGCTCCTGGTCCTTCCAGAGGCAGCCCCTGAGTGCCAGAATGGGCTCCTGTCCCCAGAGAGATGCCTGCTGTCCCCAGCCCATCTTGGAACTGTTGGCTGCATTTCTTATAGCCACGACCCGATGGCATCTCCCCAGCTATGTTACAGGGAATGTGGGCGGGACTGGGCTTGGGGAAATCTTCCAACTTTAAAACCAAGATTCCACCCACAGGACCAAGGAGACCCTAGTGCCCCCAGAAGGACGAGCCACAGGCACGTGTCTGAAACTGAGGCAGCTCCTGGCTGATTACTGCAGAATCCTTCAGACACAGACTCCTTTTTCCTTCTGCAGACCGGACACCCCCAGGGAATTTCTGTCTTTTGCAAATTCCATCACATACGTATAATTCTCTCAAACTCCAGAAAGCATTAAATACGGAAGAGGTGGCCAAGGCCCCCAATGCCAAACATCACACCAAACAGGCTTCGTGGAGTTGATCTCAGTGCTAAATTGTATTTATTGAGCCCATGCTATGTGCTAGGAGCAAAACTTTCCATGGACAAGCCTTGTCAGATCTCAGGAATAAGTAACGCCAAGAAACGGCGCATTTTGCCAACGAGGATACTAAAGGTCAGAGAGGTTAAGCAGCCTGCTGTAGGCCACCCAGCCAGGCAGAGGCAGAGCCAGGATGCAAGTCCAGCGGCCAGGCTCAGCCACACCTGCCTACCCTCTTCCCTGCACGTGGTCATTTTCCTACTGGTGTCCTGGTCTCCAGTGTGTTCCTTAGAAAAGAGAGAAGCTGCCAGGATTGGTGGTACAAGCCTCTAACCCCAACACTCCGTCAGGCCAAGGCAGGAGGACGTCAAGTCCAAGCCCAGCCTGGGCAACGTAGTGACTTAGCAAGACCCAATATCAAAAATAAAAAATAAAAACAGGCTGGGGATGCAGTTCAGGGGGAAGGCCCTGGGCCTGATCCCCAGTGTCCTCAAGGAAAAAAAAAAAAAAGAGGGAAGTGAAGGGAGGAAGAAGAGACTTCCCATCACCAGAGTTTCCTGGCATTGCCCTGCCAGTGCTGTGTTGGGGAGCAGGACTCCCTCCCCACACTGTGACACTGCACCTTCCCATCCTCCCCACCAGTGCCCTGCTGCCAGGATCTCGGCAGGGGCTCACTGGTTGCAGGCCCAGGGTCCTACAGCAGGCCACGGGTGACGAGGGATCTGCTACAAGGGGCTCCAGGTAGCTCCCTCCTTCAAGCCCCAAGAGGCTCCAGGTAGCATCTGCACATGGGCAGCCGGGGCCTGGGCAACTGGGCAGGGGAAGCCGCCTGCTGCGGCCCCCCCTGACAAGAAAGGAGGGGACTCCTCCTCCTCCTCCTTCTCCTCCTCCTCCTCCTCCTCTTCCTTCTCCTCCTCCTCCTCTTCCTTTCTCCGGAGGCCAACGCTGGAAACCCCAAGCTTAAGACAAGCTCAGCTGAGCAAACAGTCAAGAATCCAAATCTTTAGAAGGAACAGACAGGTCAATGCTTGCATCCATTCCGAGCCACCGAGGTGGCAGCTCTTGCTGAGAACAGCTGCCCTGCCCGCCCTCATGGGTCCCCGAGACACATGTGTGTCCCCTCCCCACATGTAAGATGGGAAAGTCACCCCTGAAAGAGTCAGGAGAGGGCCCAGCAAGCTCAACTCCGAGGCCAGCGGGGCCGCGCGGCCGCTTCCCACGCCTGCTAGTGACTGTGTGCCCACCCAGGCCGCGGCGGGGACGCTGTGACACGCCGGCAGCCCCCGCCTGAGGGGATGCGGGGAACTTTGCCCGCACGGCCCTCTCCACAGGGCTGGGGACGCGAGGAAAGCCGCGGCTGCCCCCTGTCAACTTCTGCAGCCCGCACAGCAAAGACGACTCGGCAGGACGCGGGCTCAGGGGGCGCCCGCTCCCCAAGGCGAAGCCCGCGCAGGCAGCCCGCCAAGTCCCCGGGGGCAGGGCACCCGGGGCTGCTCGGAGGAGCGCCCACCTCCCCTGCCGGTGGTCGCCGGCCACCGCCGCCTGAACGAGGGGCCCGCCGGGAGGTCCCCTCGAGCCGCGCGTGCCACCCGCGGGAGTTGCTGCCCAACTTCCCCCCGCGGAGCGTCGCCTCCGCCGCCCCCGCGCCCTCCCGGCACTTACGCCGCCGCCACCGCCGCACGCCGGGGCGCCGCTGCCCGCGCTGCCTGGACGTGGCGGCGCGCCTTCGCCCCGGTCCGCCGTCTCCGCCGTCTCCGCGCTCGCGCCCTCCAGCCCCAGCCTCAGCCTCTTCTGCTCCGGAGGGGCGTCGTCGTCCTCCCGCCTCGGCCCCCGGCCCTCCCGGCCTCGGGGCGGGCCCGGGTCTCTGGGGCTGCCGGGGGGGCTGGCCATGGCGCGCGCGGGGCTCCGTGCGCACTTGGCGACGCGCGAGGCCGGCGGCCGGGCGGTGGGAGCGGGGACGCGGGCGCGGGGCTCCGCGGCCGGCGCGGGATGCTCGCTCGCTCGCTCGCTCGCGGCCGCCCGCCCGCCCGGCGCGCTCCTGACTCGCGGCCGCCCTCTGCCGGCGGCTCGGGCGCACCGCGGGCCAGACCCGCGCGGGCGGGGCGCACCTGCCGCCCCAGGGCCGCCCAGCCGGGTCACGCCGGGAAGGCAGGGAAGAAGGGATGCCTGGAGAGGTCGGCAGCCGCGTTCACTCGGCTGCGGCTCGTGTGCTTCGTGTGCGTGTGCGTGCGCGCGCTGGGAACGGAGCCCAAGGCCTTCACACCGAGCTATATCCGGGGCCAGTTTGTTTGTTTGTTTGCTTGTTTGTTTGTTTGAAAGAGGATCTCACGAAGTCACTAGGTTGCCTAGGCCGTGCTTGAACTTGAAATCTGCCTCAGCCTCCCAGAGGGCCGGGACTCCAGGACTGAGCGCCTGGGCCCCAGCCCTCTTGGTCCTTCCCTGCACCTGCAGTGATCTGGAGGCAGCCAGGACACAGGCTGCTCCCACCGGATCTCAGCGTGAGAGAGGCTAGCCTCCGACGTTTCCGGGCACTGTCCCTGCAGACCCACCAGTGGATGTGGACAGGGCACTGCGCTGGGCCAGGCGTGGAGACGCAGGAGTCAGAGGCTGAGAACCGGGCAGGTGGGCATGGTCTCCGCCCAGTGCAGAGCAGGGCTGGTAGGAAGAAGGCGGGTGGGCCACCCGGAAACGCTGGGCTGTGGGAAAGACGAGACAGCAACCTCCCCAGGTGTTGGAGAGGGACAGGAGCAGGCAGTGACAGGTGAGAGGAGACATACCAGAGTAAGTATGCAAATGTCCTGGGGCTGAGCCAGGCAGTGGAAAGGCCTGCAGGGCTAGAGCCCAGCAGGGGGACACAGAGAAGTCCTAAGGGACCAGGTCAAGGAAGGGCCTTCCTTCTGCAGGCCAAGGAGGGGCTGGGAAGCATCATGGAGTGGGGTGTGAGCACCTGAGGGAACCCAGGTGCACCCTTAGCTCAGTATGGGTGCCCCCCCCAACCCTGCCAGTGATGTGCTGAGCCCAGAGAGGCTCTCTGGCCAGGAAGGGCCATGTCCAGAGTTTGAGAGAGGCTGAATGAGCACCCACAGGCCCAGCTCTGGCACAGGAGAAGCCATGTGGGCCCCATGGTTCTGCCCCATGTCATCTGCCCCCACCACACACTGGGACACATCATGATTGCTTGTTTCATTACTTCCCCAGAAAGCACTTCCTGCCCTGCTCAGCTTGTTTATCGTCTGTGTGTCTGTGCATCTGTCTGTCTGTCTGTGAATCAAGCCCAGAACCCCATCCCCAGTCCACTTTTTATTTTTTGATTTTGAAACAGGGACTCACTAAGTCACTAAGTTGCCCAGGCTGGGCTTAAGCTTCTACTTCAGCCTCTCAGAACACTGGGATGACAGACTAACAGCAGTCACCGTGGGGCACACGGTAGTGCCCAAGAAACACTTGTTGGGGGAGTGAATGCCCTCTGTCCCCACCTCTTCCCTCCCCCCAATACAAATAATCTCAATAACCATGCATGCATCTTAAGACTCTGTTCTGTGACTTTCCACATACTAGTTCATCTCAACCTCAGTGCAGCCTGTAAAGTACTACACCCCATTATACAGAGCAGGAGACCGAGGCATGAAGAGGGAAAGCAAACTGCCCAAGGCGTAAGAGAGAGGCCGGGGGTGACACTGTTACTGACTGAAGAGCACAGGGCTACAGCAGGGTTCTCTTAGGGCCCGCACATTCCATGGGTGGGGACAAGCGTGTCGTGACACCTGTCCCTGCCATCAGTGTCAGCGTCGCCGGCCTGCGTCTCCCCTGTGCCCAGCCTGCCTTTCTTGGATCTGCTTTGTCTCCTTTCCGCCAGCTCTGACTGGGGCGCTGACCTTGGGTGACTCCATGGGGCAACACATGTTGCCACAGATCTCACTGGGCAAGTGAAGTGGAAGGGTGGGACAAGCAACCTGCCATCAAAGGAAAGCCAGGATGGAGGGGACCTTTCTACCCCCTGGGACAGGGGCCCTCCAGCCAGCCGCCAGCATGGGAGTGTCTGGGCGGGGGCAGTCTGGGGGCTTTATTCCCATCCTCCCATAAACAGAATCCCACCACCTTAGGGCTAAGCAGGAAGGACTGACACAGCCAGGGAGAGAGGCAGAAGCTGCAAGGGAGACGAGGGGCCAGGTGGCAGAGGACACACCTTCTGTGTGGGTGGGAACTCTGGGTGGCCATCACTCCTCATGTGCCCACAAAAATGCCCCTGACCCCAACAACTGCCGAAGGCCTCCAGACTCCAAGGCAGACTCAAATGCACAGTTTATCTCTTAGGTAATTCCAGAAAACAGTGGTACAGGACAGAGTGGGGAAGGGAAAGTCACTGACCAAGGGTGTGTCATTAACCAAGTCACTGTGGTGGCCACTGAAAGCCAGCTCACTCCGAGGAAGAAGTGTGGTTCACACATACCCCACCCTCAGGCTGCGGGAGCTGGGAATCGTTCATGGACCTCACCAGCCCTGATGGACAGCAAGTCCCCACAGGGTATAAAGGTCCGAGTACTTCGAGCAGAGGGGTCACGGGTGGCCACAGAGAGAGCCAGGCAAAGGCAAGCCCTCATAAGGGTATCCAGGGCCTCGACAGCGCCTGCTACATAGCCTGAGCCAGCTGTGACCAGACAACAGGGGGATGGCGTGGGAAGGGAGGCAGGGTGCTGACAGGAAATCCCAACCTTCCACAGTGGGGCTGGACGAAGGGTCACGTTCAGTGAGCAAAATGCCTTTGCTCTCCTCAGGCAGGAGGCCTCAGGCAGGGACATGGACCTCCAGGACCTCAGTTTCTTCATCCATAAAACGGGGCTGAGGCAGGAAGATCACAAGGGAGAGCCTGTCTCAAAATCAATAATGCAAATGGGCTGGAGATGGAGCTCAGTAAAGCTCTGGGCTTCACCCCAAGTACCCCAAAAAGGGGGCTGGCAACAATGCCTTGAAGGATTATTTGAGAACTGCATGACATTGCTCATGTAAAGCTGTAAGCCTGACACATTACAGGAGCCAAGCAATGTGTGTCTATTTTTAAGAACCATTAAGGCACTTGCTGTTCCTAGAGGCGACATAAGCTGGGCCCCGTGGCCAGAGGGTCGTGAGATGACGTCATGAAGGGGGAGACCCAGCCACATGTGACTGGGAGACAGGGGCAGGATCCCAGGGAAGCCAAAGCAAATAACTCTGAGTCTGACCCCATCAGCTGGTCAGGACTTAGGAAGAGAAGCACCCCAGCGTCCCCAGGGGTGTCTCCCTTGCAAACATCCAGCCAGTGGGGTTTCTCCACTTCATCTGCCTGGGTTTTTGGAGGAGCCCCCAAGGTGCCCTCAGGGTGGGCTACACAGGACCCTGGAAGGACCGATTTCAGGCCCAAGGCATGGCTGCTTCCTCTCCAAAGAGACCACAATGGGGCATAACAAACCCCAGGCCCACAGCTGCACAGGTGGATGCCCTGCCCCCCAAGCAATGCAAGATGCCATCAAGGAGCCACCCCCGCTGTCAGCCATGCCCTCGGTCAGCCACACCCCAGGTCAGCCACACCCCCACATCAAGCACACTCTCAAGTTCTGCACTAGCAGGCAACTTGTCTGCTGCTCCCAGCTGCTGCTGAGACGCCCATGGGATCCATCTGACTGGCAAGTGGCTTTCTCCTCCCCGAACATCCACACAGGCTCCCATATATCTCCACTTACAGCCTCCTGGCATCTTATGGTTTAGATCTAAAATGTGCGACAAGTCTCTGGAAGATGATTGGATCACCGAGCTCAGGGCTCACGAGTAGATTCTTCCATGGATGTGCTCATGGCTAATGTGCTATTAGGGGGTGGGGATTGGTTGGAGGGGTCGCGGGGGTGTGACCTGGAAAGGAGTGTTCTTGTCCCCAGCTCCTCCCTTCTGTCTGCTTCCTGGCTGCCATGGGATGGGCTGCTGTCCTCCTCCATACGCTCTGCCACGCTGTTTCTGCTTCAGAGTGACTAACCATGGACTGAGTGAGCCCTCTGAAAATCCTAAGCCAAATAACCCTTTTTCCTTGAAGTCGTAGACACGAGGTATTGCACTTCAGTGACATCGAAGTGAGCACTCCAGGGCTCCTACCCCATGGAGTACATGCTGATTTAAGTGGCTGGCACCTGCAAAGTTCCCATGGACCGCCCCCCAGCTCCCTCCAAGGCCATCAACATCAACAGTGTCCTCTGAACCTCAGCAAGAGGACGGGGCCCTGCTGGAGACTAGATTCTATTTACAATTTTCTTGCTAATTATCTGAATGCAAACGGCTCTCCAGAAAGCTGCTGGAAACTCCTGGTCTGAAACTCCTGCTCTTTAGCCCCCACCCCTTGAACTCTGGGATGTGTCCAGAATCTTGCAGTTTCCTTTCCTGGGGTCAATGCCATCAAGTTCCTTGTCTACATTAGGGACTCACGCGTGAAGACTTCCGAGTGTCTCTGCAGACCCCCCAATTCATGGCTTCCGTCCTTCAGTTGGTTCCCACGCACTCGCCAGGGCACAAGAAGGAAACAGGACATCACCTTTCTGCCGGCCCTTCTCAGAGGCAGCTGGGCATGGAGACATTTGTCTCCGTTATTCAGATTTCCCCTCCTCTTGTGTGACAAAAGGGCACGTGCTGGGTCGCACTGTCTGTGCCAGGGGGTGCTGATCGCCCAAGAGCTTTTGATACACTCAACAGTTCTTACACCGAAGATGGTCCTCCCCTTTCCGTCCCCGGGAGAATCGCATCATAAATTACAGAGTTTAGAGAAGAGAGCGTGTTAAAGGCAGCGCCCACACAGCCTGTGTGCGGGAGAGACAGTGCAGGGAGGAGGAGGGCCCCCCCAGCCCATCCTGTTCCCAACCCCAACAGCCCACGCAGGGCCACAGGCCACGCCGGGGGTGGGAAGAGCGGGCGCTGGAGCCAACAGAAGTCTCCGGCTCTGAAGCTTTTGACAAACCCCACAGCCTGGCCTCTGGGGCCCTTGGACTCTCAGCATCCCACCCTCGCTACAGCCCCACATTCAGGGACTCATCTCTGTGAGCCCCACTTTTTTCCAGAAAATTCTCTGTTCTTTCTTATGTGCCAGAGAGATGAAGATGAATTTTTGTGGGCAGTCGGACAAAAACTCATAATGGTTCGTTGAACTCTTGACCCTCTGAAATGATACATGCATATTGGAGAAGGAAACAGGATTCTGTATTCCACTGTGTAAGGGAACCTGTGGCACACGCCTCCCCAGGACAGGCAGAAGCCAGCCAAATGTGCATTCATTCCACTATTTAATATTCCTTGGTCTTGGAAAAGGTCAAGGGGAGAAGAGAAGGGGTGACAATGATGGTTCGGCTGCCCGCACATGTGGGACTCTGCGTGAGTTCTCTCTGCTTCCTTTCTTGTACTGACAAGGCAACTGTTAACCTCAGGCCCATTTTTCAGATAAGAAAACTGAGGCCAGACAGCACAAGTTCACTGCCAATGCCATTCAGTTCGTAAAAGTGATCATAGGGGCTGGAGGAATGGCTCAGTGGATAAAGCACTTGCCTAGCAAGCACTAAGTTAAGCGCTAAGTACCTGAGTTTGATTCACAAGCACCACATAAGCTAGGTGTGGTGGCACACTCCTATAACCCCAGCACTCAGGAGGCTGAGACAGGAGGATTGCCATGAGTCCAAAGCCACCCTGGGATCCATAGTGCGTTCAGGACTATCCTGGGCTGCAGAGTGAGACCCTGTCTCAAAAAAAAAAAAGAAAGAAAAAAAGAAGAATCATTACAGCCGCACAGGGAGCACAAGAGTGGCTGAGGCTTGGAGCGCTCACTGTGTCAGGCGCTGCTCTAGACGCTCCGTGAGTTCACTTAATCCCCTTCAGGAGCCATTGATGGGCATGGTACTGTTATGATGTCCCCATTTTACAGAAGAGGAAAGTGATGCTCTGGGAAGTCCACTGGCCTCAGGTGACCAGGCCCGAAGGATCAGAGCTGGGACTTGCTTCTCACTCGTCAGCCCTGACCCTGTGCTTGTCCGCTCCCAGTGACACCACCGTCTAGAGAGCCTTGTCCTCAGTTCTCTTGTCTTCCAACGCCGATAGGCACCCAGAGCCCCTCACCCACACTGACAGCCAAAGGGGACCTCGCCCAAGGCCGAGGAAGCAGGGAGGCTCAGAAATGGCTCGGAGGAGGCATGGCTCTGTCTCTCTGTCTGCCTCTGTCTCGGTCTCTCTCTCCCCCCATTCCCCCCCTCCTTCCTTCCCCTACTCTCTCTCCCACCCCATCTCTCACTGCTCCTCCCACCCCACCTTCCTAGGGCTGCTCCTACCAGCCAGTCTTTACCCTGGCCCAGGGGAAGCCACCCATGCTCCCCATGTGCTCCCCGGCGGCTGGACGGGGTTGCAGGCAGCCCATTTCTGACTCTATTCATCCCTCCCCCTCTGTCTGCCTCTCCTCCTGCTCTCCCTCATCCTCCCCCCCTTTTCTCCTCCTTCCCTCCCCCTAGTGCTGCTGGAGCACACCGGGACGGGCACAGGGACACGATTCAGCTGGCCAAGAAAGTCCAGCCTTCACAGGTCCCGGGCATGAGCACCACCGGGATGACTTGCCTGGGCTCTGATGTCTGACAGGTGGGGCCCCTGAGCCCCAGGGGGGACCAAGACACAGAAGGGTGAAGCTGAGGCCCGCTCTGCACACGGGTCCCTAGAGGCATGGACTCGGCTGGGTGCCCCAGCACACGCCTGTCATCCCAGCACTCTGAGAGGCTGAGGCAGGCGGATCACAAGTCCAAGCCAAGACTGAGCAATTTAGGGACTTAAGGAAACCCTGTGTCAAAACTTACAGATAGAAAGAGCTTGGGACACAGCTTAGCCACAACCCCCAGGACCACTGAAAAAAAAAAAATAAAGAAAGAAAACACTAACTGCAAACATGATGTTTCTGCCGCAGTGTAGCTGTGACGCAGGTCTCCCGGCCATCCTCCCGGCCACGCTGTCGCCTTGCCACGTCGACCTCAGCCCCAGATGTGCGCCCCCACTCTGAGCGTCCGTGTGGGCTGCAGCGAGGCGGCACAGGAAGTGACTCTGCACGAGTTGTCTCCTCTTTCCTTCTTGTACTGACCCGATAACTGTCACCCTCAGGCCCATTTTTTTCAAGTAAGACGGCAGAGGCCAGACAGCATGAGTTCATTCCCCATGCCATTCAGTTCATAAGAAGATCCTGGTGGCACTAGGGCCACAAGCCAGAGCAGCCCAAAAACGGAACAGCTGACATGGCCAGCACCGCCAGCAACTTCCCGTCCATCTCGCTGAGTGGCCCAGGCTCTTAAGTCCTACCTCTGTCCTTGCCCCCAGCCTGTTCCCTCGGGGGGCAGAGACCATGCTCATCATGTGCGAATCACCTCGCCCAGCACATGTGGGCACAGAACATGCACTTGCTGAACGTGCACTTCCATTCTACAGATGAAAACACTGAGGCTCGGGGAGGTTGAATAAGTTCCCTCACCAGTAAGTGACAGACCCACGCATGAGGATTTTTTTAAGTGAGAGCAACAGGACAGCAAGAGTCCTGTGCAGAGACGTTAGGTGAGTGGGACTTTAGCAAGCTTGGAGACAACATCATCTGCTGCCCCTGTGGCAGCCACTCCAAGGATCTTCTGCACACAGAGCGCCACCAGGAAGGGAAAGGACCTAAGGCCTAAGTGCCTAGTCGGCTAGGCAGCAGGCCCTGTCGTGAGAGGGGACGGGGGCTGTGCTGCACAGGGGGACACGGGCTCCACTGAACACCACGGGGCAACCTGATCTGAATTCTGGCCCTCAAGCTGCTCCAGTTCTTCAGGTCTGAACCAACCGCTTCCTGCTCCCAAGTTACCTGATGATCCTCCCAGCTCTGACACGAGCCTTTGCTCCCCCAGCACACTAAGAGGCTGAGGCAGGAGAGCTGCAAGCTCCAACATGGCTCGACAACTTAAAACGTCGTGAGGTGCTCGCATCGGCAGCACATAGACATAGATTGGAACAATCCAGAGAAGGTGATACCTCTTCTGGGAATTTTCCCAGAAGACACCAAATGTGGAAGACACCAAAATACCCATCAACAGACCCGTGGATACATAAATTGTGGCATTTATACACAATGGAATACTAGGCATCTATAAAGACAGGTAGGTTGGAGACTTTTGGAGGCAAATGGAGGCAACTTGAGACCATCATGCTAAGTGAAGTGAGTCAGAAGCAGAAGGTGAAACATCGAACGCTCTCTCTGATATGAGAAACCCAGATCACAATTATTTCAGGTAACTTAATGTGGGGAATAATGGAAACTGGAGGGGAGGAGGGAGAGGGTGAAAAGAGAGAAGAGAAGGATTTATAACTTGGCCATGGTATGTACGTGCACAAAATATTCAAGATCTACATGAACTTTATGTTTTACACTTATACATATCAATAAAATGGGAAAAAAACTTAGCAAGATCTTGTATCAAAATTTTTTTTAAATTTTAAGTGAAATGAAAAGGCTGGGAGGTAGTTCAGTGTGCCAGCCCCTGGCTCCATCTCCACCACCACCAACACACACACACACACACACACACACACACACACACACACACAAGCACACACAGGCACACATGCACACCAACCCAAGGAGCCAGGCATCCCCAGCCCCAGGTGAAGGCCATGTCCAAGGCCCACTGAGCCCACCGCCAGCCACTCCCCCTCCCCAGCTCCTCGCCATCCCCTGGGTCTGATCCCAGGCTTGGCTTTCCTGGGGAAACAGCCCGTTCTTAAGCTCTCTGATATGGCTTTTACCCAGAATTGATTTGAATAAATCAACCTAATGCTTTCTCCATGATGGGACCAATTGTAGAAGAGCTTCATTTGTTCAGCTTGGGAAGCACCCCTCTTCCCACTCCAGGGCCAGTGGGGAAAGAGGAAATAAGCAGAGGATCAGCAAAGGAGGAGTCCTCACACAGTGTGACTCCCCCCAGGATCCACCAGCAAAGGGACCCCCACCTGGAGAAGGCTAGGGGGTTCTCCATTCCTTGTGTTAATGCCTTAGATGATACCTGCTGGGCTCCGCTCCAGGCTTAGGAAGCAGGTCATTCATGAACACATGTGCTCCCCTGGTCCCTTTGGAAGGACAGAAAAAGGAAGGGAGGGAGGAAGGAGGGAGATAGGAAGGGAGAGGAAGAGAGAGAGAGGAAGAGGAAGTCTCTTGAGCTTTGCACATTTCCAGGCATGGTAACAAGTCTCAAAGTTACCTCCAACACTCTGACCTCTGCCATGGGAGCTTCCCTAGCATTCTGCAGACACCAGGAAGGTCTTGCCCACCCCTGGGCCTTTACACGTGCTGTTCTCTGTGCTTTTACACTCCTCTCTGTAAGGCTGACTCCTGTTTTTCCTTCATATCTCTTTGCAGATTCCACTTTGTCTGATGGGAGCTCCCCAAACACCATGATATAAATTAGGCCTTCTAAGGCTGAGGCAGCAGGACTGTAAGTTTGAGCCCAGCCTGGATTATTTAGAAACTTTGCAAGACTCTGTCACAAAATCAAAAATAAAACTGGGCTAGGGATGTAGCTCAGTGTGAAGGCCCTGGACTTGATCCCCAGTACCACAAAAAAAAAGCAAATATGGGAACACAAAGGCCCCCTCATCTTCCTCTTGGATTGTCCCATTCTCTACATGACTCTACAGCACAGAATCAAGATGGCACCTTGGAAGACAGATGCCTGTGGAATCCTTAACGCCCATTATTACTAACCTTTGATCTCGAATGAGTACTTTACCAGCCCATGCCTCGGTTTCCTCATTGACAAAGAGGACCCAGTACTGGAGCTGCGGTTAGAATGAATGTGAGCAGACACATCGTGACCAGCCCAGGAATGTACCTGTCATGGACTCAGCGCTCAGTACACATGTGCTAGTATTTGTGTCATGGTCACATGACCTGCCTCTGGCCTTGCCCCCAGCCTGTGCCCTCTGGGAGCAGAGACCCTGCCCAGCACACGTGGGCATAGAACATGCCCTTGCTGAATGAATGGAAATGGTGTCGGCTCCTTGGGCTGGTCAGGCACACACACTTCATTCACATTTCAGAAGACAAAGTAGAAATGACATTGATTTTTACCATCTTAGAGATGGAAACACTACGGTCAGAAACCTTCATCTAGCCAACCTGGCCCATCAACCACATGTCCAAGCAATGCCAGACCCCTGGACAGGAAGTGAGGGCTGTTCCCTTTCCCCTGGGACCAGCTGCACCCTCCCAGGGCGGGGGCCCTCCCAGCTTCTGAAGCCACGGAAGAATACAATAAATATTTAATTTTTTAACTTCTTACATTAACAAACTCATTGCCATGAACCCTCCATATCTCCTCCTTCACTTTGAAAGCACTAATCCCACGGTCCTTGCTACTTCTGGGAGCAGTTCTGAAGTCCGCTTTCCTGAGGGTCTTTAATTCCCGCTAAAATGCTCCTGGACTTACGTACACAGGAAGTTTCAGGGCAAGACCCTAGCTTCTAGCTTAGCTGGATCTGGGTTCAAATAACGCCACAGAGGCTCTCTGCCTCAGTCTCTCTTCCTGTCCCTAAGCTCTGCTTCGCCCTGTTATCAGACCACTGGACCTGAGATGGCCCATCCTCGTCCCAAGCCCACACACACCCTGTGCACAGCTCTTCAGGCTGCTTAGGAATGAACATCTTATGGAAACCTTTGAGAAAAGACAGATGGAAAAAAACATGATTGGCTCATGCTCAGGAGACCCCCCAATTCTGGACCAATCAATCTGGTCAGCAGAACGGAGTCATCTGATTGGATAAGCCTGTGTCTTGTGATTGCTTGAACCACATAAACCAAAGAAGGCTATTCTGAAACGGAGAGAAAGGTTTCTGAAAGGAAAAGCAGGCTGGCCTGTTCTCTGTACCTGATGGCCAAGAAGCAGAATCTGAAGAATGTAGGAGAACACAAGGCACCCTAAGAAGGTGACCAAGACAGACGCTACAAGACCCTAGAACTTCCCCGGACAGGAGCAAGGAAGGAGGGCTTTGGTACGGGGGTGTCCTCTCCACGGGTCTCCCTGCTAATGCACAGCCATCCCGAAAGTCCAACAGGACCCCTCAGGGAATGGATTTCTCTAATTTAGAAAAAAGAAGTATGTACTACCGGATTCCTAGGCAGGCTACCAGCTCAAGAATCGTGTAGTTAAAATTCTTGGACCCCCACCTCCTGACAAACGCCATCATGGCCTTCCACAGGTCAGAACCCTCGTTTGGCCCACTTCTCTCAGACGGGCTATTGGAACTCCAAGTATACCTGAAGACACTGCTGAGTTAGGAGGGGGCTCGCTACTATATTCCCTCCCTGACTGATCGGGTCCTTTGTCACCAGCCATCTCTGGAAATGCAAAGGGGCCCCTGCTGGGAAAATACAGCACCAGTCTCCCTGTCTAAGGATGGCTGCTCCCACATCCAGTCAGGTCTCCCCAAGAGAAATACGATCCCCACCCCAGCTCCAGAACCCAAGAGCTAAATCAAATGCTGATTCTCACACATCGAGCCGAGTTTGAGCTTGTGCTTGTGTGTGTGTTATCCTCAGCTTTGAGGCCGCATTGATCACTTTCAGACAAAAAAAAAAGTTCTCTTTCTAATCTATAGTCACCCCAGCTCAGATTTATAGACTTGAGCCGAAAGGAAACGGAGCACCTTATTAACCTCAGCGCACAAATTCTACAAATCAATAGTTAATTATGAACGTGGTCCTGCCTGGGTAGCAAGTCACCTCGTCCCGGCCAACGCTACCTTCCTTGTGTTTTCATAGCGAAAAGCCACACTACCCTGAGGGAGTACAGGCAGGAAGACAAGCACGCGGCCAGCATGGCTACCTCAAATGTAGCATCTGGGCTGTGGTCAACTTGCATATCCTGCTGGGTGTGGTGGCGCACGCCTGTAATTCTGTCTTCCAAGGAGGCTGAGGCAGGAGGGTCAACAGCCTGAGGCCAGCCTGAGAAACTTAACAAGACCTTGTCTCCAAATAAATAAAAATAAAATGATTTAAAGGAATACTGATATAGTCTGGTGCTCTCTGGGTTCAATTTTCAGTACTGTCAAAATAGTAATAATAATAATAATAATAATAATCATAGAGTGTAGCCTAGAGAAGCAGCCTTGTCTGGTCAGCCGATCTGCCCTAATCTTGGGGCTGTCTTCACCCACAACGCTGGCACCTGTACCCTCTACATCCTCCAGGTCCATCTGGACACGCCCTCGGGGAATTGCAGTTCTGAACTTCCAGATGAGAACCGCCCAGCTCTCTCCACCCTGGTCTCCTGCCCATCTCCATCTTCCAAAATACAGTCGGGAACAAACCAGCAGAACTGGATGACTGGCCATTTCCTGGGCACTGGCAGGTCCCTGGGAGTTTGTTTTAACTTCACACTCCCTTCTGCCCCGACAAAGTCATATGTTTTATTGATAAATGCCTCCGTGTCCTGCCTTGTTCACAAGTGAGGGTGCAGTAGCAGAGAAAACAGTGCATAGGAAACCACTTATTTAGGGTTACCTGCCGTGCGACATCAGTCCATGGTGGGGTCTCCTGGTGGCTCCATCTGTGCCCCACCAACTCTCCCGTCCAACTCCATCTGACTGGAAGGTCTGTGGTTGGAAAAACCATGGACCCTCGAGCCTTTGGTCTAGGGGGAGACAAATAACCCCAAGGGACCAATGACAGCTGGCCTGGAGTTCAAATCCCTGGAGCTGTACACAAGGCAGGTGGCCCAGAGGCTCCCTCCGAGTTCCTCATCACGGACAGAGCGCAAGGGAGGAGGTGGTGACCTGGAGACCAGAAGGAGCAGGAGGGGCAAGTGTGCAGAGCCCACCACCAGCTCCTGCCCGTCCTGCTTCTGCGACTCAGAGTCCAAAGCCTGGGAGGATATGCCCTGGGGACAGGAAAGACACCTGTCGCTGGCTTCCTGAAGCCCTGTGCACGTGGTACAACTGATCCTCTATACCAGAGGTCCCCAGCCTTCTCAGTCCCGAGGATGAGTTTTATGAAAGACAGACAGTCTTTCCACTGCTGAGTTGCGCAGGTGTGGCAGTGGCATGCCTGCCACCACACCAACTCTGACCATCGGGCATTAGATTTTTGTGCAGAGCAAGCAGCCATGACTCACCACATGCACTGTTCGGGTCGGGTTTGTGCTCCTACGAGAATCCAAAGGCACAGCGGACTGACAGCAGGCGGCCTCTGGAGGTCACACAGCGATGGGAGGCGGCTGTAACTGCAGACACAGCGCCCCTTGCTGACCTGCCAGGCCACCTCCTCACAGGCCCCACTACAAGTCTGCAGCTGGGGCTGGGGATCCTGCTCCATACCCAACACAGCACCAGACCTCCTTCCTTCCTTCCTTCCTTTCTTTCTTTCTTTCTTTCTTTCTTCCTTCCTTCCTTCCTTTCTTTCTTTCTTCCTTTCTTTCTTTTGCCTAAAGACCGAACCTGCCAAGAACTACTTGATAATGTAAAATACCAATGACCTCACTAAGGACAAAGGCCATGAGTCCCTGGCCCTGTGCCCTCTCTGGTTACCAGCGCCAGGCTCAGCTCCAGCCCTCAGTCCCTAACTCAGCGCCTGCTCAGAAAACCAGGCAGGCAGGAGCTGCCAATCACCCCTCATGGCTACCTGGAGCTGAACATCTGGGAACACGGCTGCGCACTTGGGAGGTGCCATTATCCACCACCGCAGCTGAAGAGGGTGGGCTGGGTATTCACACAGTAGGCGGAAGGAAAGACCTTGGGGTCCCAGAGGAAGAGAGTTCCGGAAAGACTGTGGGGAGGGGACCCCTGCAGCAACAAGTTGTCTCTGCAGGGAGATAAAAAGGACTTGGCACGTACCACTCGTGGCTGTCGTCCCAAAGAGTTAACGTCATCATGTTACACTAATCCACACACAGCCATGTTTAGAGCAGCATGATAGCTAAATCTTGGAAGCAGTCTATGTGCCCATGAACAACAGATGAACAAATTTCTAAAAAGCAGTGTAGATATACACCATGGAGTACTACTCGGCCCTAAAAAAAAGTCACAATTATAACTTAAATAAGTCAGACACAAAGGTTAAGTATCACATGGCTTCTCTTACATGAGGAACCCAAAATACAAATTATTTATCTATTTACTTGAGACAGGGTCTCACTCTTTAGGCTGGCCCTAAACTCACTACGGAGCCCAACTTGGCCTCAAACTCACAGCAATCCCCCTGCCTCAGCCTCACAAGAAATAAGAGTAGAGGTATGTGCCAACACACCTGACTTACGTGGTGCTGGGGTATCAAACTCATGCCTTGCACTTGCTACTAGGCAAGTGCTCTGATAGCTATGCTATTCCTCCAGCCCAAAATATAAATCATGTGAAAAACAAAATAGAGGCAGTAGAAAACAGGGAGGCAGACTTCGTGGAGATGGAAGGGGGTCTGAGGACGAAGCGACAGGGGAGCGGGTGTGGGGGCAAGAGAAGCTAAGAATGAGGGAGAGATGGCGCGCACGCAGTGTAACGGTTACATAGAATACAAATGGTACTTGTAGGCAGACCGGAGAGCGCGGGCAGCCTCCAGCCCGGCACTGAAAGAGGCCACTCCGCGCAGGCCTAATTCCAGTGGGTCTCCAGGGCCCCTGCTGCTGTGGGAGGATTGGCCGCACAGCCGGATGAGCCCGGAGCCGCCCTGAGTGCTGCTGGCTCCAAGCCCTGGCATCTGGAGACCTGGGCGTCCGGCGCTGTGCCAGAGGCTCACGGGAATCCCCGAGAACACTGTAAGGTCCCCGTTGTGTTTTTATCTCCATTGTATAGATAAAAGCCACAATTTAGAGAGATGAAGCTGCTTTCTCCAAGGCAAGGGCCCAGCCAGGACTCCACCAGCTCTGTCTGGCTCCAAAACCACCACCAGGCCAGGCTGGCCCCTGCCCTGAGCCCCCCAACAGTAGCCACCAGCCAGGACCTTCTTCAGGGACTGCTGGCAACTGCTGGCCACCAAAACGGGCCAATGATGGGCACTGTTTCAAAAAACGGTGGCTGCTGCTCCCACCCCATGCTGGGCCTCCAGGGTCAGTTCCCCCAGCCCAAAGCCACCCACGTCCTCCGCACTCCCTCAGATCCACACTGCAAGCCACAGGGCTCCAGACCCACGTGCAGGGCAAGTCAGGTCCCCTAACCTTCCTCCCTTCCAGCTCCCCAGAGGTCAGCATCAGCCTACCCAGGGAGGCCCTCATGCCACAGAGCCCAGCCGCTTCCCATATCACCAAAGGACCACCGTGGCCACCTCAAGCTCAGAGCCAAGGTCTGCATGCTGGACAGTGGAGGCAGACCAGTCCGGCCACCCTGCGCCCCATCAGTGACGAATGCTGTGCACTGTGTCAGGAAGCCGAGGCCATAAAAGCCACAGGTGAGTTAGGACAGACTCCAGTGCTGCGACGTCATTAGAGAGCATCTCCATGGAGCACCGCGGCCTGGGAACCGGAATGGGGCTGCCAGCCACCACAGGCAGGGCAGAGACCTGGCCCTCCCCTGCCGCGAACAGAGCCGACAGGAAGTCAGGTTCCTCCCAATGAGGCCAGGATGGCCAGGGGACAGAGCATCCCTCACTGTCTAGACAAAACATCCCAAGAAGGACACGGGAAGGGACAATTGCCTTTCTGTCGCCGTCACCTCCTTTAGCAAAGTGACCTGTCTTCCCACCCCAGCCATTGGCACGGACAGACTCCCAGAGCCCGCTCCACTGCCACCAATCCTGTCCCCACGTGCTCAAGAAGACAAAAGGACCAGATCCCTCCTGGCCAGACAGGAGGTCCTGAGAGACCTTGGCTCAGCCAATCCGATGCTTCCTGCCTGGACTTGTGAAACTGGGCCTCAAAGACAGGGGTCAGCTCTGCCCCCCTAGGGAGCTCCCACAGGCTGCTGCTCCCCTCCCGGCCTAGTCATTCAGCTGCTGGGGGACTTTCTAGGCCCCCAAGAAGCCACAAACGGCCTCCACTCACGCCTTTCAAACAGATGTAACTGCTGCTACAGCTTTCAGCCAAGAATCCTGAGTGATTCAGCCTTCACTGTGTTGTGTTCTGTTTCCACAGCCATCAGCTCCGGGGGGCTCCAACCCTGGGACTCGGTGCAGTTTGACAAATAGCAACCAGAAACTATGTAGGGGAAAGTGCCTAGAGAGGCTTCCAGAGAGATGCACAAGAACCACGCAGGGAGGGAGGAGGCCCAGATTCTTTCTTTTGTGCCTCAGGGCCTTTGCAAGTGCTTTTTCCCTGGTCTCGGCCTAGAAGTCACTTCCTCAGAAAACCCAAGATAATTGGTTATCGCATACTAGCTCGCGGCTTGTTTAAGGCCCATGTACCCCATTAGACTGTGAGCTCCCCAGACAGGGACAGGACGTTGCTGCTCCCTCCTCTCCCCAGAGCCTACCACAGCCAGACATGGAACTGGGACTCTGTGAATATACGCGAAGGAATGGGCATCACCCACCTGAATGCCTCGCGGCCTCTTGGCGCCCACGGAGCAGCAGGTGCCTGCACAGCGGGAGTCGGAGGGCGTCACCGGAAGTCGCCCAGACAGCGCCGAGGGGAGCAGGAGCTGCGTCCTAGTCACTTTCTCGTTGCTGGACAGAACATGCGAAGCCCGCAGCTGTGGGGAGGGAAGGCTCATTTCAGCTCACAGTTTCAGCAGTCACAGTCTGTCCCCAGGCGGGCAGCTGGAAAGGGCGGTACAGGCCAGATACAGAGGTCCTCGTGGCATTGCTGAGGTGAGCCAGGACTGGGGGCGGGCAGAACCAGCACACGGCTTAGGTCAAGCCCCGAGCTCTGGCCTCTCCGGCCAGGCCTCGCCTTCAAACAGTACACCGCACCATCAGTATGTGCGGCTTGAGGGACACTCCACACCTGAACCCTACCAGACTCAGAACCCAAGGGTGCTGACTCTCAAGTCTTCCCTGCTCCGCAAAGCAGCAGCTTTGAGCAGAGTTCATGTTCCAGGACCTGCAGCTACAAGACAAACCGCTCCAGAATGTAGTGACTTACAAAAAGACACCACTATGCCCACCAACAAATGCACGGGTCAAGAAAATATGGTGCATGTACTCAACGGAGTACTACTCAGCCATAAAGAAAGATAATGTTAAGTCACACGAGGGAAAAGGAGGCACCTTGAGACCATCGAGTTAAGCAAAACAAGTCAGACACCGAAGGTTAAATATCACATGGCTCCTCCTATGTGAGAAAAGCTGAGCATGATAAAAGCGAGGCGGGGGACACACGGAGGGAGGCTCAGTGGAGATGGAAAGAGGGTCACCCGGGGGTGGGGGGAGAGGGAGGATGCAGGAAAAAGAGGGCAACTGAGGCATGACACAGACGCACTGCGGCTTCCTAAGATGATGTCACTGTTAGGCGGATCACAAACACATGCTGACAAAAAGAGCGAGTACGAGGAGATACTTTTAAATAAAATAAAAAACACCCCAAGATGGATGCAGTGGGGCACCTCTGCAATCCTAGCACTCTGGGAAGCTGAGGCAGGAAGATCCAAGCTCAAGGCCAGTCCAGACTACACGGAGAGGCTCTACCTCAAAAAATGACTAAATAGGGGCTGGAGGAACAGCATTTAAAGTGATGGCCTTGCAAGCGCAAGGCCCTCAGTTCAATTCCCCACCACCACATAAAGCTGGACGTGGTGATACATGCCTGAGATCCCAGCCAACGCCCGTATAGACTGGTTTCCTAAGGCCTGTCTCCCACACCTGCTAGGGCCCCTGCACTGGAGGCTGGGGACAGGGTGTGCTGACAGAGGCCCGGGGAGGTGCTGGAGGAGAAGGAGGAGGAGGAGAGGAGCTGGCTGGCACAGGGGTCTCAACCACTGTCCTGCTGGGGAACTCTGATCCAGTCAGTCTACTTTTGATTTTGAGACAACATCTTACTACGTTGCCTGGCTCAAACTTACAATCCTCCTGCCTCAGCCTCCTAGAGTGCTGGCACGACAGGCCTCCAACAGGAGCAAATACTTGGCAGGAGTGCCAGGGACAGGAGGAACTGGCCTCCACTGGGATCAAGGCCAATCAAGGCCAACCATGGCTGCTTGGGCTCGTGAGCCGCCCACCACGGGGGCAGCACTGCCGTGCCTTTCCCCTAGGGGTCGCTCCTCCCCAGCTCCCCTGCTCTTTCATGCAGCCCGCCACTCAACCCGGCCACCATCCGTGGACCGTGGACATTCCAAGGCCCCTCTTCCATGGATGGCCACCTACCACACTCTGCATCCTCCACAACCTTGAACTTGGCTGCAGGAGAATTTCAGGGATGCATGGGGGGGGGGGGGGGGGGGGGGGGCGGTCCCTGGGTGCACGAAGTCTTCCCCAGCTGGGACTGTGCTGCATTGATGGTGGGGAATTGCCAGGGGGCCCTCCCAGGATCCCCAAGGCCCACTTTACCCAGCTGGAAAGAACTGAGACAGGAGTGGTGACTCTGAGCTCACACAGCCCACGGGGGCTGGACTAGGACACAGGAGTTCTTTCCCCTCTGGGGCCTATGCACAGAATTGTTCTGCTAGTGGGAAAGGCAGGAACAAAGCCATCAATCCTGGGGGACAGCAAGGGGACATGAAGTACAGTTGATAGTCTTAGAAAAGACCTACAGGCCCGGAAGGACAGGAGTCTCAGTGGTGGCCACGACCTGTCTGTGGGAAGCAACAGGGCTCTTCCAGCCAGGGTGACGACAGGTGACCGAAGGGATCACAGGATAAGGTGAGGTGGCCTTGGGGAAAAAGCCAAGGGGTCCCAGAGACGCTAGGTGACAAGCAGGCCGGGCCGGGATGCTGGCACACCCCTGTGGGAGGCTGAGGCTCAGGGCTGCAAATTGGAGCCCAGCTAGGACATCTCAGCAAGACCAGGCCTCAACAACTGCAAAAGGCTGGGGACAGAGCTCAGGGCAAAGACGCAGGTTCGATCCTCAGTGCCCCCAAGTGGGCTGGGGTGGAGGAGAAGGAAGATGGGGAAGAGGAGGGAACAGAAAGAAGAAGGATGCAAGCTAGGGCCGAGCGAGATGGGAGCCAGGAGGAGGCAGAGCCAAGAGACACAAAGCGCCAGTGGGGCCAGGCTGTGGGGACACCCCGGCTCAGGGCCAGCAGCTGAAGCAGAGGGTGGCCTGCAGGATAGCCCAGGGTCCTGGAAGCTTGGGGACAGGGGTGTGCACAGGTTGGGGAGGAAGACGAGCAAAGGGACATGGGCGTGGAGGTGACCAGCGGCCACTGCACATGTCAGCCCAGCGTTCTGCAGAGAGCTCTGGAGTGGACACAGGATTTCAGGGGCTCCAGAGTACACGTGACCTCCCAACTGTCACAGAGACAGATGGGGACCCAGGGCCTGGAGGTTCCTCTGGATGAGCCACTCAGGACGTAATGGAAAATCAAACTTCAGGGCTGCCAGGGAAGGCTCTCTGGAAACATTTCATGCTGGGCCGGGGGGCAGCAAGGTGGCCGAGCCTCCATCTAGCCCAGACGGCTCTGGGTTCTGCCTCCAGCACAGAGGGGGCAGCAGGAAGGGAGTGGGGGGAGAAGGATGGGAAAGGAGGAGGGAAGAGGGGGTGGGGGTAGATTTTTAGTGCTGCTTTTTAAAATATGAATAAAATACACAGGTGTCTCTATTGCACAGACCCTGGGGCAATTTTTAGCAGACGTCCACTACACCAGGATCTGATGGGGCTCGTGGGGTGTCCCATAGATTGTCCCTAAAAGCTTCTCTGCCAGTACAAGGCCTGTGCCACTGAAGTGCTCCCCTGGAACCGCTGCTGGCCGGGCACACAGTGTGGCTCCTGCCCTCCTGGCGAAGCCCTGGCTCCAGCTGTGTGTCATCGGCAGAGTTGGACAGCTCTGAGGATACGAGAACAGAGCTGACGCGGCCTCACAGGGGAGGCTGGCTGTAGGTCAACCACTTTGATTATGTTTTAACCGTGAGAGGCCATTAGTGCTGCTGAATAACCAAGTCTGTGTGTAGACCCGGGTGGGACTGTGACCGGGCGGGCTGGGAGGAAAGGCTCTCTCTCCCAAGTGGGTGATTTGCAGGACAGCAGGACCAGGCCTGCGGCAGGCCCACTCTGGGAGGGGCCACTCCTTTAATTACCAGGCAGGCCAGTGCCCGCATCCTCACCATGCTGCTCCACACGCTGGTCCTTTCTCTCCTTCTCTGTCCCTTCTGTGCTATCATTCCAGAGAAACGCAGGCACCAAGGAGACACAAGGGGCACATTATGCCTGAGATGAAGATGTTTTAGTGAATTCAATTTAAGCCGCAACATTAACGTTATTTTGTTGAATAAAACATAACGCAATAATGAGCTCACATGTGTCAACTCTATGGTGGCAGCAGTAACAGCCAGGAGAGCGCAGGCCTCCCCCCTCCCTGCTGCTTGTTAGCGTGAGATGACCTACGGACAGACTCCCTCTGAGACATGAGACACTTGCTATCCAGGGTCAAGTGCACACTGTCAACCGTGCTTCGTGAAAAAGCCAGACCCAGGCCCGGGGCACAGGCCTGTAATTCCAGCACTCTGAGAGGCTGAGGCAGGAGGATCACTAAGCCTGGGCACCTTAGTGAATTAGTGAGACTGCATCTCAAGAGCAAAACAAACAAAAAAATAGGCTGGGGATGCAGCTCAACGTGAAGGCCCTGGATTCCAATCCTATTACACCCTCCACACAAAAGAAAGAGAGAGAGGGGGGGGGGGGCATGGAGACTAAGCCATTCACAGAAGTCTCCTACTTGATGGATGTTTTCTTCTCTGAGATTTTCTTCTGCACGCAACAGCAGCCCCAGAAGGACTAGCCTGAGAAGCTCAAATGAGTCCATCGCTATCTTTGTATACTTGGCTCTGGGAGGCTGGAGTGAGGCACTGAAGAGGACCACACTCCAAGGGGAAACACAGGGGAGTGGGGGCAAAGAATCTCGATTCTGCCCCTGAGTAACTGGACCAACCACACTCTGTTATTCTTAACTGTAAATTGGGGTGTAGAAGGCACATCACAGCTGGGCCTGGTGGCACACATCTTTAATCTCAGTAATCTGGGAGGCTGAGGCAGGAGAATAACAGTTAGGTTAAGCCCAACTTAGTGAGATCTTGTCTCAAAAAATTTTAAAAACTGGTCTGAGGATGTAACTTAGCGAGAAGGCCATGGGTTCAATACCCAGGACAACAAAAAAGAGGGGACCTCGTGGCCTCTTGGAAGTAATATTCCCAGATGCCACCAACCTATAAAAGAGTTTCATTCATATGGACAGAAATCTTGACTGTTTTCCCAAAACAACATAATGTCCCCAAGCTGTGTACGCCAAATAACATCACCTAGAACTACACAAGCCAAAACTGAGAAAGTGATGTGGAAAGATACACACATCCTAGGAAGAGCAAGAAATATTTGGCACATTGCCAGAGACAACACTGTGCTTGGCACATGGTTCCACTTCCTGAACATGCAGGAAGACTACATTTCCCAGCCTCCCCAGTGGCTAGTCTCGAACCACGTGAAGACATTTCCACCAACAGGGATGTAAGAACTCACTTCATTTCTAGTTCCAGGAATGGAAAGCAAGAGTGAGCTCTCCATGCTTCATCCTTTCCCACCCATATGCCTAAAAGTAAAAAGATTAGATGACAGAATCATCAGGCAGAAAATTTCAAGATCTCTGAAATACTGTTGGAGGAGGGCCCTCAGAAAGAGCCTCTGGCCTGCGCCAGACTGTGACGTGGGTGTTAAACCCAAAACTCTAGGGTTTATTTGTCATAGCAGTATTGCCTTGTGTTAGCCTGACTAGCACACTAAGGCTCATTGAGGTCTAGCAGACAAGAAGAAAAAAAAAAGAATCAAAGAATCTAGGCCTTAATTGCATTGCTAACCTTTATTACAAACATAAAAAGAAGCACTCTGGGAGGCTGAGGCAGGGGGATCACACTGTGTTTGTGTTACTGAAAACTGAACCCAAGGCCTTCCCACATTCCCAGCTCTATCTTATTTTGAAGCAAGGTCTTGCTACATTTCCCAGGCTGGACTGGAGCATGGGCTCCTCCTGCCTCAGTATCCCAGAGGGCTAAGATCCCACCTCTCTGATTTCAACTCTTCTGCCTCTGTCTCCCACCTCTAGGGCTGCTGTGATTGCACTGGTATCACCGGCCTAGGGAAAAGTCAGCTGCTGGGTTCTAGTCATATCTCAATTTTCCTCAACCACGTAACCAAATAAATCCTCGGGTTCCCAGAACCAGGATGCGGCATGTTTGGGGACGAAGGGCTTATATTCCACTTGTCCCACGGTGGTATGTAAGCAGAGGCACTGGGACAAGCCTGTGACCAGATGCCACATTCAGGATGGCTGCCATGGCCCATCCATAGCCCACATGGAGACTCCCAGCAGGACAGACACCTCCCCTAGGGCCCATGCACAGCTTTCTGAGGTCCCTTGGGTGTCCGGGGGTAAACCAGCACCCACCACCTCTAGAGCAAACAGTCCTGTTTCATCACAAGCAGGGGGCAAAGTGGAATGTCCCAGCCAGCAGGAGCCTCGAGACAGTTGCACACCTGATGAATACCATAATGCAACAGTCCATGTCTACAGAACTCCGTCAGCAGTCACCTGAGCGTATATACTACTGTAAGAGAGCTGGTTATTTGGCTTAAGCGCTAAGGGGAAGGGGAGGTGGGAAGCAAGCGTCATACCTGCAGGGATCAGGGGGGCTCACCTTCAAAATGGCTGGAACAAGCCCTGCAGCACCCAGGGCAGGAGAGCCCCAGGGCAGGGACCAGCGGGGGTAGGAGCTGAGGCTGGCTTCCGGGGAAGAACAGCCAGGTACCCAGAGCTCAGAGGGCAGCTGGTGCTGAGGCCCAGGTGCAGGGCTGACCAGGAGGCCCTGTGTGGCCAGCCAGCAGGAGGAGTAAGGTCTGTGTCTCGGCCAAGCAAGCAGGCTGAGCCCCACACTGCACCGCCACAGTTGCATGGGGCCCTCAGGTCCACTATGAGAAACTAAATCCTTGTTCATACAGAAAAAAAAAACGCCTCTCCCCCCAGAATCCTGCCTTTATTACTTTCATGGAGGTGGTGTGAAAATTTGATAGGGCATATATCAAAGTTCCGGTGGCGGTGAGGCCTCACACCTCTGATAATGTGCTGGGCCCTGGTGTGGGCCTGGTGCTTGGGGGCTCGTGCTCTCTCTGGAGCTCCAAAGCAGCGGCTGAGTCAGCACCTTCCTAACCATCCTCCTGAGCGTGGGGACCACCTTGGAGTAGCAGGAAGGGGGAGCTGTCCATGGTGGCCAAGGGTGGGGTGGGCCGCACAGGCCCCAGCCACTCTTCCTGATGAGAACCTGCTGGGCCAGTCCCTGCAGGTGGCAGAGAGAGCTCAGATATCCCCAGTAAGTGTCCTCCCAACCTGATCCTGCCACAGAAAGTCAGCAACAGCTGCTTCGGGGTTTATAACCGCTCTGTCTCTCATGGAATAGATGATGTCTCAGGCAGCCTCCTCAATGACCCAGGAGACAATAGAACAAGATGAGTATGGGTGGGGGACCTTCTTTGTGGAAAGTGGGTGATGGGAACACAGCTTGCATTTAATTAAACTCTTTTTGCTACTTTGGATATGTTTGAACTTGCCTATAATTTAAGAAAATAACTTCACCCCCCTGCCGCTTAGAGCAATTTGGCAACATCTAATTAAATGACAAATGTCCATACCCTTGGACTCACTGAGTGCTATGTCTTCTTGAAATTCACTCCGTAGATCTACAAACAAAAGAGCCAAATGCACCATTGCTCCTTACAAACTCAAGAGTCAAAGACTGGAAAGAAGCTAAGTGCTCAACAGAGAGCAGAGTGCAGGTAAGTGACAGCAGCTCAGCATGCCTGGGAGGCAGGCCACTAACGGATGGAGTGTGGTGTGGGTTTACAGTATTCCCCTAAAGCCTCATGCACCTATGAATACTGTGTTGTGTTCGGAGGTGGGACCTGGCTAGAAGGGACAGATGCTTGGGGATTGACCTAGAGGGCTGTGTGCTGGGTCTGCCCTTCCTCCCAGACTTGATTCTGTTCCACTACGCCATGAGGAGCTCTGTCTCCAGAGCGCCAGGTCCAGCTGCAGCCCCTCCATGTGATTCCCAGCCATGAATGGTCCCATGAATGGATCTTTTGAAACTGTGAGCTAAAATAAACCAATCTTTCCTCCTTAAAGTAGTGGATGTCAGGTATTCTGTCCCAGCAATGAGAAAGTAACTAAGACAGAAATTCACACCAGAGAAGAGGGGTTTTTGCTCTGACTACCTGACCATGTGGTTTGGAAGCCTTTGGAACTGGTTTGCAGCAGGAGTTTGAAAAGGTTTGAGGATGTCTGCTGCAGAAGTTTTGGAGTGCTCTGAGCCAAGCTTAATGGGAGGTCTGGTCAGAGGTTAGAAGCCCACAAGGCTGGCAGAAGTGTGGATTGAAAAGCCCAGGCTCTGGAAGTTTCAGTTGGGAAGGAGAATTGTACTGGAAAGTGGTCTAAAAATCATGTATATTATCCTCTGGCAAAAAAGCTTGTCAGCATGTTGCCCTCGTCCAGAGACTTTGCCTGAAACTAAGATCAAGAGCAGCGGGCTACTTAACCTGGTAGAGAAAATCTCAAGGCAGCCCAATACTCAGGCTGCCACTTGGGTACTGTTTGCAGCTTTTAGCCAACTGTACAGTGAGAGACAGGGGAAAATAGCATAGAAAAATAATATAAAAAGTTTGTAGTGCTAGATTAAAATGGCCTGAAGTGGTGAGGCCAAAGCCACAGGGAGATTAGCACAAAACAAGAAGCCAAGTACTCACACACAAGACTCAGGACTCTAAAAAAGATGCCTTGAGGGCATCTCAAAAGTCAACAAGACCCTACTCTTTCCCAACTCAAGGGTGGAGAGGCAAAAGACTTTGCCTTGAGAAGTATAGCTCAGCGTCAAAGACAAAAAATGTTTGCCAAAGATCAGCCACCTGGAACTTAACCACCTAAGAACTCCAAGAACTGGACAGCAGTTGTCCATGTGGATGAGGCTACTGCTCGAGCTAGTGGCAGAACTCAATGATGTCCATGTGGTCCTGGCTTTACAGGCTTGCAGAGTGCAGGAGTTGTGGGTTCATGGAGGCTTCCACACAGATTTCAGAGGAAGGCCTTGGAGGCCAGGCACTGTGCCCTTGGGAGGCGGAGTGTGAGGTTGTGAATGAGAAGCCGAAGGTACAGTGGGGAGCCTGAAAATTTGGAGAAGACAGGAGCATGGGTCATCCCTGAGGAAGACTGCAGGCTGTGAGTGACGCAAGACCAATGGAGAAAGGATGGAGGTTATAGCCAGAGGCAACACTGTAGGGGCGGGGCCACTCCTTGGAGCCCAAATCTCACCTCAGTTTATCCCAGATGCTGGACACGGAGTTACAGGATTCAACCCTTGTCCTGCTGGCTTTAGAATCTGTTGTAGATGAGTTGCTTCTTTCCTTCTATCCCTCCCTTTTGGAGTGGGAATGCTTACCCTGTGCCACTGTACGCTTGAAGTGCTTGACTCGTTCATTTTCACCGAAGCGCACAGCTGAGAACTTGCCTTGCATCTCAGAGGAGACTTCGGATGCAGACTTCTTAGCCATGATGAAATTGTTAAGACTTTGACAATGCTTGGCAAAGGACTAAATGTATTTTGCTTAAGGAAGTAGACATGAGACTTTTGGGTGCCAGGGGCTGAACATAGTGGTCTTGATCTAGAGTGCTGTCCAAAAGCCTCATGTTCCTACGGATACTGTGTAGGGTTGGGAGGTGGGGCCTGGCTGGAAGGGAAGGGGGGGTGCTTGGGGCTTGACCTGGAGGGGCGAGTGCTGAGTCCACCCTTCCTGTCTGTCTGCCTGTCTCTCTCTCTCTCTCTCTCTCTCTCTCTCTCTCTCTCTCTCTCTCTCCCCCACTGTGCTGCAAGGATCTCTGTCTCCCAGGCAGCTCTGGTTCTAGCTGTGGCCCCACCATGTGATTCCACCATTTCCCAGCTGCCCACCCATGAACAGACGGAGACCTTCTGAAACTGTGAGCTAAAATCAATCTTTCGTTCCTTAAGTTGTAGATGTCAGTTAGTCTGTCCCAGCATCGATAAAGTAACTAAGACAGACAGAAAGGGACATGGGACATTCCCCAAGGGAAATGCTGGTGGGCAGGATCTCATTCTCCTTGCCCACACTGTGACCAACTCCTGGAGCCTGTGTGTGTGTCAGCCTGTGTGTCAAAGGGACTTTGTAGGTGTGGCCAAGTTAAGGACAGTGTGGTGAGAAGATCACACTGCTTATCCAAGTAAACCCAGAGTCATCGCAAGAGTCCCTTAGATAGGGAGCAGAGAAGGCAAGAGCCCAAGGGAGCTGTGAAGATGCCACTGGATAGCTCCCCACAGAAAGGAAAGGACCACAAACTAAGAGGTGCAGGTATCCTCCAGAAGCAAGAAAATACAAGGCAAAAATCTCGATTTTAGCCAATTAAGACTTACTCTGGATATGTGACCTCTAGAATGCAAAAAAAAAAAAAGAAGAAGAAAATTGTGTGTTCTTCTAAATCTGTGGCATTTGTTATAGCAGCAGCAAGACACTAACACATAATTTTTTTTGAGAGGGCCTCGTTCTGTAGTCCAGGTTGGTCCTAAACTCACTATGGAGCCCAGGCTGGCCTCCAACTCAGAGCAGTCCTCCAGCCTCAGCCTCCCAAATACTGGGATTACAGGCACGAGATACCTCATCCAGTTTATGTGGTGCTGGGGAACTGAACTCAGGGCCTTGGGCTTGCTAGGCATGTGCTCTAACCACTGTGCTATTTGTACATATTTTATATAGAAAAAAAGTAAGGTGTGAAACTTTGCATGAAGCCATGATGGATGGAGGTAAACACCGACATACACGCATACACTGTGGACAGAGACAAAGATACTGGCCAATCTGGTGACCATGGGGAGGGACCGGCGGCTCTGGGAAAGGATCAGAAGGGTACCTTTCACCCTGTACCCCTCTGTACCTTTTAAACCTTATAATATTTGCACTGGATAACAGAAACAATAAAATTTCTATTAAAGTAACTCTCCCTCCACTATCATGACACACAGATTTTCAACTCGGTGTATGGTGGAACAGAATCATCAAGACCAAGACCACCACTCAGAGACCGGCCCCGGGAAACCTAGGGAAGGGGGCTTGGGGATGGCGGGAAGATCAGATTTCCTTGGCTCTGCAGCACCCACCAGCCCAAACAGAAGCGGCTGGACCCCGTTTCAAGATGGCCTCGGAGGGCAAGCTTCTACAGAGTGAGTACTTCTCTCCTCCAGTTCCCACCCATCTCCCGACACAGCCTGAAGTAGCAGGAGAGGCAGGGGCCACATTCTGAGCTTTAATGTTGGTTTTTGTTGTTTTTTCTGTGTGTGCACGCGCATGCGTCCACACACAATTCTGGAAGTTGAACTCACAGCCTTAGCACTGAACTATACCCCCGGGGCCTATCCTTTTGTTTTTTGAGAGGGCGTCTTCTTAAGTACCTCAGGCTAGGCTAGAGCTTGTAATCCTCCTGCCTCAGCCCACTTTTCATGAAGCCTAGTCAGAACTTCAGTGCCAGGGCTAGACCCTTCTACCCTCCTTGCTGTCCCAGAAAATCTACAATTGGATGCCCCATTTTATGTAGGAGCAGGGAAGCTGAGGAAAGCCTGAAGAGCCCTAGGCAAAGACACTTGGGGGCCTGAAGAGATCTGGTCTGTGGAAATCATTATGCAAATGGTGCCCACTTCAGAGCTACTCAGCCTTGAGGAGCCGGCCAAGAGGATGCACAAAAGAATTGAAAGGTTGCTGATTGTCCAACTTCACTGGGGTCTAATTTAAATATTAAAATTCATGATGATCACCCAGGGCCTCATGCATGCTGAACAGGTACACTGCCACCAAGCCACATTTCCAGTCCCCAATCTGCAAAAAAATCAAAACTAGCCCCTGCACCTGGACCACAGCAGCAGCTTGATCTTCCCACACATCTTCCAGAGGTCCAAGGTGAGGCAGCTGCGCACACCTGCCCTTCCAGCTGGACACCGGACCCCAAAGCCATGCATCCTCTGGATCTGCCCTGCAGGCACCAAGCACATCCCAAACCAGAGGGAACCATTTACAGAAAAATCCAACAGTAGCCAGGCATGGAGGCACACAGCCTGGAATCCCAGAGCTCTGCAAGGCTGAGGCAGGAGGATCACAAGTTCTAGCCTAACCAGGGCAACTTAATGACTTGGTGAGACCCTGTCCCAAAACAGAAAATAAAGAGCTGGGGATGTGGCTCAGTGCGAAGGTCCTTGGTTAGGTCCTCAGTAGTGGAAGAAAAAAGGTGGGGTGGAGGCGAGGGACCCAGCAGTGTGGCCTCTACAACACAATGAGAGAATGTGGTTTGCGGTGGTGGAGGAGGCAGCCAATGGGAGTTCCTCCAGGCTGATCTGTCGTGTGAAGCCTGGGAAGAGATGGAATGTCTCAGGGATGGCAGAGACAGAGCAGAGCACTCCTGGGGGGGGGAGCGGGGGGGGGAAGCAGCCAGAGGAATGGAAAGGTTCTCCAGGGCATCTCAGAAGCAGCTAATCTCCTAGTTCTGTGGCAACAGAATCCCCCATAGAAGCATATGGTCTCACTGTCCCAGAGGCCACAAGTCTGAAATCAAGGTGTTGGCTAGGGCGTGTTCACTCTAATAGCGTAGCGCAGTGGTCCCCAAATTTTTGGCACCAGCAACCAATTTTGTAGATGACATTGGGGGAAGAGAGTGGGAGGCTGGGGGAGCCTAGCATCACCACCCATCTCCACCTCAGACCATCAGGCATTAGATTTTCGTAAGGAGCACACAACCTAGATCCCCCGTGCGCACAGTTCATAGTAGGGCCTGTGCCCCCGTGAGAATCTAATGCCGCTGCTGATCTGACAGCAGGCGGTGCTTAGGCAGTCAAGGCAGCAATGGGTGTGGCTGTGAATACAAATGAGTCTTCATACACCAGCCTGCGGCTTGCCGCCTGCCAGGGCACTTGGGTCCTAAGTCTGTGGCCTGGGACCTGGGACTGGGGACCCATGCTGCAGGGAAGGGCCCTTCCAGCATCTGGTGCCTCCCAGCCACCCTGGGGCTCCTTGGCATATGAGTGCATCATCCCAAACTCTGCCTTCAACTTCAGTGGCACTCAGTGTACATGCCCATGTGTATGCGCCCCTCTAGTCACACCAGACAAGGGACCAGCCTAGTCCATACGACCTCGTCTGAACTCCTCGGGTCTTCAAGAACCCTACTTCTGAGTCAACTCCTCCTTCATGCATCTTTTTTGGGGATGACAACTGGATTCATGAATGTGCATGTATGTTCCTAACAGTCCTCAAACAGTACATTGTGAAGAGTATGTTTTACCTTATAAATGTCAAGCCCCTATCAAGAATTGGAGGAAAACCTAAATGAGCGATAACTACCAAGTCCCGCCTCTCTTGCCAGCTTCTCAGAGATAAAGCCAGACGTTACACCCCCTACCGCTGAGGCAACTGAAGGCGAAGGCACTGTCAAGAATTCTCCTTCTCTCCCTTAGGGCATCAGATGCGCATTCCCTCCCCATCAAGTCGGCCAGGGCTCCGAGGGTCTAGCCCTTCCCGAAGGTTGGGAAAGGCCCAGGCAGAGCAGCCTCTAAATTAGCAGGACCTGCCAGCTGCTCCCTGCCTGTCCCCCTGTGTCGCACTTGGCAGACGAGAAGGAATTTTTAAAGACTGATTATACATTCTTTTTTATTGGTGCCGTGTTTGTAGTTATTTGTTGTCCCCAGCTGGTGCCACGGCAGGTGATATAAAAAGATCTATGAATAATGGATTTGACAGCCCCGAGTTGGTGGACAACCCTGCTGCCAAGCAGGCAGGGACCGGGGACCGAGGGGGCACGAGGGAAAAGCCCATCTCTGCCTCGTTCTCCCCAAGGCGCGCGGGCTGCAGTTGTCCACATGAGGAGCAGGTGGGGCTGCACGTGGCCCCACACACACAGGGTGTCCACACAGCACCACCCACTTCCAGAAACCCAACCCAGCTGCAGGAGGATGCGGGGTCCAGCATCCTGGTAAGAGTGCTCAGGTGAGGGGTGCAGCCACAGCTGCGGTTGCTATTGAAAGTCCCACTGGGGGAACAAGCTCTCCAGACAGTGCTGCGTACTCAGGGGACCTTCCCTACATGAGCACTTGGTCTTGAGGGACAAGCGCGGAGCTGTGACTTTGCAAAGCAGGAGATTAGTTGCAACAAAACAGAAGAAGGTGACACATGATTTGGTGGCTTCCTGGGGAGAAGTGGAGAGTTATTTATGCCCAGGGTGTCAGGGTCCCTCCTGAGCTCTTATTCTCTCTAGCCTCCTTCCACAGGGGCCCTATAAGATAGATGCTCGCCTTCCCAGCATCCCTTGCAGCAAGGGCAGCCATGTGATCCAGGCTGTCCAGTGGAATGTAAAAGGATGCCTCCTGGTACTTGTGAGAAAGACATTTTCTCTCTGAGTGAGACTCAGGGCTAGAGGATGAGGTTCTCAAGGTAAGGACTTTAGAGGAAGAGGAGGGACCAAACAAATTAATTTCATTAAATGCTGACAACCTAAAAGTTTGTCTTTACCCATATCAAACACAACTGGAATGCCCACCACTAGGAACTTAAATAAATTATATGTACTGGTAGAATACTAGACAGTTGTTAAAAAGGGTGAGGTATGCTGAGATATTTACAAATTCATGATGCCATGTGAGGTTTTCTTCAAGATAATGCAGAGAGGGAGCAAGCAGACGGGATGGGGGATCTGGAAGAGGTAAGACGGCACAGGCTCTGTCCCTGTGAGGCTGGAGGAAGAGTTGGAGACCCTACATTATTTTCATCACTCCCAGATTCATTTGAAAGTTTTCATCATGAAGAGGTTTTTAAAATAAGGCTGTCCACCTGGACCTTCTTGTGAAGAGGTATGTGACGTAGTCTAATGTAAAAAGAAACCGCAGGTTGAAAAACACATGTACAGCATTCTCCCCTGTCTGTGTGCGTGTGTGCATTTTGCTTGAATGTAAGTATACAGAATTATCTAGAAAATGCACAACAAACCAGAAACGGTTTTGAATTTAGCTGTTGTTTTCCTCTTCCCGCCAGCCTGTCTCTGCCTCACCTTCGCCAGCCCCTGGCTCCAGGCCCACACACTGTAAGCGTTCAGCAAGTGTCTGCCAGGTTGGCCAAGGGCCCCTGCATGCCTCCCACCCGTGGAGCCTGGGACCCTGTGAATCCCCCAGTGAACAAGCGGCAGACAGGCCCAAGCAGCCCCTGGAAGTGATTACCACCCCAGAGAAATGTATTTTAGTCCTTTAAGAAAGAAAAACCAGGCTGGGTCCCACGGTACAGGCCTGTCATCCCAGCAATCTGGGAGGCTGAGGCAAGAGGATCCCAAGTTTGAGCCCAGCCTAGGCAACTTAGTAACTTAGTAAGACCCTGTCTCAAAACTAGAAGAGGGCCGGTGATGTAGGTCCACTGAAGGCGCTGCCTGGATCCCCAGTACCACTACAGCAGAATCGCCTAAGGCCCCAGGGCTGCGAATCACCTGATGAAGGCGGCTGATAAGGAGACCACAGACCTGATAGGAACTGGAAGCGTCCTGCCAGGACCAGAGGTCAGCTCCCAGGGGCTCAGCTGCCAGGACATCAGCTGCCAGGGTACCACTGAGACCTGGTGGAGGGGTGAGGGGTGGGAGGGGGGATAGGGCACTCCTTCACAGAGCATCTGCCACAGCTGCGTGCACTTTGGTAAGTTGGACTTGGGACAAGATCTAAGTCTCTCTCGTGCACCAGACAGGCCAGGGCATGCCCTGGACCCACAGTAGCACACCTGCACCTCAGGGCAGGTCCTCACATCTCCTGGCCTTGTGGGAAGTAAAGAGGTGACCAAGAATGCCACCCCCTGAGCTATGAGTGATGCCCGCCCCAAGGCCTAATGCAAGAACTGGCTTCCTGCTGTGACGGCCCCATCCCTGACTCCCAACCCCGACCCTGGGGTAGGTAGGTGCTCCACCTCCTTGGGCAGGTGCTCCACCACTGAGCTACCCCCGCCCAGCCCTTTTTCTATTTCATTCTGAGGCAAGGTTGAACCGCCTTAGCTCCTCTTCACTGGGTGACCACTACTGCCCCACAGAATATCCTGTGATGGCAAACGTAGCCCTTCCTGTCCTATTCGGAAGCCACTAACCATGTGGGGACCTTGAAACATGGCTGGTGAGACTAAGGAAGTCAAATGTCTTTTTTTGTCTTCTTTTCTTTTTCTTTTCCTTCCTCCTGCCTTCCTTCCTTTTTTATTTTTTGGCAGTACTGGGTATTGAGCCCAGGGCCTTCACCCTGAGCTATCCCCTCTGGCCCTATTTATTTTTTATTTTTTGAGAGAAAGGGTCTCCCTAGGTTTCTAAATTGCCTAGGCTGGAAGGAACAATCCTCCTGCCTCAGCTTCCCAGGGTGCTGGAATTACAAGTGAATATCTAATCTCATTTCATGTTACCTAATTTCTACTCACATATTCAGGAGGCCAGGGGCCACCGTTTTGGACAGCAGTTCTAGAAGAATCATAGGAAGCTACGGAGGACACTATCCTACCTTGGGTTCACTTTTCTTCCTAGCTGTTGGGTTCTAGATTCTTCTTTTCTGTCACATGGCTGATACCAAGCAAATACATTTTGTCCTCCCAAGAGATTAACATTTGTAACACTTGCCTTGTGCCCGACCCTGATTTACATGTATTCATTTATAACAACTGCCAGGCAGCTGTTATATCTGTACCCATGTTACAGATAGGTACACTAAGGCTCAGAGTGGCACCATGATGTCTCAAAGTTACACAGCTATGAAGAGGCAGAGTTGGGATTTTGAACTCACCCTGGGTCTGGCAGCTAGCACCTCTTAACCATGGCACAGCCTGGCTTCTTTTGTCTGAGTGCATGTCATCTCTGTCCAGCGGCCATGGAGGCCAGTCCGGCTTCACTGAGTCACAATCTGCAGCCCTGGGCCTCGCTCATGTCTTCCCGCACCTGGCACAGGCCTCCCCCTCTTGCTACTCCTCCCACTCATGGTTCCTATCTTGCTGCTGTCATTTGAGGATTCCGTTTCCTTCCGCTGCACTCATAATCTGAGAGCTCATCCTCCTGGCTGAGTTCCCAAGGGACTGGGCAGAAGGCAGACCTGGGGCAGGGCCAGGAGACAATGACAATCACTGGTTTGGCAAGAAAGCGCCACACTGTCGCGACTCATTCTGACACTGGTAACTCCTGCCATGGAGCAGGGCCACCCGCTAGCTTCCTGAAGCTAGCACTAGCATGAAAGTCCCAGCAGAGAGAGCAAAGCTGTGGTCCTCCCAGCCAGCCCCCAGGAGCAAGGCCTTCAGGACAAAGCCATAAGCCAGGCGGCTGGCAGAGGGCAGCTACCTCCTCCCATTGCTGGGGACCCATCCTCTCACTGAATGCTAGGGGAGACTGAGGCACTGACCTTCAAGACGGCTGAAATTCTTCTCCTACCATGGCACTGAGGCTGCTGGAGTCATCAAAGCCACAGAAACTGACACACCTAGCCAGGTCATGTTTCAGAAATGGGGTTCCCAGTAATCCCACCCCACCCCACCCCCATCCCATCAGGACCACACTGAGGGCAGCCCATAGGGAATGGGTCCACATGGAGCAGGCTGGGATTTCCAGTGTCATGTCAGATGATCAGTGATTAGGTACTGCAACAAATCCCCAAGTCCTGGTCCTCAGAGAAAGGCAGACTTCAGGGCTGTCCACCCTAGGAAAGCCAAACAATCACAGCACAACTTTCGGAGATGAAACAAGAGCTGAAAAGAGGCCAAGAGAGTGGAGGAGCAGAGGGACAGTCTCAATGAAGAGGCCAGGTCCACCAATGGTCCCCATCAGGACTGCACTGACCAGGGAGAATTGGTCACAGAAGGTGGGAAGGGCAGCCTCCATACCACAGCTCCACCATATGAGGCCAAGTCCCTCAGGAAATCCCTTCTAGACTTTGTTAAATGTAGTGAGCAAGATGGGTAACAACTTCTCCCTAAAAGAACATTAATGGCAAAATAACTCATCTGCATAGTAGCCCAAGCTGAGTCTTTATCAGGCATCCTAAGTGCTCTGATAATAGTGACCTGAACTTGTAAAGGACAAGGGGTGGGAGACAAAGGATCTTAACTGATTGGCTCCTAAATTAGTGACTTTCCTGCAGGGACAAAATACCTGACTCCCACATCTTAATGAAGAAGAGGTTCACTTTGGCTCATGGTTTCAGTGGGTTCAGTCCAGAATCGGCTGATTACCAGGAAGAAACAGCAATGGCAGCAGGGCCTGGTTGAGGATAGCCCTGTGGGAAGCAAAGCGAGAAGGAAGGAGCCAGGGAAAAGAATAGACCCTTCCAGGTTACACCTCAGTTACCGACGTCCAACCAGGCCCCATCTCTGACAGCACAGGAAATCACCCATGGATGAATTCACTGCTGAGCCCAGTGCTTTCTGGTATCTAATCACCTTCCAAAAGCATGAGGCATTTTGGGTCTAAACCACAACAGCTTCCGCTACTGAAGCAAGGAGAACAGAGCTCCAGACTTCAGATATGTAGAGTTCATTTCATCCCTTCTCACTCACCCTCTACCGAAAGGAAACAACTCTTCTCTTTAACCAAAAAGGTAACTGTGTCTGACTATATATGGGCCTCCCTAAAACACCTGTGCACCTTGTGATGTGAACTGTATCACCCGGAGCAAGAGGCTGTGCAACACGCAAAGCTAAAGTCAGACTTTCCCTCGAATTATTCGTTTGGAAGAGTTAGACACCCTGTGTACCAGACAAGAGCCCACATCTGCCTGTGGGAAGCACCAACCCTGCTTCACAGAGGCACCTGAAGAGTAATGGCTGCCCGATGCAGTACTGAGCTGAGGGGAAATGAAGAGCCTAATAAAACGAGGGATTTTCCAATTGCTATTGCTGCTCAGACACTGGCGATGCTAATTAAAGGGTAGAATAGTAAATACCCACTCCTTTGCATCCCATTAAGTGCTCAGATTATTTCTCAGAAGTATTGGTAGAAAAGAGTGCTTTTGATTATCATGGCTCACAGATAAACAGAGGCAAGCACGGCAGAGCTGAAAAAATTCCATGAGACCAAATAGGGAAAAAAAAAAAAATCACAGTTTCCTAAGACTCCAGCTCATGGTATCTTTGGGGAAGGGTGTGTTGAGAACACAGCATCAGCACACAATTTCAAGTTAGGGACATCAGTGAGTCCATGTGCAAACACCGGAACCTCGAGTGGATTTCAGAGCCACTGAAGTCCCTGGTCACGTCAATGTCAGCTAATTCTAAATAATAAAAGAGCCAGCACCACAATGCGTACAGAGTGCCACCCTTCTAGTCAATTCCTCTTTGCAGGGCAAAGTCAATTTAGATGTAAGTTAAACAAAGTACCTCCACGAAGAATTGAGAATTATGTCGAATGCCAATCAGAAATGCAATAAATAAATATTAGAGGATTTGCAAGTTAAAGCAACCATAGCCGTTCCATTATCAGAGAGGAAAATGTGTTACTTGTCGAGGTTTCAGATAAGACACTAGGAATGGAAAGAGAACAAGTTTTCATAACTATTTCCCTAGGTTCAAGGAGAGTAAGAATAAGATGATTTCTCAACACATAAAAGAAGATGAGACATGCATTCCACAAGCATTCGACTCGCATCACCCTGCTGGAGCCAGGCGGGATCTGGTGCCCGGGACATGAGCCCGGCTCTCCTGGCGCTTACATTCTCAGAGACAGACAGCAGACAAGCAAATGCAGATCAGCTCAGGTGGGGGCGTGGTGGGGGGAGTATACTTGAGAGCACCTTTTTTCCACCAAGGGCCATTGGGATGTTCATGACAAAATGATCAACTTGAAAGTTAGCAGCCAGGCCCAGTCGTGCAAGCCCATAATTCCAGCACTTTGGGAGGTTGAATCAGGAGAATCACAAATTAGAGTCCAGCCTGGAACACTTAGTAACTTAACAAGATCCTGTCTCAAATAAATAACAAAAAAGGGATATAGCTCAGCCCAAAGGCCCTGTATTCATTTTCCAGTACCGGGGGGTTGAGCCTGGAGGGATCCCATCATAAAATGACAGGTGGGAGAAAGGAAGGACAGGATCTCACCCATCTGTGGACAGCAGGGCTAATGCCTCCTAGAGTCATTCTCCATATCCGTGGATTCTACTTCTACGGATTCAACCACATGCCATGTACAAAGATTTGGAAAATGGACAATTGCATCTGTACTACACACAGTAGAGTGGCTATTTACAAAGCATATCCTCATATGAGGTGTCATAAGTAATTCAGAGACTATTTAAGGCACCATGGGGGACGTTCAAACGTTCTCCGCAAACATGTTTGCCTGTCATACAAGGGACTAGAGCATCAGCATCCTGGAATTAATCCCTCACAGACGCTGAGGGGCAACCGTAGTTAGCATTAGATCAACATCCTAAGGCAGAGCCAGAAGCAGGGATTCAGTGCTCAGATCGCTGAGGGAGAGCTCTCAGGAGGAGGATGTGAGGAAACAGGACAGGGCAGGCCAAGTTGCCGATTGAACCGTGGCCCCTGCTGGAGGCCAGCTCTGCTCTGATCCCACAGGAACTGTACCACCCTATTATCTCACCCCCAGGCAGGAGCTGTGTGCATCACCGCCCATGACCTTGTTGCACAGGTCTTTCTGGTCACCTGTTCTGCAAACCAGATGGCCATAGTCCCACAACCATCACCATCCCTCTCTTTGATTCTAATACCAGCGAATTCCAAGGTGTTTTTCAGAACCTCCAAATTTGGGGGGAAAGTGTCACACAAGAGCTCTCAGCGGATAGCTTCGCTCAGGTTGTATCCCTAGCAATCTAGCCACCCATTCCTGGAACTGGAATCTGTTGAGTACCTACTGTGTGCCAGAGTCTGGTTCCAGAAATGCTCTGTAACAACAAACCTGTTTAATGGCATGTACATCTCACAGCGAACTCACTGGTGATGGCCCATTACTTTCTTTCACTAGCAGCTTTACTGAACTTTGCCGGAATGACCTAATCAGCCAGGGGGCAGGTACCTGAGGGTATTTTCACCATGTTGCAACTGCTGCCTGACCATGCAGACAGCTGCCCAAGTCTGTGAACCTACTAAGTACTATTGTATAATCTAGTAACTGTTGTTTTGTTATCTACTAAGTGTTGTTGCCTTACCTTCTGTGACCATCCAATTTGGTGAACCATGTGTCACATGAATAACTTTTCCTGAGGAGATGTGAATACCACATCTGTTTACCCCCAGATGGGTCACAACAAACAGGCCCAAGTAATGACTGCGCCAAAGTTCAATTTCGTAAACCAACGAGTTCACTGGGGTTACTTAGAGAAGTGTGGGTAGGAAGTTACCTAGAGAAGCACTCAGTGGGGGGTTGGCTAAAGAAGCACTGGTGAGGAGCGGCAGGCACCACCCAGGCCAACGGGGGCTGTGTCGAGGGCTGCCCATGTCTGGGAATCTACTAAGTATTGCTGACTAGCCTACTGTAAAAGTGTGGGTTATGTGGTGTATGAGTCGAATCTCCAAAAAGAACCTCCTATACAAATAAAAATTAACCAAAAGAAAACACTAAAATCAATGGTGATCATAAGCTATAAACGAGGCAGTCTGGGCTTTGCTAGGACCAACCGGTAATTCACAACAGAAACAAAGTTCAGGTGAGGTTAGAGACCTCACCCGGCAGATGCTAGCCCAGATGCAGTGTGAAGGACCCCTGCTGTGAACAAGCGCTAAGTGAGATCATTATGTTTGCAACCTGTTACCCTCGTTCAGTTTAACAGGTGTGCGAAATCCGCTGGGGTTCTTTGTGATGCTGGTGAAAATACCTACAACCAAATGTGACTGTGTATCATCTGAGGACTTTCTTATTCCTCCAGTGGCCCAGAACACTGTGATGACCAGCTTGCCCAGAGCCAAGGAGAAATTGCAGTCACCCAGCCCATTGGGAAACCTAGCTCACAACCTCTGTGACAGGTGGACAGTGACATGAGGACTTTTCACAGGACAGGCATGATCCCAACTTGACTCACAAGATAGCTTGAGAGAACAGGATACATTTTGATTGATTTTTCCTGAACCAACCATTGGGCAGAACATCCTTTGGCCCAGCTTTCGGATACTATGACAAAATACCTGAGACAAGCAACTTAAAAAGAAAGGTTTGGGGTCACAGTTTTGGAAATGTTAATCCATATTCAACTGGCTCTGTTGCTTTTCAGCCCACAGCAAGGCAGGACGTCAAGGCAAAGAGTACACGCCAGAACACAGCTGCTCACTTCATGGCAGCCAAGAGCAGAGGGAAACAGGGGGGCACAAGGGCCCCAGGATCCCTTTCAAGTACATGCCCCAGTAACCCAACTTCCTCCTACTGGGCCCCACCTCTTAAAGACCCCTCCACCTCCAGTAGTGCCACAGTTTGAGCATCAAGCCTTCCACTCAGGGCCTTTGGGGATGGTCTCAGGGACTTTTCATTACTGTGACAGAGATACCTGGCATTCACGACATAAGGGAAGAAAGGTTTATTTCAGCTCAGAGTTTCAGAAGGTCACAGCGCATTCAGGGGCAGCTGGTAATGGTAAAAGCATATGCTGGAGGCTTAGCCGTTAACAGCATGGCAGATGGAAGTCAAGCGAGGGAGGAAGGCCAGAGCTAGCGTGTACCCCTCCAGGTTCTGTCTTCCACCACCCACCTATAACCCTCCCACCCCCGGCCAGGACCCACCCTTTAGCGGCACACAGAATCCACAGGTAATCTACAGCATCCAAATACATGAGGCTTTTTGGGGGGTACATTCCAGATCCAAGCCATAACAGGAACCATGAGGACCCAACCAGAGCAGTGCTTCTCCCTGAACACCCTTCCCCAGACACCCGTCCACCTACCTCCCTTGATGTGCCGGGGTTCAAACACCTGCCCCCGCACCTGCTGCTGATTACTCAGTGCAGGTCCCCCCACCCATCTCCATGCCTCAGTTTCCTCACCTGCAAAACAGGAAACAAAACCACAGCACCCTCGATGGGCTGTGGCTAGGACTAAAAGACTTGATATGTGTTGTAAAACTTTCAGAGTCTGGCACGGCGGCACATGCTGTCATCCCAGTACTCGGGGAGGCTGAGGCAGGAGGATCACAAGTCTGGGCAATTTAGGGAGACTTGATCTCAAAATTTTAAATGTTTTAAAGGGCTGAGAATGTAACAAAGTGCAAAGTGCTTGGGTTCAATCTCCAGTACTGAGAAAAAAAAAGAAAAGGCATTCAGAAGGATTCCAGGTACACAGGGAGCCTCCCCTTTGCACAGATCACGGTTGTCAGCATTACAGTATTACAGGCTCTGAGCTGCATCTAGGAAGGCACTTTGCCTTTCTTCTTCCTAAAGTTCTTCATCTCTAGGTCTCTGATGCAGCAAAGCAGCATCCTTCCGCTTAAACCTCCCAGAACCCCTGGATCCACCAAGCATGATGTTAGCTAAGGCACAGTTTTCCTTCTGGGCACTGGAATATAAAATGGGTTTTTAAAATTTCTTTTTCAGCAACTTACATTTCAACCAAGGAGATCACAGCCTCAATTAGACCCATGTGGACATGAAGACCCTATCCAGAGCTTCGGGTCAGGATTTAAAGAAGAACCAACTAGTGGACCCTTCTGATAGCATCCTCCTGGAGCCCCTGACAGGCAGGCTCCTGGGAGTGGCCTCCATGCCCAACACTGGCCCCTGGCCATTGCCCCAGAGATGCCCCTGGACCCACATCCCCAGCCACCAGGCAGACACCAAGGCAGCCACCAGGAAACTGTTGGTAGAGTCTGACCTGCCCTCACATAGAAAAGAACCATAAGGGGTCCTTTAAAAGGAAAAGGGGAGATTCAGGCCTGGTGGCCCTCTCCTGTAATCCCAGCACTCTGGGAGGCTGAGGCAACAGGGTGCCGTGTTCAAGCCCAATCTGGGCAATTCAGTAACTTAGCAAGACGCTACCTCAAATTTTTAAAAATTTAAAAGGGCTGGTGATATAACTCAGTGTGAAGGCACTGGTTTTAATCCCCAGCACTGCAATTAATTACTTAATTAAAATAAAGTGGAGTGAGGGAACTCACATAGAAAGTCCTGCCAGAGATAAGAGCAGCTCTGAACAGACAGTGGGGCTGCAGAGAAGCCGTGGACTCACTAGGAACAATTATATCAGCCTCAGGCCAAAGGAAGGCACAGGCTAGTAGGCAGAGCCATGCTGACCCCAGGAAATAACTCACAGGTGGCTATCTGCCAGGAGGAGCGAAGCCCTACGTCCACTTTTGCTGAAAAAGACAAGATCTAGAATGATATTGCCTTTGTTTTATTTTTTTCCTTAGTACTGGGGATTAAAGCCAGGTCCTTTGCACTGAGCTACGTACCTAGTTGTTGGTGTTTTGTTTTGTTTTGTTTTCAGGAAGGGTCTCACTAAGTGCCTCAGAGTGAGTTTGAACTTGTGATCCTCTTGCCTCACCCTCCAGGATGCTGAGATTACAGGCATGTATCACCATGCCCAACTAATACTACTAACACTTGTAATTCTCGATCTTTTTTTTTTTTTAAGTCAGGGTCTCCCTGTAGTCCAGGCTGGTCCTGAATTTACTAGAGAGCCCAGCTGGCCTTGAACTCACATCAGTCTTCCTGCCTCAACTCCTGGGTGCTGGAATTACAGGCATGAGCCACCACACCCAGCTAATTTTTATGTGGTATGGGGAGATCAAACCCAGCACCTTGCACATGGTAGGCAAGTGCTCTGACCACTGAGCCACCAACCCAGCCCAACCGCTAAGTCTCAAGACTTCAAAATCTTAAACCTGAGCACTATGAAGGAAAGGTGCAGGTCTCTGGGAATTCACAGCACCCATCTATATATGGTGTTTGCAAATATTGGCCATTTTTTTCTTCTTCCAGGAGAAACCTAAATAATACTGTCTCATGGTTGTCAAAAGTTTAAAGCTATTATGCTTAAAGAGGCATGTATTATTTTTCCCTTCTAAACCACTGCCCTGGGACTTTCTTGTAAACTTACAGGAAGCAATTTTTTGGAGAAAAAAAAACCTACATAAGTAGACAGGCCCCCAAATTACTGAGGATCTTTGCTGTTTGAGATTTAGGGTTTTGTTGCAACCATGTTGCCCTTCTCCTGCCAGGAACTCGGGGAAGGAAGGTGTTTGCTGGTGACCAGTAAAAGTCACGCATCCCACAAACTGATCTTCAGCAGATTGGCTCTTAGTAAATTGGTCATTCAGCAGAATGGTCATTAGGCAAATAAGTTGTTTGGCGAAGAAGTCATTCGGCAAATCGGCTTGCAACGACCGGCCCTCTGAGAATTTTCTGCAGCAAGCTCTTTCTTGGACAAAATGGACATTTCATTTCCAAAATTAATAATTTGCTCGTGCCTGGATGGGAAATGTCACAGGGACCAGGAGCCACCAGAACAGCCTCTTAATCATCAGACAATTAAAACCAGTTGATGGGGAAAAAAAAAAAGTAGGACCAGAGACACACAGAGATTGCTCTGAGACACAGCCATGGGACTCAGCATTGTGATGGAAAGTCTCATAGTTCTATGTGACACCAGTGAGACATCCACAGCCAGGGAAAAAAAGGGGGGAGTGGTCTTTGGGTTTCCTGTGACTGACCACTGCGCACCATCACTGCCTGCTGCCCATCACTGGAGGCCAGCACTGGAGGAACCAGAAGCCACAGCCAGCTTTCTAGGATGGAAACCTACACAGGGCAAAGGGGACAGCGCTCAGAAGATCCCCCAGCTTGGGTTTACAAAGCTCCTGTTACCCTAAAGTTCCTGATTCTTAGCTCAGCATACCTGTAATTCTAGCATTATGGAAGGCTGAGACAGGAGGATTCCAAGTCCAAGTACAGCCTGGGCAACTCAGCAAGACTGTCTCAAAATTTAACAATTAAAACCTTTTAATTAAAAAAAAAAAAAGCCAGGCCTGTGGTCCTGGATTCAATCTCCAGTACCACCAAAAAAGAAAGAGGGCTCTGTGTTTGTACTATGCACCAGGTCCCAAAATGTATGTAATCAGTTGTACGTACTACTCTCCTGGGACTTGGGAAGAAAAGTGCCACAAGTAAGGTGTCTAGCAACAAGAGAAATGAGCTGTCTCACAGACCTGGAGGTGGAGTTCAAAACCAGGGGGCCAGCAAGGCCATGGTCTCCGGATCCTGCTTGCTACTTCTAGCTCCTGGCGGGACTGACAACCTTTGGCCTCCCTTGGTTGTAGCTGCATCACCCCAACCCCTGCTCGCAAGATCACAGGGCATCTTGTCCTGTGACTCTGATTTCACACAGTTCGCTCCTCTTAGAAAGACACCCACAGCCACGCCCAGTGTGGTCATGTCTGTAATCCTGCCTACTCAATCAAGAGGCTGAGGCAGGGGGATCACAAGTTCAAGTCCAAGCCTAGGCAACTGAGACCCTACTGCAACAACAACAACAACAAGGACTGGGCATGTGTGGCTCAGCACTCCCTGGGTTCAATCCCTAGGACAAAAACCAAAAGGCACAAGGTGTTGGATTCAGAGCCCCCTCTAGTCTCGTATGACGTTATCATCTTAAGTTGATTGCATCTACAAAGACCCAATTCCCAAATAAATTGGAGTCCCTGGATACTGGGGGCTGGGACTTCCAATTTATCTGTTTAGGAGGTATAGTTTAACCTTCAGGTTGGGTTCTGCCACCAACCAGTCATGTTGTGGGCCTTGGCATCTCTTTCAATGTCCCAATGGTTAAATCAAGAGACAGAGACTCCAGTAATGTCCCTATTACACACAGTCTGGCTGCACTTTACCCTGAGGAAAGTGAGACCTTAACCTTAAGTTCCATGATAAGAGTCCACATTGAATGTAATTTATAAGTGAGCATAAAATTTTTCTGTAAGTTGAAACATGACCTGTAAAGGTTTCTACACCCTGAAGCAAGATTTTAGGGGGGAAAAAAATCAATGGGTGTTTATTTTTTCTTTTTTTACAGAAACCATTAACCATGGGAGAAATAAAGGAAAAACTTCGCCATAGTGATTGAACACCCATGCCCGCAGCATAATTTCTAAAGGCCACTATGCCATGGGGCTAAAATACATTTGGTTGTTATTATATTATAGAAGGTCTCAAATCCAGAAATGGAATCTCTCATCTAGTTCATATACAAACTCCCTCTGGCAACTGGCAGGACAGCTTCGCTACATCCCAAGCTTCTCACAGATCACCACCACGTGAACCTATTATTCTGTGGGTTTTTCTTTTTCTTTTTTTCAGCATTGAGATTTTGAGATGGTCTCACTAAATCCCTAAGTTGCCCAGGCTAGGCTCAGACTTGAGATCCTCCTGCATCAGCCTCCCAGAGTTCTGGAATAAAAGGCCTGTTCCACCAAGCTCAACTGCTTTGCCCTTTAGGCAGCTGTCCTAACTACCACTTACACCTGAGCACGCCATGCCTGTGAGGTGCACAAGACCTTAAAAACTTTGGTGCCTCCCAGGCATGTCCAACCTGTGGCCCACCAAATTTTTGACCCTTGTTTTCTGAGTGAAAAGGAATTCTCTTAGACTGCATTAGAAATAACTAACACATGCCACTTTTTTGTTGCTGTGACAGAATCCCAGACATACACAATTTAAGGGGAGGAAAAGCTTACTTAGTTTTAGCTTTAGTTTCAGAAGGTCACAGTCCGCTCATGGGCAGCTGGCCACAGGGGAAGCACACGGCAGAGGCAGAAGTGGAGGCAGCTCCTCACAGCTTTGCAAACAGGAAGCCAAGTAAAATCCAGTTCCCAAAGGAAGGCTGAAAGCAGCATGTATTCTTCCAGGTCCCTGCCACATGTTCTGCTCCTTCCAGGTTTAACCCCCACCACATGCTTGTAATCTAATCCACATGCCTGCAATCCATCGAACCGGGCCACAATCTCCCAACAGCACATGGTTCCACAGACAAACTATAATATCCAAATAAGTGAGACTTTTGGGGAACATTCCAGATCCAAACCACCATAATATGTAAGTAATAAAATTTCCTTTTAAATTTTCCTTTAACATTAAAGACTAAATGAAAAAAAAAAAAGCATCTGACTATAGGCTGGACACACCTATGACCCTGTCAGTGCCAAAAGCCCATACTCCAAGATGTGGCCTGTCCTCTGTGTGCCGGTCAGTTCAGTGGCTCTCAGGGGTCCTCCCTCAATCTGCTGCTGTGTGTGAGTCATAAAAGGCCAGACCAGCCCAAGATTAACATCTTAGGAAGACACCATAGTGTACTGTTATCACAACAAATATAAGAGCCCTTTTGTTCCCAAAGGGAAGGTAATTAATAATTAATACTTGTGTTAAGAGAATTAAGCTCAGGATTTATGTGTGGGCCTAACCCGTTCCCACATCAGGCAGAGAACAGATCAAAACAGCAAAAGCAAGTTCTGCTCCTCCTAAACCACCAAGATCCAGTCCTGCTCCAGACTCACGGGGGCAGCTGAGTGACTGTGTTTCTGAGTAATGTCACTGAGAGATTTTGGCACCACTTGGCCTCACAAACTGTTTATTCTGTGTAAAGCCACAGCAATGTCCGCAGTCAGCTCTAGTGATTCAAACCAACAATATTCAGGGAACAAAAGATGAACTTTGTTTTGGTCCCATCTGTGCTCCCTGGTTCTGTGGAAGAACAGACAGGAGAGCACACCTACTTACATCCAGTTAGAAACAATTCTCAGTTTCACATAGCTGGTGGGGCCCCAGGGTTCCTCCTCTGAAGCAGGTAGGTAATAAGGTCCAACCTGTCCCCTCACCCATCTTCTGCAAACACCCTCAGCAAAGGAGCGGGACTCCTCCAAAGGAGAGATCCCCGTTAGACTGGCCTCACTAGATGGTAGGCCTCTCAACTTAAGACACACTCACTTTGAGCCGAAACCATTCTCCCTCTCTGCTCATCCTCTACACCTCCACCACCTCATCACCCCCAGGAGCCAATTCCCAGGCTTTCTTCTTATTCCTTCCTGTAAGGGCCAGCCCACAGGGCCATAGTTCAGGGTTATTTATGGAGTTGCAAATTCGGATTTAGTCAGCCTGAGGAGAAAACCAGGCGCAGCGGGAAGTTCAATCACACTTTATTCAGGTACATTAGCGAACACAGCAGGCACAGGAGGACTCCTCAGGTCATGTCCCTAAGGCGCCTACATAGATCACTACCCAAAGTCGTCACACGTCGTCCCCATAAGCTGCCTCCATTAGCTGGCCCCTGACAAGACATAAACCCAGAACTTATATAGTAATACAGAGAAAAGTGGCCTTCTGTCAAGCTGTCACACAGGAGGAGTGTCTCAAAGTTAACGGCCTGACCCAGCGGAGTCAGCATAGCTGTGTTTATCAAGGAAAGGCTCAAGGCCACAGCAAGAGGACTCAAGGTTACACCGTGCAAAACCCCAAGGAAAACCCAGGGCGTAAGTCACTCCGTGGTTGCCTGCACTTCCTCTGCAGGATCAGAGCGCCTCCTGGAAGCACTCTCGGGTTTGTATTGCTATGGTACTTCGACATCCACTTCCGCCATGAAGGCCCGAGCGGGACTAGACCTGGGTTTTCCCACTGTCCCAACCCCCGTGCCGTGCATCTAGTAAGCAGGTGCTTAAGCATCTGGAGAACCAATGACGTGTGACAGACCCAAAAGCTGGAAGAGACGGAAGGTGCTCCTTGCCTCCCGCCCTGTCCCACAGGGCAGCGCAGACTGGGACGGTGCTAGATCACGCGCCCTCAGCTATGGCCCAAGAAGATCCTCCAGAGGGGCAGGAACAGGGGAATGACAACACTGGCCGCTGATAACGACAGTTCGACCCTTCTACTCAACGCCCACCTCGTCGCCGGGTACCCCAACCCCACGCCCCTCGCGGTGCCGCCCCAAGCACCACTTCCCAAGAGCCGAGCATGGTCTGGCCAAGCCCTGGGCCCTGCACCCAGCGCCCACACAGCCGGGGCCTCCCAGCGGGGTCTCAGTTTCACCCCTTCCTGCGCTCTGCCTCTCCGGACCAGGGTCCGGCTGGCCACGCTTTAAAATCAGCTTAACCCCCGTCAGCCAAGACCCGCCTGCCGGGCCGTACCCCTCGTCTAGCCTCGGCCTTCCCGTAGCCCCGCCTTCCGGCCTCCGAGGCCCGCCTCGGCTCCTTCCAAGCCGTGCTCCAGACCCGAGCGTCACCAAGGCCCTCCTTCAGCCGCGCCTCCAGGCTGCCGTCATCCTACCGGGCCTAGGCTTCCATCGTCCAGGACCCGCCCCTATCTCGCCCCACGACGCCATCTTTCTGATCCATTCCCGAGCCCCGCCCCCTTCCGGCTCCGCCACTTCCGCCCGTCTCCGGGCAACGCTAGTCCCGCCCCATCATGGCGCCGGAGAAGAGCGCGGGCTGCCTGCATCTGCTGTGGTGCTTCGAGCGCCGCTTCCTGGCGGCGCGCGCACTGCGCTCCTTCCCCTGGCAGGTGCGGGGGACGTGTGGTGGCGGGCGGGAGGTGGTCTCGGGTCTCGATACCCTGCGGTCCTTCCCGCGCCTACTCGCCCTTGCATTCCTCTTCCCCCCAGGTGGAAGAGGCGGGTTTCCTCCCAGTGGGTGTGTCGGTCGGGCTCTCGTGGGCACGGACGGCACACGATCGCCTCCGTGAAGTTGGGAGCCCTTGATCACGTTGGTCATTGGCACACAGCTGGGAAAAGTCAGCGTTCTCAGCCAGGATCGCGCTCTCCTGTGCGCGGGGGCCGGGTCACGGCGCCACTCGTGGTGTCCCCATCCGAGCGTCTCAGGCGCGACTAGTGGGACCAAAGGGGCGTCCCCTCCGCACCCTGGGGAGCTGAGGTTCTCGGCACGGGCGGATGGTCCCCGGTGCCAGCAGAGGGGCCTAATGGACCCTGCCTCCTTTATAATTTATACGCGGTGAGCTCACCGGATGAGTCAGCCTGGAGACTCTTCCTCCCGGCTCTGCCCCATCTTTTGGGCTGGTGGTTAATCGTTTTTGTGATTTCATCGATATAAAACCTTTAGCGCTAAGAGATCATTTCCAGTCGGGGGGAAGGCTTGCATTTTTTTTATAACTCGGAATTGAAACTGTAATAGCATCCATAGGCCCCAGTTCAATATCAGATGCAGTTGTTCACAGGCCAAAGCTGTAGCCCACAGCCCCAAGAGGTGGGATCTGTATTGCCGCTCAGTTTGAGCAGAGGGGTTACGGTTAGGGTTAGGGTTAGGGTTAGGGCGTTTCAGGAGAATGCGGAGCACTTGAATGCAACACTGGACACGAACAGCTTTCTTGCTTTGACTTCGGGCCCCATCCCATAGGCACTTGTGTGACCTCCCACAAGTGACCATCGCTCCGTGCCATCGCTTTTAATTCGTGAAACAAGGGCTATAATGATGACTCCCTCATAGGGCTGTCCTCAGGATTTCTTGAGGACGAAACCCGGTGAATCAGTGCCCACCTTGTGATAAGTGCACCTACATGTTAGCCAGTGTTTATATTGGGAAACTAAACTTTTTTTTTCTTTTTGGTAGGACTGGAGATCAAGCCCAGGGCTTTCACACTGACCCACATCCCCAGCCCAGTTTTTTATTTTTGATTTTGAAACAGGGACTCACGGAGTTGAGTTGCACAGGCTGGGCTCCGGTTTGTAATCCTCCTGGTTCGGCCTCCTAGAATACTGGAATTACAATACCATGCCACTAGGCCCAGCTAATACATGAGCTAGGAACCCTTGAGCAGACTCTGCTCACAGAGAACACATAAACGAATAAACCAGTAGATGCCAGGAGAGAAAAGTGACCATAAGGCCAATAAAATGTAAATGAAGGATGGAGCAACTGAGGGGAGACTCATCAAAGTAGGGGAGTCAGGGGAGGCTTCCCCAGAGAAGCAGCATTTGAATGGGGACCCAAACAGTGGTGCAGTCAGTGTGAACATTGGATGGTCTTGAGGGTACAGGATGTACAAAGGCCCTTTGGTAGGAACAAGCCTGCCACTGTTAAGGACCAGCAAGCAGGCCAGTGTGGCTGAGGTGATATGAGCTAGGATGGCACAAGGTGTCAGGAGATGAGGTCAGAGAGGGCGTAGATCTTGGAGGGCTTTCAGGAAATGGTGAACAGCTCTGGAGAAATGAATAGAATTGCCTCAAGGTGTATCCAGAATAGTCTGCCAGAGCTTTCGGCAGGGCTTGAGTCCCCCTAAGAGAGGACAGCAAGACTGGGCCTGGTGCCTGCATGTTCTAAATCTCCATGTTAATATAGAGGTCAGGTCCTAAGTTAACTTGCTCAGCTGAAACTGCTCTGTGACCCAGGTGACCCGTAGCCGCCAGGGAGACTGCAGGCCAAGAGGCAGCCATCAACAGATGTGCCCTGTAACATCCGACAGTCAGGCGTCAGCCTTCAGTGACCACCACTTCCCACTGCCCAGGTCCCTGGCAAGGGGTCACTTAGCACTTGGCCAGCACGCCCCTCTGCGTGCCTTATGTGCCTGGGGAAATGCCCTTGAACCATTCTCTCTCCTCCAAACAGAGCCTAGAGGAGAAACTGAGGGAGTCATCAGATCCTGCTCTGCTGCGGGACATTTTGCAGAAGGTAAGAGCCCCAGCTCAGGGCCCTTACCTGGCCCCTGTGGTGCCCACATCCTTCAGAAACATCCCCACTCGGAGAACAAAGCCCTGCATGGCAATGCTGTGCGTGGGTGTCAGCGCCTCAGGGGCTCCGGCTCTTGTTTTCTTGCATAAAGGGCGTCAGAATATACAAAAATCTGTGTGAACGCAAGCTAGGGAATGCTCTGTAAACTGTCTGCAAGGAAAGCAGAGAAGACAGCCGCAGGAAGAACCTTGAACCCCGGTGAGCTGCTTAGAGACCTCTTTGCGTTGATGCAAAAACAGGGAGGTCCATTTAACCCACTTCAGGACCCTTCCACCCACCCACGGTCCCCTCTGCCCACTCGACCCTTCCAGATTAGACGGGTCCTTGCCTCGGGAAGGTGGGGTTTGGACTCAAGTGCCAAGCCTTCTCTGTCCTCACCTGACCTTGGCCATGTGGGTCAAGGGCAAATCATAATGCATCTTGGGCCTTAATTTTTTTTCTTTTCTTTTCGTTTTTGAGACAAGGTCTCGCTAAGTGGCCTAGACCAGGCTCAAATACACATCCTCTTGCTCAGCCTCCCAGAGTGCTGAGGTTACAGGCATGTGCCACAGCAGCCAGCTACTGGACCTTAACTTTTTCTTTTCTTTTCTTTTTCTTTTTTTTTTTTTAAGACAGGGTCTTGCTCTGTAGCCCAGGCTGGTCCTAAACTCACTGTGGAGCCCAGGCTGGCCTCAGACTCACAGCAATCCTCCTGCCTCAGCCTCCCAAGTGCTTAGATTACAAATGTGCACCACCACACCTTATGTAGTGTTGGGGAATCAAATGCAGAGCCTTGAGCTTGCTGAATTATTCCTCCAGCTCTGGGCCTGAGCTTTCTTAGGGTCCTGAGCCTTCTGGAAGATGAAAGCTGGAGAGAAATCAACACACTGTTCTTCGTGCACATGCTGTGGAGGCCCAGCCGGTTGCCCCCAGCTATGCAGCCGCAGCAGGGGAGGGCTGTGAGCTTGGAAATATCCGGGGCTGTTGTCTTGCACCCTGTTGGCTTCCAGCTGGAGCAACATTCTCAGAGATGGGTAGGTGGGAACAGCTGGAATCACAGAGAGTAACTTTAAAATCTCAGAGATGGGCATGGTGGTACAAGCTTGGAATCTCAGCTCCTCAGGAGGCTGAGGCAGGAAGATTGTAAATTCAAGCCCAGTCTGAGCAAATTGGCAAGACCCTGTCTCAAAATTTTAAAAAATAATAATATAAAGGTCTGGGGTTGTAGATCATTGCTGCCTGGGTTCAGTCCTAGTACCACAACTTAATAGTTACAGCACAGTTATGTTCCAGACTTAAAGCTGGAGATAAATACACGAATCTAATTCGGACAGCTTTGCACACCCCTGGAGGCTGTGTGGGATTAGGTGTGCCACCACTCCCCCTTTCCCCTACCCATCCCTGCTCTACCCTCTTCCCAAAATGACTGGCTTGCACAAGCTGCTCCCTCGTGTAGAATTGAAAGTGGCGCCAGTGTCACTGCTCATTAAGGCGTCAGCCCAAGAGCTCTGTCCCCACCCTGCCCCAGGACGAGCCCAGCCCCCTCTTGTGTGGTTCCTTCACATCCCCAGCCACCCTCCTAGTGGGAGTGGCACACCAGGGGGCAGCACCCAGTGGCCTAGCACCCACTCTTGGGCTCCTACCTTTCCTACAGAGTCAGACACCCTAACAGTAGCTCTCACTCAGTACAAACCCTTGTTTCCACCAGCCACCCAAAAGGGGGATCCGGTCCCCCCTGTCCAGAGTGAGCCATGCCACTAGGGTGGGACCATCTTCAAGAGGGGCCGTGCACCTAAAGCCTCAGTTCCTCAGGTGCCTGGGCTGCAACGGCCACCACTCGTGTCCCTGCTCCTCTCCACACAAGCACTGGGTAACTGGCCTCACCCCCTCCCCCTTGAAGCTCCCAGAACACTTTAGAAGGGGGTCTTTGTGTCCTCTCTTGCAGACTGTGAGGCACCCCGTGTGTGTGAGGCACCCACCGTCGGTGACATACGCCCGCTCCTTCCTCTCAGAGCTCATTAAGAAGGTCAGTGGGACCATGTCTGCCCCGAGCCACCCACACAGGACACATGCCAAGCTCTGCCTCTCAGAGCTCATGCCCTGCCCTGCCCTTTGCCCATTGTGCAGACCTCTGAGCAGGGCCTGCCCGGGCAGCTGGCTGCCAGCAGGGTTTGCCCAACTGGAGGCAGGGCAGGGTGGGCGGAGGGGAGGGACCAGGTGCCCAGAGCTGTGTCTCCTCCAGGAGTCCCGCTCCCACTGTACAGGTCAGGTCGCTGCACTGAGGGCTGGAGACCCCCGTCCTCCTGCCTCCCTGCCCCGTGAGCCCTCTGCAGTTTCTGGGCAGCCCATTAGCCCTGTGGAAGTCCAAGCCCATGATACCTTCATGCCTGCTCCCTTGCTGAGTCCTCACACCCAGCCCTGGGCAGGCTTCTGTCCCAACTGCTGCAGGTGTAACCTGCTGGGTTTGACCCCCTCTGGAAGTCAGAGGCAACTGTTCCACAGGTGGCACTATGGAGCGACAGAGCCACCCTTCGCCAACCCTGGCACACATCCAGTCCCTGAGCCTCGGTTGCCCCTGCTGTAGTCCTTCCTACGGGGTCTCCCCAGCTCCCCCTGGGGAAGGGTGGCTGGTCACCAGACAAGCCTGCATTGCCCACTGAAATGTATGACACAGGACTGCCATCAACAGCCACTGGAAATTCTCACCTGCAACATGAAACCCTGCCCTTACAGCTCTGTCAGGTGTCACTTAAAAATGCTCTCCAAGTCAGGTGTGGTGACACATTATCTCTAATCTCAACATTCTGGGAGGCTGAGGCGGAGGATCACAAGTTCAAGTCCAGCCTGGGCAACTTAGACCCTATCTCAAAGTAAGTAAAATTGGGCTGGGGATGTAATTCAGTATGAAGGCTCTGGGCTCAATCCCCAGTACCACAAAACATACATACATACATACATACATACATACATACATACATACTATATATATATATATATATATTCTATCAAAGACCACCAGAGCCGTCCCTCAGCCAGTGGTGGCTGTCGCAAAGTCTGTCTGCTGCCCTTTCTACACCTACCTGACGTAGCTGAATTGTCACCCCCGTGAATTATTTTATATGCCAGGTGCTTCTGTTGCTTCACCCCAAATGTCCCAGGTAAATCTGGTGAAAATCGAGTGGGGGGTGTACTCAGTGGTTACACACTCACCTAGCACGTACAGGGTCCTAGTGCCACAAACCTGACATAAGCCCTCCAGCTGTGAATACGGACCAGAGCACAGATGCCCAGGCAGGATCATGGCACAACCGCGTGACAAACAGCTCAGTCCCGAGGGCTGAGGTCTCTCTCTGTCCCCTTCAGCATGAGGCTGCCCACGCAGAGCCTTTGGACGAGCTGTATGAGGCGATTGCAGAGGTCCTGACTGCTGAAGAATCTACCCTGTGCCACCGGAGCTATCTGCTGGTATGTGCACACCTCGCCGTCAAAGCCAATCCCACTTTTTAAGGATATCAGAGAAATGAAGCCATGCAGCTACGACCTGAGTTGGCTTCTTTTTGTGTTTATGTACATGTTTTTTTAACACTCGGAATTGAACCCAGGGTCTTCACACTGAGCTACATCCCAGTCCTTTTATTTTAAGACTGGATCTCACTAAGTTGCTAACTTGCCCAGGCTGGGCTCAAATGTGTCAGCCTCCCAGAGTGCTGAAACTTCAGGCTGTGTCACCGGGCCCTGTTGGCACACTAATCTTACCACAAGCTGCTCCCTCGTGTAGAACTGAAAGTGGCGCCAGTGTCACTGCTCATTAAGGCGTCAGCCCAAGAGCTCTGCCCTTTCTGACTGCTCCCGGGGGATCAGGTGTGTGATTTCCACTTGGGATCCTGTTGGAGCTCAGAATTTTTCAGACTGGACCCGTTCGGATTGTGGATTAGGGATGCCCAGCCTGTGTGGTGCCTAGTTGTTGGTTCTGAGCACAGTTGTCACACACTCTGCCGGGTCCCACGCTGGCAGATGAGCGCGTGCACATCACAGCCTTAGTCACTCCACATGACGCTCTCGAGGTCCAGCCTGGCTGCTTTGTCAGCAATGTCCCCTGCATTACTGAGTGGTGTCCCATGTGTGCATGTGCTGTGACTTGCTCGACCAGCAACCTGTTGGGACTTAGGCTGGCGACTGACATCTACATTGCTGGGTTAATTCTCCCACCGTGTTGATGCAGCCTTCAGGAGCCCCAATCACGCTCCACGAGAGCACAGCCATCGTGTCCCATGGCACCACTGGCCTGGTCACCTGGGACGCTGCCCTGTACCTTGCAGAATGGGCCATCGAGAACCCAGCCATCTTCAGTCACAGGTGACCTTGGGGTCCAGGGCAGGCATCAAAGTGGAGGGCCCCCTGGACCATCATGGACACAGGTGCCTCTTTCTGCCACCCAGAACCGTCCTGGAGCTGGGCAGCGGAGCTGGCCTTACAGGCCTGGCCATTTGCAAGACGTGCCACCCTAGGGCGTATGTCTTCAGTGACTGTCACAGCCATGTCCTCAAGCAGCTGCGAAGCAACGTGCTACTCAACGGCCTCTCGCTGGAGCCAGGTGCCACCTCTGACCCCAAGAGTCCCATGGTGACGGTGGCCCAGCTGGACTGGGATGTCGCCACAGTCCCTCAGCTCTCCACCTTCCAGCCCGACGTCGTCATTGCAGCAGGTATGTCCAGCCAGGGAACCAAGCAGGAGGTCTTGGTGGGAGGGAGCTCGGCAGGAATTGACAGAGGCCCCAAAGTCACCTGTGCCTCCAGGTGACATCAGAGTACTCCATGCCACCTGGATGGCCCAAAGCCACTGTCACTTCACCACCAGGTGGCACCACTCCCAGGTCTGCAGACGTAGATTGTTCCAAGGACACAGCGAGCAGCCAGACTCCTCAGCCTGCCTCTGACCCCTCAGCCCTTCTCCAGCACCCAGTCTAGGGCCAGGCCAAGGTGGGACCACAGGCCCCCCGAGTCAGGGGACAGGAGCTGAGCAGCCCCTCCATGGGCACTGGCTGGCTGCTCTGCCTGGCTGCGCTGGACTCACTGATGCCACCACACTGTGGCCCTGCCTACCCCACCTGCACATCTCCATCCAGGATCCAAGGCCCTGCCTTTCAGAAACCAAAGGAGGGCACAGGCCGTTTCTGGTACAAGGATACCAAGTGTTGCATATCCCCCTTCTAGCTCCGCAGTGTACAGCCAACAGATCAGATCCCCAGAAACAGGGACTAGAGGCAGCGTGGGGCCTGCCTCATTAGGCACCTTGTGAAAAGGCCACACATTGTCCCGCGCCCAGCCCCAGGGTCACTGGCTGCAGGGTCTCTTAGCCTTTGTTCTAACTGCTGCTGACCACGCCCATTTTGTCACCAGGGGCAACAACACAGTACTGCCCTGGCCCCACATCCTAACAGAGTTTGCCCTGCAGATGTGCTCTACTGTCCTGAAGTGACCGTCTCGCTGGTCAGGGTCCTACAGAGGCTCAGGACCTGCCATGGGGACCACACACCTGACGTCTACGTGGCCTTCACGGTGCGCAGCCCAGACACATGCCAGCTCTTCACCACTGAGCTAGGTGAGCACTGGGCGTGCACGCCACCATGCAGTCCCCACTATCCGGTGAGAACTCCAGTGAGGCAAAAATCAGGAAAGAAAAATATGGGTCCCAAGGAAAGAGACCGAACAGTGCCAGCATCTAGGCAGAGGCAGGACCGGGGAGCAGGCATGGGAGGGGCTCAGCCCATGATCCAAGCTGTTTCAGGGCAGTGACATAAGCCACAAGGCCACACGTTCCTGGTCTGTAGGACCAGGATGTAGGTCGTTCTAGGGCCGTGGCAGATACCGGACAAGGTTCTACCCCAAGAGCCAGTCACATCAGGCTCTAGAGATGGATCCCTCCTGCCCACCGGTGCCCTCATTACTCAGCTCCTGCACCTCAGGGTCCCCTCATCTGCTCTGCAGTGACGCACACCTCAGATGCAGCCAGAAACCCACATCCCACGGTCACTGGCACCCAGTCAGGAGACAAGGAGCCAGGCGTGGCTGTCGAGAAGGGCTAAGGGGCCTGCTGTTTGCAAGCCCTGAAATGTCACCATCCTAAGCCCTGTTGCTGTCAGCCTGTACACCTGGGGGCTCTGCCACCATTCATCTCTACAAGACACTGGGGTGCAGGTGGCCCCAGGGCGCCCATGGTATACATCTGTATACTATACCGCGCTTCCCCAGCAGTCCTGAGGTCCAGCCGAGTGGAGCTGCTGCTCCCCAGACCCACAGCAAAGCCCCAGACTCACCCCAAGAGCCCCTGTGGGCAGGAGGTGTGGCGCATGGGGCTAAACAAGCAAAGGAGCGCAAGAGGCCCGACCATGTGGTCCTTCAGGTGCTTGTGTGAAAAATACCTAGTTTATTAGGGGTGGGAGGGGGGTGGTTCTAGAGGTGGAGCACAGGCCTTCCCGTCCCACAATGCTACGGCTGCAGCCCATTTATTGATTCTGACTATGAGACTGGGTGTTACTAAGTGGCCCACACTGTACTTAACCGTGAAATTCTCCTGCCTCAGCCTCACAGAATGCTGGGCCTGCAGGACTGTCCTTCCAGTCCTTATCCCTACAGTATATTTTAAGTGAAAGAAGCGAAGTGCCACACAGTACATACGAGCCCATTTATAATATGTGGCTTTGTAGGGGGGCATGGGTCAGGGTAGGGCACTCACCTGGCACACACAATGCCCTGGGTTTCACCCCCAGTACTACAAAAAACTTTTTAAATGAAAAATGGTGTTCAATTTCCTATACCTGGGTGGTGGGACTACAGAGATGTCCACACCTTAGTACAACATCGTCTTATGAGTGCTTCCATGTATGACAAAAGCTGTGATTAAGAAGCCATACCAGCCTGTGGCTCACTAGCTGGCTGTGCTTGGATGACATGAACTGCTGGCTTTCGGGACCCGGGGTTCCCATCTCAGCTCCTCCTTCCTTTGCCAACTTCACAGGGTGGACACGGATGAGCATGTCAGGGAAGGTGAAGAGCCCCGTGACCACGTGTGTGTGTCACTGCTCATGGCCACTGCCTCTGGCCACTCCGCCCCTGGCCTGTCCTAACCGCCCATCCCTAGCACAGCTCCCCAAGACACGTGTGCTCTGCTTCTAGGCCAGGCCGGGATCCCATGGGAAGAGGCTCCTCCCCACGGCCAGACGCTGTTCCCGTACGAGGAGCACTCAGAGATGAGAATCCTGAAGCTCACACTGTAGGCCTCCCCTACTCCTGGAAGATGAGCTAGAAGTCTTCGCATGGAACTGCTCACAGAACTTTCTTTTGAGAGTGTTCAGGTCCAAATCAGGATCGCAAACTGCCTAGTAAAATGCAGACTGTAAGTATGCAAGAGCCTTTACACCAGTCCATTGCCACCACCCATCAGGGATGCAGTTTGGATCAGAGGCAGGTGTTTCCTTAGTGCCAATAAAAAATATATTTGTCAAGTATGACACCCGCCACGAAGCCAAAACCACTGAACACACGGTATCTCTCCAGAGACTCAGCACAGCGGGGCCGGTTTCTAGACAGGCGTCAGGGCAGGAGGTGCCCAGGGCAGAAGCTGGAGGGAGATACCAGGAGACACACCCGGCGGGAAAGGAAGCTGAAGAAGCCGGGCCAGGAGGCACAGGAGGCCGAGGCAGGAGGATCCCAAGTTCAAGGCCAGCGTGGGCAACTAAGCAACTTAGTGGACCTTGTCTCAAAATCAAAACTAGTAGTGGGCTGGGAGATACAGCTGAGTGTGAAGGCCCTGGGCCTGATCCCGGCACCACCACCAAAAAAGAAAAAAAGAAAAGACATACGCTCAGAACAGGAGAACAGAGAGGAGTGACCTCAGAACTTCTGTGAATTCAGGATGGAACAGTCCGTTTCCTGGTCAGCCCCAGGCAGCAATAGCTGCCATCCTCTGGCCACAAGCTGGCACTGCCCAACAGCTGGCAGGTGGGACAGGATGGGGACAGCAAGGGAGGGCCTCCTAGCTTCAGAATGGGCACAGCCACAAATCCACCACCACCCAGCATGACGCAGTCAGAGGCTTCGTTCTCCAGGTCCAGGGTCACATGTCCGTAATCAAAGGGAGCACAGTCCGCCGCCAGCTCTCGTCCCAGCGAGGCTGCTCTGACTGCCGGAGGTTCTTCCGGAACTGGTTTAGTTTGCCAGTGGGATCAGGAAACTTAGAGAAAAGCATCTAAAAAGAATTAAGGCCAGAAGTTAGCTTACCACACAGGCGCATCCCATGCCAGGCCACACCAGCTCCCTGCCTGCCAGGGTGATTCTCAACAGCTCAGTCCACAGAGTGCCCACCCAGGTCACACCTGACACATCCCCTCTACCTCACAAGTCAGCTCCCAGCTTCTCACATCTGGTGGCCTGGAGCCAAGCACATTCCCACCTGCCTGCCAGGCCACCTGTGGGCACAGGCCACATGTGGTTGACCACAACAGGGATCAGCCAATGACGGCCTGCAACTCTGGGCCAAATCTAGCCCACCTGGATTTAACTCTGTAAATAAAGTTTTATTGGAACCCGGCCCTGGCCATCACGGGTGGTTGGCAGCTGCTTCATGTCACAGGGGAGGGAGGAGCTCTGACAGAAGCAGGGAAAACCCAGATGGTTCTCCACCTGGGCCCTTAAGGGAGAAGTCCACAGGTGCGAAACAGTACTGTGTCCAAGCTGTGCCACATATATGCAGCAGTTCCCCAAGGTGGACACAACAACTGTGTATCGCAAATGTACACCTAAAAAGTTAAATTTAAAACAAGAATTTTTAACTCATCAGTACCAAAAAGTTTAAATTACACTTAAATAAACCAGATCTGGGGAGAAAAGGAATAAAAACACGTGTTAACCCTGAGAAGCCAACAAGGCAACATCCTACTGTGGCTTCTGCTTATTTCATGTTTTCCCCCCCACAATTATCTTTATCAGCATGTCTGCAATACGTAATCATGAAATTCAGCTGGGGGACTGGTGAGTATACACATCACATCACAATCTGTTTTATGTAGTGTGTTGTGGCACTGCGGGTGGAGCCCAGGGCCTTCGCACTCACATCCCCCAACCCTTTTTTATTTTTGATTGAAAGACAGGATCTTGCTAAGTCACCTGAGCGAAGTGGCCCAGGTTGGGCTGGAACTTACAGTCCCCTCCTGCCTCAGCCTCCCACAGTGCTGGGACTGCAGGCCTGTGCCACTGGGCCTGGCTCTGATTATTTTCTAAGTCAAATTTTAAATATAGAAAAATAACAGTGTACTGGTTTTTATAACCAGAAACAAACACCCTCTAGGGTCTCCCTTCCCACAGCCCCCCACGGCTTCCTCAACCCATGCTCCTCACCCTGATCCTGCTACTCCCCTAGGTCGGCATGATGGCCATCTCCACAAACCCAGAAGGCAGGTGCATGCTCTGGCCCCTGTCCACGTCAGCTGCAGAGACAGCAGCCACAGCACAGGACACTGCCTCTCTGGCCTCGGCCTGTCCTCCAGACTAAGGGCAGGACCAGGAAGCTGCCCAGTGCCAGGCTCCGAGCCCTTTGAGCCCACTGCGGGCAGACATGGCTACCTGCAGCTGAGCCGCCAGCTCCTCTGAGTCCTTGAAGACCAGGCCATTTTCTCCGTGTTTCACCAGCTCATGTAAACTGCAGGGAGAAATGAGGGAGGCCTGAGAGCCGCCAGAGAAGCCCAGCCCCTCCCGCTGCCCAGTGGGAGGCCAGGGACCATGGGCGTGGGCCCGTGAGTCTGTCCTGACAGCCAACATTCACATAGAGAAGGCTGGAAGGACACATCCAGGTCTGGATGGCCCCTTAGTGGCCTTTATTCTTCAGGAATGACACACTCAAGATTACTCTGCATTTATGTCTACGCCCAACAGACCCACACTCAGCTTATGCCAGAGCTGACCACCCTGCCCTCTGCCCACCAGCAGGTCCCTGAGCACATGCGGCCCGTGGGGCCACGGCCTGCAGTACCTTGTCCGCACTGCCCTCACTAGTGACCACCCTGGCCCAGCAGACAGTCACAGAACCATACTCCTCCATCTGATCGATACTAACTCGATGCACAAGCGCAGCTGAAGGGGACAGGAGGAGGGGTAGCTCAGCTGGGCTCATGGAGAGGGACAGCCACATAAGCCAGGCAGGCAGACCTGCCCCCATCTGCCCTCTGAGCTCCAGCCTCAAATAGGAGCTCATGTTTAAGATACAGTATCTCGCTCTTCACCACGACCGTGGAACAGGAGCCAACAAGTCACCCCTCGGCACCGGTGGGGACCTATTCCCGGAACCCCAGGGACGCTGCGGATGCCCCCTCCCTTACGTAATGTGATGCAGTATCTGCTTATAACCACACAAGTCCTTCCTGCACCTCAAATCCTTGCTAGCTGATTATAACACCCCCAACAACAGAAACACAGTGCAAACAGCCATCACCATGTGCTTAGGGACGAGTGAGAAACAGTCTGATTGTGTTCAGCACAGCAAGAACCAATCACAAGCCCAACTGCATCTTTCTGTGTGTGTGTAGCACTGGGGAGTCCAGAATCTTCACACCCAGCTACATCCTCAACCCACTATTATTTTTATTTCTGATTTTGAGAGAAGGTCACTAAGTTGCCCAGGCTGAGCTCAGACGTGTAATGCTCCTACCTCAGCTTCCCACAGTGCTGGGATTATAGGCTTGCACCAGCAGGCCTGGTTGCAACTGCATCTGGCTGAATGCATGCATACAGACACCACAAGACAAGGAAGGCCAACCGGCCTGCAGCAACCAGGACCCTAGCCGCAGTGACCCTGGACCACCTAGGCGGGCATCCCCCTCAGCGGCTCATCTGTGGACAGGCCCCAGGAAGATGCATTCCACACCTACCACTTGAAATTCACTGCACACACAGGCAGGCAGCACCCAAACATGTCTACCACCTTCATGGGCAGGTCGAGGCCACTAGAGGACTTGTGCAGGCACACACCCAGATCTGCTGACCCTGGGGGGTGAAGAGGAGGTATCAGAGTAGTAGAGACACAGGCCCCCACCGATGGCCAGCAACTCCTCCCACAGGGAGTGATGTCACACAAAGTCCCGACTGACATCTGCACGCACAAGTGGCTTCCACCGGCTAAGCAGCCAGGTGGCCTGGTGAGGGGTAGAGGACAGCCACACCCATCTACCGCCGACCAGTTAACCCTAATGAGAACTCTCAGTATTTCCCTCCAAGTTGATTCACTTTTTCGATGTAACCATAACGTATTTTAAAATAAACCAGGCATGGTGGTACACACCTGTAATCCCAGCACTGTGGGAAACTGAGGCAGGAGGATCACCAGTTTGAACCCATCCAGAGCAACCTAGTGACTTTGCCAGACCCTGTCTCAAAATAAAACTAAAAAAATGCTAGAGATGTAGGTCAATGAAAAAGCCCTGAGTTCAATCACCAATAAAAAATTGGTAGAAAGAAAATTCCCTTCATGAAAATAAAGGAATTTTAGAGGCAGACCTCCCAGGGCACCTAGATATTAGCATTCTGGGAAGCTGAGGAAGGGAGATCATATGTTCAAGCACAGCCTGGGCATCTTAGCGAGACCCTGTCCAAAATCCAAAAAAAAAAAAAAAAAAAGGGCTGAGGGTATATCTAAGTCAGCGTGAAGGCCCTGCACTCAAGCCTCAGAACCAGACACATACCAAAAAAGGTTAAAATGGAAAATTTCGCTGTTTTTTTTTAACCACAATACTTTTCATACATGATGAAAAATTTAAAAACAAAAATGAAAAAAAAAGAGGAGCCCACAAAAGATACAACAAAACCACCTGTAAGTGTGGAAACAAAGCCCAGGCAGCAGCATAGCACTGCATGGGACCACAGGCAGGCCCCGGAAGATGGGCACCGGGACACAGCAGCACCCGGCCAGCAGCCATCAGAGGGGAGTCAGGGCCCAGTACCAGAGTGCCAGGGGAAGGCGGTCTGGCCTGGCCCAGCCGCACCTCTGCGGGAGAAAGAGCAGGCTCAATGGGAACTGGAGGCCCAAAGCACTTGACCCTCTCAAGACTCTGGCAAACTGTGGTCCCGGCAGGAGTTGGCACACCCACTGCTGTCCTGGAAATACAATCGGGGGTTCCTTCCTGCCATTCCATATGGCCTCTAAGGTTGCCCAGCCCAGCACTGGCATTTATGTGAAGCCCTGAATGACTCATACTTTTTTTTTCTTTTGGTGGTACAAGGGATTGAGGCCAGGGCTTTCACCCTGAACTACATCCCCAGCCCTTTTTTTTTTTGTTGTTGTTGTTTTGAGTTTGTGACAGGGTTTCACCGAGTCACTGAGTTATCCAGGCTGATGGATGTCAAACTTGCAATCCTCTGCCCTCACCCTCTTCAAGTGCCTGTGACATGGGGGCCAAATGGCTCAAACACTTCTTCTGGCTGTAAGGAGAAACAAAGACTGCCCAGAAGTGGGGGAAATCTTCACCATCTAGTCCTTAGAAAAAGCCTACTACTTCCCTGGGCCACACCCCTCCCTGGGCTACGCCCCTCCCTGAGCCTACAGCTCTATACCTCCCTCACCCCACAACCCCCTCACCTAGAAGCAGAGGGTAGTCCTCGGCCTCCAGCCACGGGGTGCACACCTGGATGTGCTGCAAATGCTTCTGACCAATGAGGTGGCCATAATGCTCCTTCAGAGGTCCTTTACCTTCACAGACAGAGGAGAGTAGTCATCACACTGGACTACCTGTCCTGCCACACAGATGCTTGCACTAGAACATGCATGGCAAACATTCTCCAGAAGCCCTGCCCTTGGCAGCCCCAGTCAGGCCCCCCGGGACTCCTACCAGAGACTCCACAGGGCATGTCTCCTGGCCACTAAAACACAGTCCCGCCACCTGCAGCCACCAGTCCCGGGCTACAGACAGGACCAGGATAAACAGTGGCGTGCTGGTCAAGGGACACAGCTTCTCCATGTACTCAGTGTAAGCAGGGGGCCCGGGCCTGTTCCTGCCCCACCAGCATCCCCAGGCAGCACTGTGAGTGTGCTGGGCTCCCAGGCCAGGAGGGAAGGGGAGTGGGGGCAGCTGGCCTGTCCCTCCTGCTCCTCCTGTGTCTATCACAGAGCTCAGCCATAGACATCCTGCCCCTGCTCGGCCTCAGCCCGTGTCACAGACACAGAAAGACTCCAGCCTGAGGTGGGAATTCCACTCACTGGGAGGGTGCTGGAAACGCCTACCCCAGAGTGTCTGTGTAGGGATTCATGAGGGAGTCCCTGTGGAAGGCACTCAGGAAAGGCTGCATGCCTCCACCATCCCCTGCCTGGACACGGACACGGAGGGTCCCCCTCCCCTGGCTGAACACATGAGGCTGAGGGTCCTCCCACCTACACACAGAATGCCAAGTGTGCCCCCTCTGCAGTACCTGTTATCACACAGACTAAAGCAGGGAGGCTGTCTCCGTCAGATACCTGTTGTTCATACTCTGTTAAAAAAGCAGATAAGAAAGATAAGCAGATAAGATAAGGCCCAGTGGCGCAGGCTTATGATTCCAGCACTTTGGGTAGGCTGAGGCAGGAGGATGGCAAGCGCGAGCACAGCCCGGGCAGCTTAGTGGCTTAGCAAAATCCTGTCTCAAAATCAAATGAGCTGAGGACGTAGCATAGGGCAGAGGCCCTGGGTTCTATCCCCAACACCACAGAAAAGACAGAACGACCGACGACCTTCCCCACAGGATTCTCTTAGGTGAGTCAGGGAAGGGCTGGGGAGGTGACCAAACTCTGAAAGAGTCTTCAGATCTAAGATCTCATCGTTAAGTTGCCCAGAAGGGGACAGAGCACTGCCTATGTCTGCACCCACCCCAATGTCCTCAGGCTGGTGGTCGCCCCATGGCCCAGGATGGGAATAAACTGCAGACACACCAAGGCCAAGCAGGCTGCCCAGGCCTGCAGACCCCAGGGCCACGTGCCCAGCCACACACCTACTTTCCAAGGCCTCCAGCAGGATGGAGAAGTCCTCGTCCTCTGCAGGAAGAGAAGTGGGGGTCACACCTATTCACACCACCTCCCTCCCCAAGCCCACACCCTTCCGTCTCCCAGAGCAAGGACGCTCCACACCCAGCACCCCACACCACCCCCCCACTCACACCCTGCAAACAGCCTGACGTGGCGGGGCACACACCTGTCCAGCTCGTGCTGCTCACCAGCAGTGCCGGCCGCCCACGAAGACGCGTCACCACTCTGCTGCGAGCATCCCTCTCGGTGAAGGCCGACCTCTCCACGGCCGGGTGTTCTGTGCTAGAGTGACAGAGAAAACCCATAAAGTGCTGCAAAGCGGGAAGAGCCAGGCCAGCCATGGTCAAGACTCAGATCTAAAACATCCCCGAAGTCTCCTGGGTTGGAAGGTGACTGAACTGAAGGGGTGCTCTGCTGTCCATGGATGTAACCAGGTGAGCTCAGTAACTGACTCATGTGAGGAGGCTGGGCTTGGGCGCATGAGCCGGAAGGGTGGATTCTCATTCCCAGGTCGCCCTCTCTCTCAGCTTCCTGGCAGCCATGGCCTGAACAGCTGTCCTTCACCACGCCCCTTGCCATGATGCTCCTGGCCTTGGGGGGCTGAGACACACCTAGCCCTGAATGGAGACAGGGTGTGGCCCAGCTTCATGAAGAGCTCATGCTGCAGGTCCAGCGGAGTCTCCTCAAAGAAGGACGCTGGCTTGTCATACACAGTTACAGCCCTGTGGACAGAGGGGCAGGAAAGAGGCCTGAGGAAGAGAACACAGGAGAACCCCAGAAGAGGGGCAATGGGGAATCCTAGCGACATTAGAAGCGCTAGATTCACTTGGGAAAGAGCTCTGACACCTAAGCTGCCGTGACTGCCCAGCTGACAGGTAAAGAATCCGCATCCACACCCTCACACTCAGACACACACACAGACACACACACACACACACACACACACACACACACACACACACACACTCACTCCCTCCCTCCCTCCCAGAGGACCATCTCCTAGGCCCTGGGACCTTCAGAAGGGCTTGCCACTGGAACACAGCAGGACAGACAGTGGCATAGTGGCTCTCAACCAACAGGAGTCCCTGCTCCACCTGCAGCTGGCAGACACTCCAGGCAGCCCAGGCCCCTGGTACCTGATGTGCCAATTCTCTGCCAGGTCCTCCCGCATTGCGTTGGTCACACACAGGTTCAGGTGAGATAAGCGCCCAAAGAGCTTCTCATACCTGCAAAGACATATCAAGGCTCAGCAAGAAGGCCAGAAGCTGCCATGGTCAAATGCCTCAGCATGGGGGGGCTGCCAAACCAGAGTCTCCCAGACTTCCCAGAAGTGGCACCACCTGAGCATTACCTTTTCACACCTTCTTAGTCATATGATTTTTATTTTTCCTTGCATATGTATAAAATATGTACATATATATATATATATATACATATACATATGTATGTGATGGCCTCACCCAGGCCCTTTCCTGACTGCATAATATATATCTTTTACGTGGAGACAAAATTTCACTAAGTTGCCCAGCCTGAACTCAAACTTACAATTCTCCTGCCTCAGCCTAAGAGTACTGGGATTAACAGGTGTTCACCACCAGCTTTTAACAGCAACTATTTTTTTGGTAGTACTGGAGATTGAATCCACAACCTCTATGTAAACTACAGCAGCAGCCTGTTTTTATCTCTGATTTTGAGACAGGGTCTCCCTAAATCAGTAAGCTGCCCAGCTGGGCTCAAACACACAATCCCCCTGACTCAGCCTCCAAGAAAGCTGACAGGACAAGCATGTGCCACTGGGCCCAACTAAATGTGATCACTTTATCAGGAATCTGCACACCACTGCAGGAGTGAGGATCCAGCCTCATGTAGTGAGGGAGAAACAGGACAGGCCATGTAGCTGACCCCACACACCCTGTGCTCTGGCCGCAGGGACCTCGGGCCGCAGGGCTGCGGCTGCTCTAACATGTGCTCAAGGCCTATGCTGAATGTCAGAGAGGCACGGAGGCTGTGTGGGTGCCAAACTGAGACTGGGCCCTGGTCTCGGGAGAAGACGGAGGAAGGGCAAGTGAAGAGGACTTAGTGCCATCACAGGCAGAGAAGCCCAGCCAGGACTGCGTTATTGTCTCTGAGGGCGTGTGGCAGCCTCAGCCAGGCCCTTTCCTGACTGGGTAAAGGACAGTGACCACAGGCCACCACTGGGGCGGGGCAGTGCAGCAAGTCCCCAGGGTCCGTTAGAAGCTGCCCCAGCTGCTGCCACCCCCAATAAACAAGGCCATCGAGACACAGGCCACAGCCTGGGGTTAGAGTACACACTGAGAAGACACTACACCAGGACTCAGGGCGTAACTTATGGGTCCAACCTGCTCCTTGCCCCCAACAGCGCTTGGGAGGTCCCGTCCACTCTCACCACTTGGCCAGCAGGACGAGCGGGTGCGTGGAGCCGTGAGCCAGGGCCATGATGGAGTAGCCATAGTTATGCCAGTCGATGAGCAGCTGGCTCCCACACAGGAGGCCCAGCAGCCAGCACACGACGATGGCAGGCAGGCCCGGAGGGTTCTAGGAAAGAGAAGGAGCCTGCCACAGCCCGCAGGAACTCCCACAGGAACTCACTGCAAGCCCCAGCGATGCACTCAGCAAAGAGAATCCCCACACACAGCTCCTGATAACCAGTGCAGAAACAGACCCTCCCGTAGCCAAAGCAAGTGTGAAACACAAAAGCAACAGAACTGAGCAACTCAGAACATCTACTATCAGTAATCAAGGAGGCAAAAAAATAGAACAGAGAAATGCACCAGAAGGCAAACCCCAAAAAAGGCTTATAATCCCAACACTCTGGGGAGGCTGAGGCCGGAGGATGGCCAGGGCAAAGTTAGCTGGTAGCAAACACGGTGAGAGAGAGGCTATATACAGGTGGGGGATAAGCAGGCCAAACCTCATCTGAAGGCCAGCAGGGGTCACACCACAACCCTCAGAAAAACATAAACTTTAACCTGGCAATCCCACTGCCAGGAAGGTATCCTACTGAAAAAACCCATCGATGACGGAGGTTCACTAGGCTCTCAGCTGCACTACTTATAAAGGTAAAAAATGCAAAGAAAGAGCTGGGGATATAGTCAGTGGCAGGGCACTGTTCTAGCATACATGGACCCAATAGCAGAAAAAGAAAGAAGAAAAAAACTTGAATATATGTTGAAATGAAACTTAGTATCTTACAGCCCATCACATGGTAGAAGTCAACATAGCCCACTAAAAGAATAGGTTTCTAGGGGTTGGGGCTGTAGTTCAGAGGTTAGAGCACTCACCCAGCAAGCCCACGGCCCTAGGTTCGATTTTCCAATACCACATAAGCTGGGAGCTGGGCGTGTTCGCACACGCCTGTAATCCCAGCACTTCGGATGCCAAAGTAAGAGCACTGCTATGAGTTTGAGGCCAGCATGGGCTACACAGTGAGCAGCCTGGATTACAGAATGAGACTCTATCTCAAAAAGAAAAGAGATAACACTTCTAGGTGTTGAAAACTCATTAAAGGAAAAGATTAAAAGCTTAACTCTAGAAAAAAACTGACTACCTAGGTTCAAATCCTGACTCTACCGAATCGCTGCGTGGCAATGAGCCATTTTCAGAACCTCTCTGGGTCTAGGAATGTCTTGAAAACATACGTGATAAAAGAACCTACTTCTCAGGTTCTGAAGCCGATCAAATAAGGTAATACATGTGAACCACTTAGCTAAGGAGTAAGTGCACCATAAGATTCCATCTGTAATGACACAGCGAAACACCAGGACAGGTCCTACCCACGGGGGTTGCTGGTGATTGTACAAGTTTATATACACACATGAATATGCAACTTATTTATAAGAGTATATTTAGTGTGTGTGGGACTGGGACTCAAATCCAGCGCTTAGTGAATGCTAATCACTGAGCTCACCAGAGCCACACACCCCTGGCCAATTTGTGCATTCATGCATTCATTTATTTATCTATGTATTTATAACAGGCTAGAAAGTAAGAAAGCTGGTAACGGGGATACCCAAAGAGAAAGGCAGGGGCTGGCACATACCTGGAGGAAGATGTAGGCTGCTGGCTCTCTCCACATCAACTTCCACAGCAAGTGCACAGCTTGGAACACAACCTTGATTCCATACCGGAGAACCTGGGGCCCGACTGTAAGGCAAAAAACGATCAAAGCCATTATCAGACCCCAGGCATCCGCACGGTCCCCCAGCCATCCCCTGCTGAATCAAGGGGCTTTGGGTTTAACTGCGTCCTACCTGCAATCCTCTGAAGATCGGTCAACTTGACGATCTTAATTCTGTCATTCTGCAGAAGCTCACTGTGGGGTTTGGAGTCTGAAAAGGAGGATGTGCCGTTTAGTGTACTGGATGTGACAATCTAAGGTCACACAGACGCGGGCGGGCGCTGCAGACCTGTAACCGCAGTTCTCCTGGAAGCTAATGACAGGATCGTTAAGTTCGAGCTTAGCCTAGGCAACTTAGAGACTTGGCGCGACCCTGTCTCAATTTAAAAAAAAAAAAAAAAAAAAAAAAGGGCTTGGGCTATAGCACAGAGTTGAGGGCCTGGGTTCCATCGCTAGCGGCGGGAGAGTAAGAGGAAGGGAAGCAAAGGGAGCCAGAAAGACAAAGACACCGAGAGAAACCTCCGCTCTCACTCACGGCAGAACCCCATCAGCGTCACGGAGAAGCCGCACTTGGCCAAGGACAGCGCGTGGTACTGCATGCGGGGGCTGCGGCCCAGGTCGCCCAGCACCACGACCACAACGTGCCGCGCCGCGCGCCCCCGCCGCCAGCGCTGCCACCCGCCCAGCAGCAGCAGCGGTAGCAGCAGGGCCAGCGAGAGCAGCGCCACGCAGAACGCCGCCATCTTCGCGGCCCGCGCGGTCACGTGGTTCGGCAAGGGCGCGCAGCCGCAGACCGAGGCTTCCTCGGCGGAAGCGGGAGGGAGGCGGGGCCGGGCGCGGTTCCCTAACTGGGGCCCGCGGAACCGCTGAGGGACCCCTGGGAGCCACGGTTTAGGGGTATGTACCACCCCTCCTGCGAGGTTCCCTAAACTGCGTGTTTTCACCTTTTTTTTTTAAGACAGGGTCTCGCTTTGTAGTCCAGGCGGGTCCTGAACTCAGTATGTAGCCCAGGCGGGCCTTCAACTCGCAGGAATGCTCCTGCCTCAGCCTCCCAAGGCTGGGATAAAATGACGCTGTTTCAGGACTTGGGGCAGAGCTCAGCGGTCAGAGCACTTGCCTAGTATGCGCGAGCCAGGGCCTTCATACAGAGCAATGTCTCCAGCCCCTTAAAAAAATATGCTTTTTCTTTTATGAGACAAGGTCTCTGTAGAGTCCAGGCTGATCCTCAACTCACTATGTAACCTAGGCTGGCCTCAAGCTCATAATAAAAATTATTTATTTATTTTCCTTTTTAATTTCTGAGTTGCAACTTCCATCAGTGCCAGAACAGAGATGGAGAATCTGGGGCCAGAAAGACAGGGCAGGTGTCTGTCCCCTGCGGCAGTTCCGCCTGGTGTGCCTGCATATGTCTGCCGGGGGTCAGGGAGGAGGAAGGGGTGGGCAGAGGGCGGGCAGAGCGCCTGGCCCTGAGCTGCTGGGGTTTCTGGGTGTAACCAATGTCACCAGAACGCAGTCATGGCCCGGCCGGTGCTGCTAGGGCTTCTCCCGCTGCTGGCCCTGCTGCCGCTGCCGCCCCCCTCACGACCACAGCCGGGCACCGCAGAGGGCACGGCGGCCCTCGCGGGCCGGGTCCTGTCTGCGCTGGAGGGAGCCGCCTCGTTTCTGCAGGAGCGTCTGCCAGAGGTCAACCTGGACGGCGTGGTGGGATTCCAGGTGCTGGAAGGTACATGAGTCCTCGGTAGCCTCCGCCTTCTGCCCAGCCTACCTTGCACCCACTCCTGCGGCCTGGCTGTGTCTGAGAGTTGGAGTGGGCTGCGTGGCCCCCAAGGAAGGGGAGGAGCAGGGGCCTGTGGGCAGCTTTGGAGGCTCTTGTTGAATTCTTTAGAATGAAGAAGGACTTAGGGCAGCATGAGAAAAGGTGGGGAAATGATATTCGTGGGAAGAAACCATCCGCTCCAGCGGGGTTCACCCCCTGGCATGAGGGGGCCACAGGCAACACCGGGTCCCTCCCCCAAGCCTGGTCTCCCACCCGCTTCCTGCACATCCAGCCAAAGCCACTGGAGGTCCTGAGAAAACAGACCAGTGTTTGTTTAGCTTTGAAGAATGTAAAATCCTTAAAGTGTGGGTTGGAGACAGGCCAACGCAGGCAGGGGATACATGCTCAAGCCAGGGCAGCCACTTCCTGCAGGACATCCTCACCAAAGTGACAAAGAGCCCGCCTCGGCATCAGCCTGGGCCGGGACCGTGGGCATCTGCCTGGTGCCCGCTCCAGACAGCAGCATAGCTTGCCACCCATCAGACTAAAGAGCAGCAGGAAGGATTCACAGCCACCTGTGTCCCCTGCCCAGCGGTGCTCCTCCACATGGCAAGGCCAAGACCCAGGTCCCCTTCATCTAACCCAGCCTGGCCTCAGATGCCTCTAAAAGTTAGTAATGACCACAGCCCCCAGGGCAGCCTTCCCCGTCAGCATGGTGCTTCCGCGGGCCCAGGGAGGATATGAGTGACCCCTGACTCCAAGGCCCCAGCAGCCCCAAGTCCCTCCCTCGTTCTCCTGGTGGATAGCAGGCCCAAGTCCTTACAGTTAATCCGAAGGGCTGAGCCTTCTCAGGGCCTTGCTGGGAGCCACGGGGGGAGTGAAATCCCCACACACCTGCTTCTGTGATCTTCCAAACCTGACCTGGGAAGGACCAGCACACCCCTACATTTACAGATGAAGACTGAGCTGGAGAGAAAGTGACTTTCTCTGGTCACCTCACAAAAAAAGATATGAAAGTCAGGACTTGAAGCCAGGCCTGCCTGCAGAAAACCCAGTTCTCTGCCTGTGTGGGTGCAGCAGAGATAAGGTCAGGGAGGCAGCTGCAGGCCATCCTGCTGGGACCATGGAAGGGGACCCTGAGGAACTAGCTGCCCTCCAAGGTCTGTGTTTGTCTACCTGGTGCCATGGGCCTCATGTGGGATCTCCCTGGGGAACCTGCTGCAGATGCACCTTTCAGCCGGGCCCTGTGGTGCAGACCTGCCATCCCAGCACTCTGGGAGGCCGAGACAGGAGGCTTGCAAGTTCAGGCCCAGCCTGGGCAACTTAATGACTCAGCAACGCCCTGTCTCAAAATCAGAACTAGAGAGGACTGGGGACATAGCTGAAGGTGAAGGCCCTGGGTTCCATCTCCAGGACTGAAAGAAAAAGGAAATCAAGCTCTTAGCCCCAACCTCTGCTTTCCTGACCACCTACAGCCCAGATCAGCCCGCAGAGGCTTGACTTCCAACCAGCTCTGGGGTCTCCCACGTGCAGGGAAAGCAGAGGGGCTCTCAGCTGCCATCACAGCTTTGGGTCCTGTCGCCTCTGTTCCCCCAGTGCAGCTCCGAGGCGTGCAGGAAGCGTGGGCGGCGAAGCCCCTGCTGCAGCCACTGAGCCTGCGTGCGGGGCAGCTGGCCAATAAGCTGACCACTCTCCTCCGAAGCTCCATCCCCTACCTGCAGCTCCGGGACCCCGAGTACCTCAGAGGTAACATGGCGGGGGGGGGGGGGGGGAGGACGGTGCTCAGCAAGACAGGTTCAGGGTATTCACCGAAGTCAGGGGGTGTGGACTCCTCCCTCAGTCCAGACCCACCACCTCCTGAGCACACGGCAGGGGCCCAGCAACCCCGTGTTGGCCCAGCAAGCCACAGTTGGACCCCAAGTGTGGGTCACCCTAGACTCTGATCCCTATGACCTGTCCCCTCCACACACAGGGCAGGAGATGGCAGGGTAGGTATCCCTCCCTCGTGGACATGGGAGTGGGGGATGCTGCCTAAAAGGCAGGTCACCCCCTTGCACGGCAAACCTCAGCACGGTGCTGGATCTGACCTGTGCCTTGTGTTGACATACTCCGGCTCCCCACCAGCCAGAGGAGCCCACTGCACGGAAGGGTGCACAAGTCTGGCAGGTGCTGCTGTAGCCAGGGGTGGGGCTGCACCTAACAGCAGCACCTCGCCAGGATCCTGCCGTGCATGCCCAGGCTTAACAGCAGAGAATTGCCGAGACAAGCAAGGGCCCTGAGCGCCTCCATCTCAGACCCCACCCCTTCTTCCCATGCAGCTGAGGTCCCCACCCTCTTGGAACCCTTACACACAGCACATGCGCATGAACACACACGCACACACACACGCACACACCCCAGAAGTGAGAACCAACCAGCCACAGCACATCCCAGTGCTCTGGGAGGATGAGGCAGGAGAGTCACAAGCTTGAGCCCAGCCTAGGCAACTTAGCAAGACCCTCTCCTAATATCAACATATAAAGGCCTGGAGGAATGGAGGAATGGCACAGCCACTAAGTGCTTACCTAGCAAGCACAAGGCCCTGGGTTCGATTTTCCAGCACCACCTAAGCTGGGCGTGGTGGCGTACACCTGTAGTCCCAGCCCTTGGGAGGCTGAGGCAGGAGGATTGCATTATGTGTGAAGCTAGCCTGGGCTCCATAGTGAGTTCAGCACCAGCCTGGGCTACAGTGAGACCCTGTCTCCAAAAAAGGAAAGAAAATCAACAAATAAAAATGAAAGTCTGAGGGTGTACCTCAGCAGTTAGAGCACTTGCCTGGTAAGTACAAATCCCGAACTTCGATTCCCCAGCACCACATAAGCTGGCTGTAGTAGAGCACACCTGTAATTCCAGCCCTACGGAGGCTGAGACAGGAGGATTGCCATTGGAGTACACAGTGAGCTTAGCACCAGTGAAAAACAAAAACAAAAACACACAAAATAAAAATAGACTGGGATTTAGCTTTGCAAAGGCTTTGGACTCAATCCCAATACCACAAAAAAGGAAAGGTAAGAGAAGGAAGTTTCTAGGTGTTTCAAGCCACCACCCAGCAGGTGGCGCTGGGCAGTGCAGCCAGGAGGTTGGGTTGGGGCCCTGGGTGGCCATAACTCTCCGTCATAACCCACACTTCCCTCCTGTGCTTCTGCCAGCGTTCCAACCAAGCATCCAGCCAGGGTTTTGGAAGCTGCCCCGTGCCTGGACCCGCACCAACGCCTCCCTGGTCTATGCAGTGCTGGAGGCCCAGGACTCCTTCTCTGAGGACAGCAGTGATGCGTGCCTGGCACAGCTGCTGGGAACCAGGTGTGCCAGACCCTCCTCTGCCACTCCCCAGCATGCTGAGTACCCCAAGTCCAGCCGAACTTGCGATCCTCCTGTCTCAGCCTCCTAGGGTGGACACCTGTAATTTATTCGGCAGCCCTCACAAGGGTCCTGCCATGCATGTCCTAGAACCTACAGGGGGTAGGGGAATCACAAAAGGGACATGTAGGGTGGGCTGGGGCTCCCCTTCTACAGTCCAGCGCGGCTTCCCCAGGCCAGCCCATGCCCAGCCCTGCGCGCTCTCAGACTTCTGTGCAGACCTCATGACCAAGCCCAGCTGCTCCGGCTACAGCCTGTCCCACCAGCTGCTCTTCTTCCTTTGGGCCAGAATGGTGAGTGCCCACTGAGAAGGGTGGAGGACAGGAAGGACGTCCTGTCCCCCAGAACCCCAGAGCAGAGGGCTGGGAAGGTGGTTGAGAAGGGAACGCGGGCAAGGCGAGGACACCCACACCCACTCTTTGAGAACCTCTCTCAGAAATGCAGGTCTCCCAGGACAGCGTATGCTGTGTCCCCTGCACACCGATTCCTGTGTCTTGGGTTTGTCCCCAGAGAGGCTGCACGAGGGGCCTGTTCAGCCACACCCAGCACTACATTGACGTCTTTTGTGCCAACATGATGGACCAGAACCGGCGGGCTGAGGCCCTAGGACACGCTTTCGCCACCCAGGACCTCTTCATGGAAAACAGTGCGCCTAGCCTGGCCCGCAGGGCAACTGGCAGGGGGCTGGTGGTTGGGGGGTGCACACTCATGGCTGCCAGGTGAAGCAAGCAAAAACACAGGGTGCTGGAACCTCAGATAAGTAACGCACACAATTTCAGCATAGGTACACCCTGTAAAGATGTCTGCTTAGCATGGGTGCTCAGCGTGGGGTGTGCTTCAGCTTCAATTTTGATGTGTTGCTTATCAGAAACTCTAGTGTAATGGTGTGTGTGTGTGTGTGTGTGTGTGTGTGTGTGTGTGTGTGTGTGTAGATCGAGCCCAGGGCCTTCACACTGGCAGGCCTTCACACGTTTTTTCTTTTTTGGTTTTGATTTTGAAACAGCGTCTAAGTTCCAGGCTGGGCTGGAACTTGCAGTCCTCCTGCCTCAGCCTCCCAGAGTGCTGAGGTTACGGGCTGTGCCACCAGGCCCAGCTCCTGAGCATCGTGCATTTATCTGCCATTGTGTGACTGTGTCCCCAGAGGCTGACTTACAGATGGATTTCTGAGCAGACAGGCTAATAAGCTGACCCCCCCCCCATACACATCGTGATGAGCCCCTGAGTGGGAGACAGGCCACAGCCTGGGCACCTCCCTCCACGCCTGTGCTGGGGGTGGGGGGATGTGGCACCAGGGTGGGCACCGAGAGGAGGGAGGGCAGGGTGGAGGGACAGGCCTGCAAAGGACCCCTGTTTGTCCCCAGTCATGTTCTGTGGATTGAGCGGCTTCGCTGACTTCTACAAGCTCCGGTGGCTAGAGGTCATCCTCAGCTGGCAGAAACCACAGGAAGGGTGCTTTGGGGCCCCAGGTGAGCGGAAACTGCCCTGGCTAGGACTGAAGGAGAGGCGCTGGTCAGGGTGCTGAGACAGATCCGTGATATTTGCATGCGTGTGTGTATGTGTGTGCACGTACACAGGCACACACACACACGAGTGGAAGTGGGCTTGGAGCTTTGGACACCAGCACTTTTTAGGGCAGGAGCAAATGAGTGCTCTCAGCTTCTGCATTAATGGCTTGGTCCAGCCTGACCAAGTGGCGCAGGCCTGTAATCTCAGCACTCTGGGAGGATTGCAAGTTAGAGCCCAGCCTGAGCTACTTAGGACTTTGCAAGACCCTGTCTCAAAATTAAAGGTAAATATGGGCTGGAGATATAGCCCATTGTGAAGGCTAAGAGCTTGATCCCCAGTATAAAAATAATAAGAAGAAAAAAAGCAAATTCAGTAGGGTTTTGTTGTTCTTGTTGTTGTTGTTGTTTTTGTATTTTGAAACAGGGTCTCGCTCTGTAGCCCAGGCTGGTCCTGAACTCACTATGTAGCCCAGGCTGGCCTTGAACTCATGGCAATCCTCCTGCTTCAGCCTCCCAAGTGCTGGAATTACAGGCATGTGCCACTATGCCCAGCTAGTGCTGGGGAATTGAACTCGGGTACTTAGCGCTTGATCTAGCACTTGCCATGCAAGCGCTTTGACCCCTGAGTTATTCCTCCAGCCCCAAATTCAGTACTTTTGAGGAAAGTTTCTGAGATGAAGGTTCTCAGGCTCCAGGACCTGTGGAGAGAGGTAGCAGGGCCGGGCAGGAACTTGCGTGCCCTGCAAAGCACCTCCGGAGGTTCCAATCAGAATGGTTTGGAAACCAAATCTGAGAAACTGTTAGTACGGACAAATTTAGGCCACGTGGATGGATCTGTGGTGGGTGAGGGGAAGCTTCTAGAACAGCCTTAGCTGCCTAGAGAAGACCCCAGGCGCGGGGGTGTGGGGATGGGAACAGGTCTGAGAAAGCTCGCCTTCCTCTCTCCAGCTCCTGGGATCCAGGCAGGACCTCCAGCCCCAGAGCACCAACAGCCCCTCCTCAGAAGAGTCCGGAGGCGCGAAAAGCAATTCACAGGTGACCAAAGTACCCAGGAGGCCTGAAACCAGCCCTGGCCCCTCCATTCTCTTCTGCTAAGGAAAGACACCCTGGTCACTGAATGACAGGGCCCCAGGGCCCTCCTGGTGGTGGGGGAAGGCTCTGAGCGTTAGAAATTTCAGGCTGGGTGTGGTGGTGTGGCACCCGCAATCCCAGCATTCTGGAACGCTGAGGCAGGAAGGTGGCAAGTTCAAAGTCCAGCTTGTGGCAGGGCGGGGCGGCGTCAGAAAGGCGCTTCCGGCCTGGAGTGCCACCTGGGCGCTGGCTGGGTAACGCTCCCCCCACTCGCCGCCCCGCAGATGGCTGCTCCTGCCACAGCACCTCCACGGCGGTCGCAGCACTAGGCGGATTCCTGTACATCCTGGCGGAGCAGCCCCGCGTCGGTGGAAAGCCGCCTCCGTCCACCGGAAAGCCACTTCTCCAACAGCCCATCCGTGCACACCGTCCCCACAGGGCGGCGCCAGAGGCCTGGGGTTTCACGCCAGCTACCCCTCCAGCCTTTCTTCCATAGGCCCTAGGGGGCAGTCAGCAGCGGGCCACCAGCGTCACCAATCCCCAGCCGCTTGGCGTCCCCGACTGGGCGGGACCAGGGAGACGGGGGGGGGGGGGGGGGGGGAGGGTGTCCATGAAAGCTGATGAATAAATTACGGGGGGCGCACAGTCGGGTCCTGTTTCTCAGCCCTTGGGCGACCTTGCGTGACCTTGCAGGTTGTTTTGTTTGTGCAGTACTGGGGTTTGAACCCGCGACCTTTGTGCTTCAGCTACATCCCTAGCCGTGTAAGGAGGTGAAGGACGGGACGGGACTGGGGATCAAGTCCAGAGCCTTCACGGTGAGCTACATCTTCAGCCCACTTTTTTGACTTGGGGCAGGGTCTTGCCAAATCGCTACTAGTTTGTCCAGGCTGGATTCCTGTTTGCACCGCAGTCCTCCCAGGATTACAAGCCTGTGCCATCAGGGCCATTTTCTGTGGCTGTACTCTTAAATAGCAGAACTTGGGGCTGAAGGCATGGCTGAGCCACTTTAAGACAAGCGCTAAGTACCGAGTTCGATTCCCCAGCACCACATAAGCTGGGTGTGGCGCATAACTAATCCCAGCACTCCGGAGGCTGAGACTGGAAGAGTGTCGTGAGTTCAAGGCCAGCCTGGGCTCCACAGCGAGTTCTGGACCAGCCTGGGGTGCAGAGCGAGACTGTCTCAGGAAAAAAAAAAAAAAAAAAAGCAGAACTTTATAGTCTAGCCAGGCCTTGTGGTGCAAGTATTTCATCCCCAGCACTCTGGGAAGCTGAGGCAGGAGGATCGCAAGAAAGAACCCAAACTGGGCAGTTTGCGGAGACCCTGTCTCGAAAGAAGAAACAGCTAAAAAGTTACTAGGGATGTAGCTCAGTGTGAAGGGCCCGAGCTCAACTCATTGTACGATGAACTAAAAATAAATTATATCAAAATGAAAAGTTCCCACACCCCAGACCGCATCCACCCCGCAAAAAGCTTCCCACGGGAATTTGGAGGAGCGATCTGAAACCAAGCAGGGCAGACAAGGACAGCCGTGTGGGCCTGTAGTCACGTGGGGAGTGGCCACGTGACCTGACGCCGGGCCTAACATGGCGGCGCCCACAGAGCGCGGATTTCTCTTCCTGTTCGTGCTGCTCGGCTTTCTCGCGGAGGTGTCTGGCGACCTCAGCTCAGGGTAAGTGCCGCTCCGGGTCGGGGCACGAGCCCACTTCAGGGTTTCCTGCTGTCGGGTACTCATGGCCACCCGGATCTCCGCAGTGCCTCCCGCGACGATGACCTGCTGCTGCCCTACCCCCGCGTGCGCGCGCGGCCGGCCCGGGACTGCCACCCGGGGCGGGCGGGCGGCCGCGAGCACGAGAGCTGGCCCCCTTCCCCGCTCGCTTCGGCCGCCGGCCGTCCGGCCGTGCGCACCTTCGTGTCGCACTTCGGGGGCCGCGCGGTGGCCGGCCACCTGACCCGAGCCGCCCAGCCCCTGCGTACTTTCTCGGTGCTGGAGCCCGGTGGGCGCGGAGGCTGCGCGAAGAGGCGGCGCGCTACGGTGGAGGAGACGGCGCGGGCGGCCGGGTGCCGCGTCGCCCAGAACGGCGGCTTCTTCCGCATGAGCACTGGCGAGTGCCTGGGCAACGCGGTGAGCGACGGGCGGCGGGTGAGCAGCGCCGGGGGGCTGCTGAACGCGCAGTTCGGGATCCGCCGTGACGGGACGCTGGTCACCGGGTGAGGACGCAGGGAGGCCGGCTGGCGAGGGCGCCGGGGTCTGAGATCCGGTGGTGGCAGTGCCGCCGCGTTGGAGGGACCTCACCAAGCTGAGCCTCCGTCTCCTCATCTGCAGAATGGGCATAGGAAAGATGGGTCGTCATGTGTCACCGAGTTCTTGGCCTGTGACAGCCACAGCGCTGTGCCCTTGAGCGGTGACCGCGAGCTAGCGCTCCAGCTTTGCCCTGCACGGACTACCCCATCACTCAGGATTGTTGATTTTGTGATGCTGGGATCCTGCCCAGGGCCTTTGCACTAGGCTGTATCCCCAGCTCATCTTTTGGTGTTGATTTCCGAGGCAAATTCTTGCTAAATTCCCCAGACTACGTTCGAGCTTGTGATGCTCCTGTCTCAGCCTCCCAGAGAGCTGGGATTACAGGCCTGGCCTTTGGCAGGAAGAATAAACATAAGCCAGGGAAATAAGGAAGGTAAGTCCAGATGGTGCGTGTTGAGCAAAGAAAGCCATGACTGGCGGGAACCAGTTGCAAAGATCCGTTTAAGATCCGTGGTGAGGAGTTGGCCGTGCCAAGCAGGGGACCTTTGAGGCCTGAGGATTGATCAGCCTAGCTCAAAGCTGGGACAGAAAGAAACGCAAAAGCTAAGAGGTGCAAGAAGGGTTGGTGTGTGAGGAGCCTCAGAAGGATCAGGGTACCAAGGGGTGACAGGACTGATTGCCTCCGAGCTGTCACCAGCCCTAGGGCTGAGGAGAGTCCAGGCTGGGGAGGCAGCGAGGCCTGAAGAGGTCACGGCCAGCAGCAGAAGACTTATGGTTGGGGCAGTGGCCTGGGATTAAGGGCCGGGTGTGGATTTGAGGTCTGCAGGGAATGAATTGGTCTACTAGATACAGAGTAGGCTGCTTGCAAAGGTGGTGGGGGAGTTGCTGTTGGAACCCTTCCTGGCTGCGCCCTGGGTGGCCCTGGCTGTGCCCCAGTGCCAACTCTGAAGGCAGGAGGAGGAATGGGGAAGGAGGGAAAAAGCCACCCTCCAGCTTCCTGCAGACAGCGAGCCGCACACTTTCCCTGGCTGTAGGTACCTGTCCGAGGAGGACGTGCTGGACCCCGAGAATCCGTTCGTGCAGCTGCTGAGTGGGGTCGTGTGGCTCATTCGCAACGGGAGTGTGTACATCAACGAGAGCCAGGTGGCCGAGTGCGATGAGACGCAGGAGACAGGTGCGAGTGGGGGCAGCGGTGGGTGCTGAGTGCCAGGCTGCGGGCGGAGCTGCTCTGCAGAGGATGGGCAGGTGATTATCCAGCAGCTAAGGAGGCTGCTGTGTGTACTGAAGAGAAGCCAGGGGAAAAGCCTGGCGGTAGTGAGCAAGAGTAGTAGGAGCCAGAGCAGACGGGCCCCTTTTCTCTCAGGCTCCTTCAGCAAGTTCGTGAATGTGATGTCGGCCAGGACCGCTGTGGGCCACGACCGCGACGGCCAGCTAGTGCTCTTCCATGCTGATGGCCAGACGGAGCAGCGCGGGTAAGTTCCAGAACAGGTTTCCTGGGGCCAGACTGACTCCTGCCACCCTTTTGGTGTGTGTGGTGCTGGGGGTGGAGTCCAGATCGTTCATACTAAGCTACAGCCTGAGCTTATTGAGAAAGGGTCTGGCCAGGCCCCAAGCAGGGTTCAGAACTCGAGCTCTTCCTGCCGTAGCCTGACTCCTGAGCCCTCTGACCCACGCTCATGGGAGGATGTCCCCCACAGTCTGCTCCACTGCCCAGAGCCCCCACCCTCCACATCCTTCCTCTCTGTGGCCCCAGCGCTGGGCCTTATGGACATCTGTGCCCCGTGGCAGCACAGTCCCAGATGTGAGCTCGGAGACTAGATCAGATCCCTGCTGGGGTGCCGCCACTGTCCCCCCAAGTGCAGGCAAGTTAAAGGGGGCAGCGGGGTTCTCAGCAGCACTGCCCTGTGCGCAGCATCAACCTGTGGGAGATGGCAGAGTTCCTGCTGGGACAAGGTGTGGTTAATGCCATCAACCTGGATGGGGGCGGCTCGGCCACCTTCGTGCTCAATGGGACCCTGGCCAGTTACCCGTCAGATCACTGGTAAGTGTGCCAGAGCCAGATTTGGAGGGTGAAAGCCTCCCACTGTGCTCCAGGAGCTGGGGACTCAGGAAAGGATAGAGGAGCTGAGGGCCCTCCTCAGGGATGCCAGGACTGCCCATGCCTGGAAACAAAGGCCGGAGGATAGTGAAGTAAGACTTCACTTGAGGGGTGAGCCGCTGGCTGGGTGGGGATAGCCTGCCCGGTAGAGGGCGCTGTTTATGCAAAGGCCCTGGAGTATGGGGTGGGGAGTGGTAGAGAGCAGGAGGAGCTTGTAAAAGGCTCCAGGGGTGAGACCAGAGAGTGAGATCAGAGTGGGGTGTTGAGAGGCCTCTCCTTACACACCGCATCCCCTCAGCCAGGACAACATGTGGCGCTGCCCTCGCCGTGTGTCCACAGTGGTGTGTGTGCATGAGCCACTCTGCCAGCCACCTGACTGCAGCGGGCACGGGACATGCGTGGAAGGCCGCTGTGAGTGCTCAGGGCATTTCTGGCGGGGCGCCGACTGCAGCGAGCTGGACTGCGGCCCCACCAACTGTAGCGGCCATGGGCTGTGCACAGAGGGTGAGTGTGGCCCCTGGGTGATGGTTCCCGCACCCTTGGCTCTGCCCCACCCTCACCTGCCTCTTGTCTTACCTTCACAGCTGGCTGCAGCTGCAATGCCGGGTGGACAGGGTCCAACTGCAGTGAAGGTGGGTGTCCCCACGGCCCTCGGCCGCTATGAGCCCAGGTGGCTCCTAGGTGATCTACCCCTGTGTCCCTCCTGCTGGAAACTGCCTCTCATTTCCTGCACTCTCCTGTGTGGGTTTCTTGTGGCTGCTGCAGAGCCACAGATCCAGGGGCCACAAGTCAGAGATCAAGGTGTGAGTCAGGCCTGGTGGTACAGAATCTCAGCGCTACAGAAGGCTGAGGCAGGAGGATTGCAAGTTCGAGCCCAGCCTGGGTGACTTATCAAGTCCTTATCTCTAAATTATTTTTTTTCCTCTTTCTAAATTAAAGCTAAAAAGTGATCTAGGGATGTAGAAGTGTGGTGGCCCATGGTTGGACTCGTAGTGTGGTGGCCCATGGTTGGACTCGTAGTGTGGTGGCCCATGGTTGGACTCGTAGTATCACAGAAAAGAAGAAAGAAAAAGAGAAAGAAGGAGGAAGCAGCCATGTCCCCAGAGGCACAGAGATCCTTTCTGTCTTGCCTCAGCCTCTGGGGCTCAGGGCTGCGAGGCGTGGGGTTCCCTCTGGCGTCCACCACCCCCTCGTTTGTGTGGGTTCCCTGTGTGCTGTCCACAGGAACCCCTTGTCACCAGTGTGGCTCTGGGAGCCACCCTGAATCCAGGGTGACGTCACCTTGCAGTCTAGTGATGTGCCCAGGCCCTCTGTGTCCCGGGGTCGAGAGGGCAGCTTCTCCCGCAGCCCAGCTCGGCACAATACCCACAGGGCCTCCCCGTCCTGCAGACAAAACCCCGCTGGCTCAGGCCTTGGTCTCTGCCCTCTGTCTCCCCTCTGCAGAGTGTCCCCTTGGCTGGCACGGGCCAGGCTGCCAGAAGCCCTGCCAGTGTGAGCACCAGTGCCCCTGTGACCCGCAGACGGGTAACTGCAGCGTCTCCCAAGGTACAGGGCCCCCGGGACCGTGGGGTCTGGAGGGCAGCTGTCCCCTGCCGCCCCCGCAGCACAGCTTATCTTACAGGGAAGCAGTGCCTGCAGCCGTCGGAGGGCACACTGAGGGCTGGCGACCTTTCCTTTGTCAGCAGGTGGGTGCCGCGGTGAGAGCAGGACCCCCGCGCTGAGCCCTGAGGCCCAGTGGCTGCCCGAGGCCTCGACCTTGCTCTGTCAGGAGCTCACGGACAGTTGCCGCTGGGGAGACGGGTCCCCAGCCGGCCCCCAGGGAGCCAAGGGGAAGGCAGGGTTTCAATTCCCTGGCAGGGGCGCTTGTGACTCATTCTCCCTGCTCACACTGGGTGCAGTCTCCAGGGCCCTGGGCGCCTTGTCGTTTCTCTAGTGCCTCCAAGTGCGCGGGCTTGCACCCCGACGTCTGGGAAGCTGAGGCCCCGGATGTGCCTCTGCCACCACTGCGGGCTCTCTCTCTTTCCCCAGGACCACCTGGCTGGCCCTCACTCTGGTCCTCCTCTTCCTGCTGCTCATCAGCGCCGCGGCCAACGTGTCCCTGGTGTTGGGCTCGCGGGCAGAGCATAATCGGCATCTCGATGGGGACTATGTGTATCACCCGCTGCAGGAGATGGCCGGGGAGCTCCTGCCCACTGAGAAGGAGCCGCCCAGGTACCCCCGTGACCCCTTCAAGGACTGAAACCCCGAGCTGGCCAGGTGGCTCATGTGCCTACAGTGCTGCTTCTGCACAGGATGACCCAAGGACACTGGCCAGGCCCTTTGGGTGGCCTCAGCACTGCAGCCAAGCTTCTGAAGGCCCCTGTGCTCTGGTCCTGCCACGGCATGTGCCATCCTGGCGATACAGTGCCCCCCACAGGGGCCATGCCTGCTTCCTGCCTGCCTGTGTCTGCTGCCCAGGGCCACATCCCCAAGGGGGGCCTTTGCCACTGCCAGAGAGTCCCCAGCCTCTCAGAAACAGGCTGCGGTGGACTGAACTCAGCGATCTAATAATGACAGATGGACAGGTCCCAGCCAGCCCCTGGACAGGATCAGGTTAAAGGGGCAAGTCTGCCTTTCTGGCCACGGCCCTGCACCCTTTTCTACTGACTTCATCAACAGTTTGCCACGAGGGATTGTTCCCTGTCACGGGAAGGTCCTCAGGAAAAGGTGGCCAGGACTGAGAGCCGTGTGCACAGACCTGCCCTGTCCTCGTCCTGCTGCACGAGCATTTTCTATCACTTGAATAAATTGGTACTAAAGGGGCTGCCCAGGAGAATGAGAGTTCCTGTGCTGGGCCTGAATGTGCCCTCCTGTATGGCGCTCCAGCCCTGCTGTGCGCTGATCTCTTGCTGATCTGGGTAGGTGGCAGTGGGGATCTGAGTGGAGCTGACGGCCTGCGTTTCCCAGCAGTTCCATGTGGTGGGGCTGCTGGTCCTGGCCACACAGCAAGGGTGTGATTGGGCCTTGCCGAGTCCCCTAGGATTTGAGTTAGTCCCTGTGGTCTAGTTCCTTTGCTGTGGTATTGGAGACTAAACCCAGGACCTTTGTATTAAGCTACATCCCCAGGCCTTTTTTAAATTGTTGTATTTTGAGGCAGGGTCTAAGTTACCCAGGCTGTCCTTAAACTAGCCATCCTCCTGCCCCAGCCTCCCAGCGTGCTAGAATTAGAAGCCCGTGCCACCAGGTCGAGCTGAATCGCCTGTTTTAGGCCAATCTGTGGATTGGGTTTCTCCTTAGAAGAGCACGCTCTGGCTGCCCTGCCATCTCGGGGCAGTGGCTCACTGGAGCCCACTGGTACAGGTCCCTCTGTCAAGGCCACCCTGCCCAGGAGTCTCAGCCCTGGCAGCATCTCTTTCTGTGACCTGGGACCCACCCAGCCCTGGAGTCTCAGCTCATGTCCATGTGGGCCCAGTAGCCTTTTTGCGTGGCGGGACTAAGCCACAGCTTTGAGCCATCCTCTGAGTGCCCCAGGCCCAGGAAGTGACTAAATTGGCTGCTGCCTCCGGCTGTGAGACCCTCAGAACCTCCCGGCACAAGGTAACTCATCACTTCTGGGGTTTTTGTTTTTTGTTTAGTTTTGTTTGAGATATGGTCTCTCTGTAGTCCAGGTTGGTCCTAAACTCACTGTGAAACGCAGGCTGGCCTCAAATTCATGGCAGCCCTCTGTCTCAGCCTCCCAGGTATTGGGATTACAGGCATGCACCACCACACCGAGCATACGTGGTGCTGGGGAATTGAACCCAGGGCCTTGAGCTTACTAGGCAAGCACTTTAACTGCTGAGCTATGCCCCTGTCAATCTTAAAAAGTGACAGTTTCTAATGATTCTGGGGTCACCCCGGGAGCCTCTGATGATCTGCACCATAGTCAGTCTTGTTGGTTGGTTTCCTGTGGTGACCCTCACCGGCCCTTGGGTGGCTGTCTGGCCTGGCCTGGGATGGTGACAGCTGTTAACAAAGCTCAGCTCCAGGGGCTTCTCACCTCAGACCAGTACAGGCTTGGGGTCAAGGTAGAGATGCCCTGAGGGGGGGGGGGGGAGACAGGGAAGGAGGTATGCAGGGGCCCCACTCCTACCTGAAGTGACCTCATGTGGCATTGGTCTGTGGCGTCAGGCAGGTCACCGGGCCAGCCCAAGTTCAAGGGGACTGGCCTCCACCTCGGGGGAGGTGCAGTGAAGCAGGCATCTCAGGTTCCCTTGGGTGGGTTCCTGGAAGCAGGTCCCAAGCCTGGCTGCGGTGTGGGCTTTGTCCCCTGCATTGTGCTGTTGGGGACGTGGACCTGTCCAGACCTCCCGAGTCAGAATCTTGGGGGATGGGAAGGAAGTCGTGAGTCTGCTGGGGGTGCCCCCGGCTTAGGCTGTCCTGAGCCCTGACCTCTGAGGGAATACCTCTCTGTCCTTGGCTGTTCCAGCAGCTGAGTTGAATGAGTGGCAGTGTCACCAGGGTAATGGCCAAGTGCACAGATCTCTTGGGCTCCATGTTGGGCTGCCAGGACACTGATCCACAGTCAGTCATACTAAATTGCTAAATTGTCTAGGCTGGGCTTGAATTTACAATCCTCCCGCCTCAGCCTCCCAGAGTGCTGGGGTGACAGGCCTGTACTACCTGGCCCAGGTCCCTGATTCATCTAAAAAGTCTGCAAATGGGATCTTGAGGAATAGCTCAGGGTTAAAGCGCCTGCCTAGCAAGCTCAAGACCCTGGGCTGGTTCCCCAGCATCACATAAGCGGGGCATGGTGGTGCACACCTGTAGTCCCAGCACCTGTAATCAGGAGGCTGAGGCAGGAGGACTGCCATTAATTTGAGGTCAGCCTGGGCTCCATAGTGAGTTGAGGACCAGCCTGGGCTGCAGAGCAACACCCTGTCTCAAAAAAAAAAAAAGAATCTGCGAACTTGGGTTGTCAGAGGCCCCAAACCCAACACCAATGGCCTCAAACAAAAATGAGGAGTTGTTATTGTTCATGTGACTGAGAAGCCCAAGAATGATCTTGTTTCATGTAGAGGGGACCCAAGGACCCACCAGCCCATGGCCTGTCGCCCCTTCTCCTTTGCTGTGGGTCTCCTCCACCCCTCCTGGTGCAGGTCGCATCTCCAGAGAGAAGGATCGGCTGCCTCTCCTCCTCCTCGTGACTCACAGGGCTGGACACTTCCAGCAGAAGTGCCGCAGTGGCTGGGAGCAGTCGACAGCAGCTCGAGGCGAGGGCTCAGCGCCACAACAACAAAAATCTGCTCCTGACCTGAGTTTTGGATTTGCTCTGATTCCCTGATGAGGTTGGCCAGGAGAGGACGCAGAGGAGGGGACCTGGGCAGGAGAGGTCTGAGAGCAGCTGGCTGCCTCCCTGCCACTGGTCCTGTCCCTGCAGGCCCTGCCGGGTCCCCACAGCCCCTGCTGGTGTTCACGAGGTCCCACAGGTCTCCAGCAGCCTCTGGACCACTGGGCGCATGGGCGGGTTGTGTTCTTTCTGGCCTGAACCCCAGGAAGCCTCCAGAGGGAGCCATGGCTCAGGCAGACGTCAGCAGTGACCCACAGCTGACCTCATCCCAGTGCTGGACCCTTCTGGAGCTGTCTTCCAGCTGTGGTGTCCCACCACGTGGCTCCCACAGGACAGTGTGCTCCTGAGATCTGTGGCCTGTGCTAGGAGAAGCCCACAGAGTCACAGCAAGAGCATCCACCCGTTGTCTCCTGGCCCAGGGGCGATGTCGGCCTGGAGGCTGTCACACAGAGGAGCCAGCCCAGCCACCTGAGTTTGATTCCCCGGCACCACGTAAGCCTGGCGTGATGGTGCACGCCTATAATCCCAGCACTGGGAGGCTAAGGCAGAACGATTGCCTTGAGTCCAAGGGCAGCCTGGAGTCCATAGTGAGTTCAGGACCAGCCTGGACTACAGAGTGAGACCCTATCTCCAAAAAATAAAAAAGACCCATATAAAGAAGGTGTGGCACATTTACACAATGGAGTGCTACTGTACCATAAACTTAAGTCATTTGTAATAAGATGGATGCACCTGACATCTATCACGCTCAGCAAAATGAATGAGACACAGAAGGTTAAGTAGCACGTGGTTTCTCTAATAAGGGAACAAAAAGTAAAAAAAGCAAAATAAGAGATGGAAGAAAAGAGGAAGATGGGCTTCTGTAGAGAAAGGGATGAGGAGAGAGAAATAAAATGGATCAACATGCGATACGAATGTGTACCAGTGCCTGAAGCTGTATGTCATCATTATGTACTGCAAAAATATACTAATAAAAAGAGTGATCTGGGCAAAAAAAAAAAAAGAGGCTGTCCCCTCCTGCCCCTCCGCCCCGGCACAAAAGAATCTGCCCGGGAAGGTACAGTGCCTGGCACCAGTGTCTTCAGTTCTGTGTTCTCTGCGTGTGTCACTGTGCCGTCTCATGAAACCCGATGACCAGGGTCCCAGGAAAGAGCCTGTAGTCTTTGGGGGAAGCACGACACAAGAGGAATTGCTGCTGTCATTTATTGAGCGCTTTCTGTGTGCTAGGCACCGTGCAGAGACTTCATAGCCACTCGTCTGATCCCCCTGCAGCCTAGTGAGGTAGGCACTGCTGTCCCCATTTTATAGATGAGGAAGCTGAGGCACAGAGAGGTTAAATCACTTGCTTAAGGTTATACAGCTCATGAAAGGAAGGCTGAGCTAAGTCCACTACCCGGACCCCTAAATCCCAGCGGTCTTGTTGTTCTGGCTTGACCTGCCTGGGCCAGGATGGAGCGGTGAACATGGAGAGAGCCAGGGACCTGAGCAGGGCTGTCAGGGGCTCCCGAGGGATTCGAGGTGGAGAAGGGTCTTCCTGTGTCCAAGAGACCAGAAACCCACAGTCGCAGGTCTGGGGCTGCCGACAGCCCCCTTCGTCCCAAGTGGAAGAAAGAATGAGCCCGTGTGCAAAGGACACAGAGTCCAGGGGCCTGGGTGCAGCTGAAAGGCCCGAGGACAGTGGGCTCCCGATCCAGCTGTACCTGCAGCATACAGGACCTGGGGAATTCTAGCTGGGCTGAGATACAGATTGGGCTGTGAACAACAGACCCTTTGCTCCAGGGTCAGCAGGCCCAGTATTCCCCCATGAGACTCCTCTGCTCTTCGCTGGGCTGGACAATGAAGGCAGAGAGCCAGCCAAGACAGTTTCATCCCCAAATACTTCTGGGTAGCACCTAGGTTTGAGAGATAACTGGAAGTTCTTTAAAAGATCATGGAAAACATGCAAATTGCTCACGGCCGCCCGGTTAGGAACACCTTGCTCCAATTGCTCCTTTTTTTCCCCGTGGTACTGGGGACAGAGGATAGGGCCTTCACCCTGAGCTACATCCCCAGCCCATTTTTGGTTTTTGATTTTGAGACAGGGTCTCCCTACGTTGCCCAGGTGGGGCTCCGGTGGGCCATGGTGATCTTCCTGCCACGGCCTCCCACCTCACAGGCCCACACCACGGCCCGGCCAGCGGCTCCTGCATGCAAGGCAACACACACGTCTTGCCACACGGCGCTGTCCCTGTGGTTACAAACCCAGCCCTTGGCCCACTGGCCCTGCCAGAAACAAGCCCACTCTTTGCAAGGCTACAAGATAAGAGGACCACAGGAGTGGGACTGCCGGCAAAACACCTGCTATAAGCCCAGCACTCTGGGAGGCTGAGGCAGGAGGATTTCGAGTTCAAACCCTGCCTCGGTTCAAATTTCATCTAATAAATAACTTAGACCCTGCCTCTAAGTAAAAACATATCAAAAAGGTCTGGGATGTAATTCAGCGTGAGAACCCTGGGTTCAACTCTGGGAGGCTGAGGCAGGAAGATCACAAACTGGAACCCAGCCAGGGCAATTTAAAGACTTAGATGCATTTCAAAGTCACAAATAAAAAAGGACAGGGGATACAATTCAGCGACAAGATCCTGGCTTGATCCCCAGTGCAAAAAAAAAAAAAAGAAGAAGAAGAAACAACAACAACAACAAAACCCTAGGTTCAATTCCATATATATGTGCACACCAAGCCTGTAGCCCCCACATTAGCACCCAGCTGCCAAGCAAGCTGGCAGATTCCCTGCCCTGCAGATAATGAGGATGAGTGGTGGGCCTGGGCACAGGTTGGTCAGGGGAGGACTGGGGAGGCCCAATCTAGGGCACAGTGGTGATCCTCTCATATGACAAGAATGCCCCATCTTCTGAGCACTCCCAGCTCCTATGGAAAGTCACAAATCCTTATCTCATTTTTTTTTTTTTTTTTTGAGACAGGGTCTTATTCTGTAGTCCAGGCTGGTCCTAAACTCAGTATGGAGCCCAGGCTAGCCTTGAGCTCATGGCAATCCTCCTGTCTCAGCCTCCCCAGGGCTGGGATTACAGGCACGTGCCACCACGCCTGGCTTATGTGGTGCTGTGGAATCAAACTCGGGTATCTAGCACTTGATTTAGCGCTTGCTAGGCAGGCGCTTTATCTGCTGAGCCATTCCCCCAGCCCTCTTATCTCTATTTGAAATGTTTCAAATGTTTTAACCTATTCTCTAGGCAAGAAAAAAAAAAACACTAAAAATGGCCCAGAACTGGCTGTAGGCCAGTTGGTAACCTCTGACCTGCTGCCTTTTGGGGTCTCGGGAAAGGGAAGGAGGACTATGCTCAGGGTTCAAGGAGACCCAAGACTTCTCATATAGCAAGGGGGGAAATCATGTCCATATTGGAGCTGGGGCTGAGTCAGATCTGCCCGGGATAAAGACAACAGCCTCCACCCCAAGGGGAGCCCTGACACCATGCTGACAGGCTGGATCAAGCCTTATCTGAAGGAAGAACCCCAAGACTGGCCAGTTACACGCACCTACCTATGAATGGTTGCCTATGTGTGTTCAAGCCACTGAGAGGTGTGCTTCTATGGCCCTAGTTAATTAAACAGCTCCTCAGGAGAGAAAGGGACCCACCACAGGGTACAGACACAGCCCAAGTCACTCCACTGCTGCCCAGACCTTGGCAGGACCCTGGGCTTCTCCACTGTCTCCACACCAGGGAGGTACGGTTAGGCCTCCCCATCACGTGCTAGGAAGTGGCTTTCCAGTCCAGGCTCTACTGCTCCTCACAGAAAGCGTAGGCTTAACCCTGTCACCGCTCCCCATGCGTGGGCTGGACACGGGCCACTGTGAAGCAGCCAGGTGCTGAGGTGACAGCCCCACCTTTTCCTCCTTCTTTGAGGGGGACCCCTGAGTCACAGTGGTTGGTTTAGACTGAACAGGTGACCCTGCTGGCAGCACCCATTCAGGATTGGTTCAGGAGTAGGTGTGGCCCCAGCAGGTGGAGAAGAAGCAATTCTGTGAAGGAGAATGAACTTTGGAGAGCCAAGTCCCCTTGGGCACCCAGGTGGGGCAGAGGGGAGGGCGCCCAGTGGTGATGAGGGCCCATCAGAGACTCCAGAGAAGTCAGCTGAGCAGGTAAGGTGGGGCAAATGGCACAGCCCTGAGCCACAGGTCAGGGAGCCGGTCCTCACACCAGACCCAGAGAGACAGCTCTGGCCCTGCAGCTTTCAGAGGCCTGACCAGTGCTCACTCTGGATGCAGGCCAAGGGCTGGGTCCTCACCACGGGGACCAGACACTCTGGTCTCTGACCTCAGCAGCATCTAGCCCAGGAGCTGCAGCCCACACAGTCCCAGGCCTCCTGGACATCCGGGCTCTCATGCTGGACACTCCAGGACCCTGATCGCAGGACTCCAGGCCACCGCTACCTGGAGGCCAGGGAGCTGCTATGGGACTGTCCGGAGGTAGAAGACGAGGTGGCAGCACTGAGCTGGGAGAAGCCACTGGTGCAGGATTCCAGGCTGGACATGGAGCCCCTGCGGAGGGATATGCCACATCTATTACCTCCTCTGGCCAAAGCTCTGCCACAGCCAGTCCCTGGGGCACACTCCTGGGATCCCAGCACTCTGGGAGGCTGAGGCAGGAGGATCACAAGTTGAAGCCAGGCCTGGGCAACTTAGCAAGACTGTCTCAAAATTCAAAAATAAAATGGGCTGGGGATGTAGATCAGTGTGAAGGTCCTGGACTGGATCCCCGTACCACTTGCAAAAATAAATACACAAATAAGAAATTTAAAAGCTTGCTGCAAATGAGTCCCCAGGGTTCAGGCCACAGGGGACAGGCCGTGTGGAGGGAACAGCCAGTGACGCCGCAGTGACAAGTGGGACACATCTATTTCCCTGCACTCCTGTCCCCCAGGGACAGAGCCAGGCCTGCTGCATAGGCTCAGGAGCTTGGAAGCGGGTGTGGGATGAACTCTTCCTTCTATTTGGATCCACCTGATGGTTATCCATACCATGCGATAACCAGGTCGCCCAGAGCAGCTCTTGGGTCTGGGGATCAGTGGCAACATCAGCACCAACACCGTATCAGAACTGCAGAATCAAAATCTGCTTTTTTTTAAGTACTGGAAATGAACCCGGGACTCTGTGCATGCTCGGCAAGCGCTCTGCCCCTGAGCCATGTCCCCAGCCCCTCCTTTTTTTTTTTTTTTTTTTTTTCCTGTGGGGTGGGATGAGAGATTGGGCCCAGGGCCCTTGCACTGAGCTACGTCCCCAGTCCCATTTTATTTTATTTTTTCAATTTTTGAGACCGGACCTCACTACATCACTCAGATACCCAGGCTAAGCTTGAATTTGTGGCTAGGAAGGTCTGTCTATACTGGCTGGGACAGATTGGCCTAGCCCTCTTCTTCCTCACCTCTACAGAACCTGCCCTCCAGCAGCAGTGCCTGCGCTTTCAGGCTCCATCAGTTCTAGGGTCCAGCAGAGTCTCGGATTGCCCCTATGCTGAGGACTGGTAGTCAGAGCAAACTGCTTCACAGCGAGCATCAAGTGGGTCCAACCCCTGGAGTAACACCCTGGCCTGGTACTCCTCATCTGGGGCTGCAAGAGGAGCCCCTGGAATCTTTGGAACCGAGCCCGGAGCTTGAGGTCCAGGTTCAGCACTTCCAGAGACCTCAATTTTCCCGTGGTGGAGAATGTGAAGTGTTTCCTTTATTATTTATTTATCTATTGAAATAGGGTCTCACTCTGTAGCCCAGGCTGTCCTGAGCTCACTATGGAGCCGAGGCTGGCCTGGGACTCACGGCAATCCTGCTGCCTCTGCCTCTGCCTCCTGAGTGCTGAGATTAGAGTTGTGCACCACCATGCTCAGCCTATGTTGTGCTGGGGAATTGAGCTCAGGGCCTTGAGCTTGCTAGGCAAATGCTTTAACCACTGTGCTATCCCTCCAGCCAATAAAGCATTACTTTTATATAAAAACTGGATGGTATTTATTTTTAAAGGTTTAAACAAAGGCCTTGAGGAAAACACCTGGCTAGGTGAAGGGGCGCATGCCTGTGTTTCCAGCACTCTGGGAGGCTAAGGCAGAAAGAGCACCCATTTGAGCCCAGCCTGGGGCACTAATGACTTGTGTAACGTATTTTTAAAAAGGGCTAGGGATATAGTTCCATGTGAAGGCTCTGGGTTCAGGCCCCAGTATCATACATCCATAGAAAAAAGATGAGAAAGAAAGAAAGAGAGAAAGAGAGAAAGAAAAGAAAAGAAAAGAAAAGAAAAGAAAAGAAAAGAACTTTCTGCTCTACCTCCAGACCCTTGCTTCACGTCTGAGGGCTGACTGCATGCCCAGGTGACAGGCACTTGACAACCACTTCATCTTCGTGACACCCTCACCAGGTGGGAGCTCCAGGGGTTCCCATTTAACAGAGGGGGTACCTGAAGCTCAGAGAGGTAAAGCCATTTGCCAGAGATCAAATAGCAGCCAGGTAGCACTGTAGGTCCTAACCACTGCACTTCCCTGTCACTCTGAACACAATAACATGTGGAGAGGTGCCTGTAGGCCACTGTTCTAGAAAATTCTGGAATGGCTTTGAATCCTGTGGAATTGTGGGAGTGAAGTAGGTCTAAATCAGAAGACTCCCCTTCTCCTGTCTCCTCCAGGGAAGCACTGGACTCTCTCTCCCTCGCTCCTCTGTATGGGACTGAGGGCCTTCACACTAAGCTACGGCCCTTGCCCATTTTTATTTTTGATTTTCAAACAGGATCTTGCTAAGTTTCCCAGGCTGCGCTCGAACTTGCAATGCTCCTGCCTCAGCCCTCCAGCGTTGGGCCCAACCAGGAGCTCCTTACTTAAGCTAAGGGCCCCCCCATGTCCATGCAGAGTCCTGTGAGTAAGGGCCCACCGTGGGGACACTGGCCGGGTACCAGGGTAGAGTCGGGCCCTCACAGTCCTCAGCACCCAGCGCCTGCCACCCTCCAGCCGACCTACCGGAAGTCCTCGGACGCCAGCACCTCGCAGTAGTAGAGGAGCTTGCACTTGGGGCCGGGGCTGTGCAAGGCCGCCAGGACGTCGTCCACGCGTGGGGCACTGCAGGCCACGCTGCCAGGTGGGCTGTGCATCTGCCACTGCAGCAGGTATATCCCAGGCCACCGCGTCACATGGGAGCCCTGGAACACATGGTCGCACTCTGAGGTCCAGGTTCCCCCTGGGGACAGGGCTCTTCCCCCTGTCCTCCTCCGCCCCACCCGCCATGAACCTCCTCCAGGGCCTCCCAAAGTCGCCCTGCTGTTCCTGCCCTATCCTCAAGACCACAATCTCCCGCTGAGTCTGCGTGACTGGGACACCTGCAGGACAGCAGGGGGTGGGGGCTGAATCTCCGGGCTTTTGTCCTCTGAGTGGGGCCTGCCCACTGAGAGGCTTAGCAAAGGCCTGGTGGAAGCTGTAGCGCTTGGGAGGGTTGAATGGACAGGGAGCTGGGACCTCAGCACCGGGCCAAGAGGGGCCCTGGCACACCTGGATACTCTCCCCTTCCCGGCACATGAGCGGCGCCTCCACGCGGCTGTAATCAGTGCCCAGCACCCAGCTCTTGTCCACCAGCTGCCCGCTGCTAGGCCTGGCCCCCGGCTCCCGTGCACCCGAGCTGGGCAACTGCCTGGCATGGTACAGGCTGAACACCACGTCCCCTCGCAGGATGTCGAAGTCCCAGGTGATGACTGACTCCTCCTCCAGAATCTCCACGGCCACCTGGGTGGGGACAGGGGACAGCCGGGACTGGGAGGAGGGTATGGGAGGGCCTGCTTGCCGGGGCCACATGCGTGGTCCCTGTGGCCTGCCAGGCTCCTGCTGTCTCCCTCCTCAACAAGGAAGTGATCTGTACAAAAGGACCATTATTTTATTATTTATTTATTTATTTATTTATTGCACTGGGGATTGAGCCTAAGGCCTTCACTCTAAGCTACATTCCCGGCCCTTTCTTTTTTTTCTTGAGACAGGGTCTCACTAAGCCACTAAGTTGCTCTGGCTCAGCGTGAAATGCAATTCTCCCTCCTCAGCCTCCCAGAGGCCCGTGCTATCAGGATCTACTTTTTCCCAAAAGACTTTGGAAGTCCCCTCCCCCTTATGCCCACAAGACCCCCGAGATCCAAGGCTGCACAAGCTGCTCTCGCCTGGGGTGGCACACTCCAGAGCTCCGTGAGCTGGGCTGAGGGCACAGCTGGTGACCTGCTGCGGGGATAAAGTCCTCCCACACCCACCTTGCAGAGGCCTGCCCTGCGATGACAGCCCTGCCCGCCCCGCACCTCGTGGGGACTCCCACGGAGCACACTGGCTGAGTGGTAGGTCTCGCTCCACTGCCTCAGCTGGTCTGCCTGCTCCTGCTCCTCTGCTGTCATGTACAGGGACTTGGGGACCAGCCCTCCTTCAGGGACGTCACACTAGGGGTCAAAGACAACAGACAGGGTTTCCCATGACTCAGAGGTCTAGAGGCCATCTGCCCTCAGAGCAGAGATCGGGCCACCCAGGAGAGTAGCTGTGGTGGGGGGTCGATGGGTCCTTCTGGGGACACTAATTCAGGGTTCAGGAATGGGGACACATGGGGGTCACATCCCAGCTGCAGAGGACACAGAGCAGCCAGTACTGTTTCTCTCACGGTGTTTGAAAGAACCAAGGGCCTCATCCCAAAAGGGGTCCCTCTTCTTGGGGCAGCTTCAGTGACAGGCCTGACCCCTTCAGAGCCAAAGGTTAGCCAGGCCATCTGCTCTGTGTCAACGTCCCTCCTCAGAGGCCCGCCTCCAGACTCCACCCACCTTCTAGCCCCACGCCCCTTAAACCAGGCCTCACCACGCTGTCCCCTCCTAGGAAGTCAGGGATGACGTCGCGGTCCAGGTAGTCCACCAGGCCCCCAGGGCCCTGGTAATCACTGCCACCGTAGATGAGGAACTTCCGCCTGGTGTTCTCGCTGATGAAGGGGCTGATCTGGCGGGAGGAGGGGAAGGAGAGATCGGATTCTGTACTGAGATATGATTCATATGACATGTAAGTAATTATTTTAGGTGGTGGTGGTGGTGCAGGCCTAAGGTCTCAGTACCCTGGGGGCTAAGGCAGGAGGATTCCAAGTTCAAGCCCAGCCTGGGAAACTTAGAGACTTAAGGAGACTCTGTCTCAAAAAATAAACAAAACAGGGCTGGAAATGTGGGTCAGTACAAAGGCCTTGGGTTCAATCTTCAGCGCCACAGAAATAAATAAATAGAATTTTTTAAAGGGCTGGGGGCATAGCTCAGCATTTAACCTTCATTCTTCAGTAACACACACACACACACACACACACACAGAATCACTTTAAAGTATATTGCTTGATCCAGCCTCGTGTGTAATCCCAGCACTCTGGAAGGCTGAGGCAGGAGGATCTCAAGTTCAAGACCAACCTGGGCAACTTAGTAACTTAGATCATTGAAGATGTAGCTCAAAATAATAATAATAATAATAATAATAATAATAATAATAATGGGCTGGGGGCGCAGCTCAGTGCAAAGGCCCTGGGTTCAGTCCTCAGTCCCACAAAAAGTAAAGCACACCATTTGGTGGCTTTCAGTGCATTGCCTATGTCATGCTGCCATCAGCCTCTCTAGTTTTCACAGATGGTCACGGTCACTTCCCATCACCCGGCCCCTGGTGACCACTGATCTGCACTCCGTCCCTGCATCTGCTTGTCCCAAGAGTCCCCATCGTGGAACCGCAGGTTATGAGTCCTACTCTCACCAGCGTCCAGAGGACAGGGAAGACTCGGGGGGCCCGTACGATGAGCAGGCGGCCCAGGGTCTCGGGGTAGTTGTCCTCCACCACCTCGATCATGCGCAGCAGGGCCCTCACGCCCGGCCGCCACAGGTGCCGCATGCTGAGGCCCTCCAGGTCCAGCAGGCAGGTCCAAGAGCTGCAAGGGACACGGGCCACACTCCACCCGGCTCTGCTGCCTCTCTCAGCCCTCAACCCAGGGGCCCGTGGAGGCAGGGCTGGAAGCAAACGAACCACGGGCCACTCCCATAGATCCAGCCGCAGTGAGGAGGCAAGATCTTAGACTGCCACTGAACACCCCACAGGTGAATAACCGTACCTGCGGACTCAGTTACCTCACCTGGGATGATGACAGTCGCCGGCCTCAAAAAACCACAGTAAGGACTAGACAAGGCAATTACCCTGCAGCCCGAGGCCCAAACGCATGTGCCATTTGAGCGTCAGCTGTGTCATTACTTAGGCGGAGTTTGTGCCAGCCCCGCTCTTGCCTGATAGGTCGGCCAAACTGTTTGGTGTTTCCTTCGCACCTCTTCTGTCCCTCTTCGTTGACCGAAAGAACCTGGCAGGTAGAAGGTGTGCTCGCCCTGCCCCGCTGCAGGCCCCACGCACCCACCATACCATTGGCCCCACCCACCTCAGACTCCACCCCCAAATGCCTGCTCCCCGCTGGCCCCACCCTTCGCACAGCCGGCCCTTCTCCTGTGAGCCCCGCCCCTACAGGCCCCACCCCTACAGGCCCGCCCCCCGCAGGCCCCTCCCACCGGCGCCAGCACGTTGACTCACATGCTGCAGCAGCGCTTCCTCCCCCACAGCCTTCATCAGACCCTTGGTGTCCATCTGGCCCAGGCGCAGGATGTAAAGAGGGCGGCCCTCTGTGCGGGGGTCCGAGCAGAGACAGGAGGTTATTCAGGAGAATGCTGATGACAAGGGGAGGGTCATGGCCACCTGCGTGACCAGCACCCAGCCTGCCTTCAAATGGGGGGCTGACAGGTCCCCTCGGGACAGACAGGGAGCTGACACCCTGACCTCACACTCTGGCCTCCACATGGGAGAGAAGCAATGTCTGTGTTAAGCCACCCAGTGTGGGGCACTGCCATGGCTGCCCTAGGAGATGCCAACTTCATGCAGCCAGTGCATATATATAATTCCTGCCAGCTGCAGCAAAGGTGGCTGATATGTCCCTCCTCTGCCCCAAGTCTATTATTCCAGCTCAACCTTTTCCGTAGTCAGGGTGGCACTTAAGAGGAAACCCCAGATGCCTCCAAGGAGCCAACAGGATGTGAACACAAAGCATGTCACCAGAGTGCACTTGACAATGGCCACAGCGCGCTGCACGCATCAGGTGCACAGGCAGAGGACGCACCGATGTCCTGGTAGTGCCAGCCGCCTGCGTAGAACTCCTGCAGCAGGGGCGGAGGCTGCCAGGTCTGAAGGAGGAGATCCACCTGGTGCTGCTTCCGCCAGCTCAAGGACTGGCACAGCATCTCCCGGGCCTTGTCCAGGTGGAAGTCACGCGCCCGCAGGAACCTCAGGATATGCTGGTCTTTGGGAATCTGAGAGGTAGATGGGGAGAAAGGCAGGCAGGGAGAAGGGTTGCCCTGATCGGCAGAGGAAAGTGCCTAACGGGAGTGCCCTGTCTCATCGGTAAACACTCAGCTGCACGTGTCTTCTCCCTCAGCTGCAGAGCAGAGATTGCCAAGGGGTGGGCTGTGCTGAACACTGCAACTTTTCCCAGGGTACGTCTTCCTCCTCTTCCTCCTTTTCCTCCTCTTCCTCCTCCTCCTCTTCCTCCTCGCTCTCCAGAGCACCACTTACGCAAAACCAGTCAAAGCTGCCCTTTGGCATGAGTGAGCTCTTTTAAGCTCTTTACACAGTAATTCACTCTAGGAGGTGCACACAGACAAAATTCCCACTTGACAAAGGAACAGGGCAGATGTGGCACCCACAGCCGTGGTGTCCATCCATGCCACTGGAGCGAGGAGCCCAATGGGGAAATCCACGAGCAGTCAACACCCACCCTCTCGGAGGCACGAGACCCCCGGGAAAAGGGCGGCACATGCATTCACGAACACGGCACCACACTAGAATCCGTGTGGGTTGTCTTGAGTGGGGAATGGAGGAGAGCAGGATTTCGTGGCTGGAGGGCAGAGTTGCTGACGGGCATCCCACGTGCCCAAGGCAGGCCCCCATATGAAGAGCTGCCTGGCCCCAAATGTCACTGTCGCTAACAAGGAACTCTCTGCCAGCAGTGCCCTCGGTGTGTGTGACGGTTGTGCAGGACAGCACAGAATAAAAAATAAAGCAAAAGGTAAGGCTTTCGTATCTCTAATCACGGAAACTTGTCTCTCTGGCCTCCCCAGGTGCTCGGCTGACTCCTGTGGCCCCACACCCACCTTGCCCTTGTGGGTCTCCTGCAACCAGTGACGGAGCTGGATCAGGCAGCTCTCCTGCATGGGGGTGAGATGGCCCAGGCACCTCTCAATGTAGTCTGCATCCAGCTTGTGCCCTTGGAGGAAGGAAAGGAGAGGGCTCTGGCCTGGGGCAGGCACCCCACCGCCTTGCCATTTGGGCTCTGTTGCCCTTGCCTTCTTTAGTGGACACCCGGGCTCTGGGATGTGGCTCTCCTGTGGTCTCCAAACTCATTTATTCTCCAATCCATTTCCACAGAGGTCGTGGGACAGACACTTTCAGATCTCGCTGTGGGAAGTGATTTCTCTCTGACCCTCGGAAATGGAAACGACTCCCCTCTGGAGTGGCCCTGAAGATAATTAACAGTGTGGGGGCCCATTCACCACGTCCTTGGGGGCACACCTGGTCTTGGGGTTCTCCAGTGCCCCGTGAGGGTAAGTCACTTTTGTCCCCACTGGGAAGACAGAACCAGAACCAAGGCAGAGGAAGGCTGCGGCTGATGGGTGGAATGCAAGCAGCGTGCCCCACATAGAGTTGGCAGCTCACAGATGCCAGCTCCTGCTGCCCCAGGTGGTGCCACCCCAAGTGTGGATGTTGAGTGTTTAGTCACAGCGATGTAACAGTAGCTAAGACACTTGCAATATTCCTGCCTCAGCTTCCCAGATTCAGCTTGTATTGCTTGTTCTCTCTCGCTCACTCTCGCTCTTTCTCTCTCTTGCTCGCTTTCTCTCTCTCTCTCTCTCTCTCTCTCTCTCTCTCTCTCTCTCTCTCTCTCTCTCTCTCTCTCTCTGGGATACTGGGAATGAAGCCCAGGACTCTCACACTGAGCTACATCCCCAGTGCATTTTTATTTTTGATATTGAGACCAGGTTTTGCTAAAAGTTGCCCAGGTTGGGCTCGAACTTGTGATCTCCTGTCCCAGCCTCCCAAAGTGCTGGGATTGCAGGCCTGCACCACTGGGCCCAGCCACCAACTCTTCACTGTTGAGACAGCGCCCAGAGCCTCCTGCCATCTCAGCAGGGGACCGAGATGCTGGCACACCGCAGCAGCTCCCTTTGGGGCGGAGGAAGGGAGGTCCTTTCTTTGTGCACAGATGGTGCTGCGTAAAAGAAAACTGAACGCTGGAGTGTCTAGCAGCAGCTCTCAGTGGGCCCCCCCTTCCCCCGAATAGAGGAGCCAGGGCTGAGGCCCGCGCCAACAGAGCCGGGTTGTGAGGTGAGCCAAGCTGAGCTCTGGCAGTCAGAGGCAGACCCGCAGGCCCAAATGAGAGGTAGGAATCCCGCATCCTTCCAGGCCAGGCAGATATGAGCCCGTTTCTACTTCGGAGCACAGAGGTCCAGTGATACAGGACACAGGGTTGGCGTCTGCCCGCACCTCCCGCCAGCTGCCCAGATAACCCGTCCTGCTGTGGTCAGCACCAAGCAAGCAGGAAAGAGTGTGCAACACAGGAATGTCACAGGCACAGAGGGTGATGGGAGGGGGCACGCGACAGCAGGAGCCAGCCAGTGCACCCAGCTAGGGCTGAATAAATGCTTGTTGTATGAATCAGTTTTGTTCTTCCTATACACAGCTCCAGATGTAATAATAGTCATCCAGTGCTGCCACCCGGGTATCTCAGGTCCACCCTGAGATCAGGGACTCACAAGGAAAAACCGAGCCAAATTGAGTACAGCTGTGCACATGTTTAAGTGTGGGCTCCGGGCCACACTGGAGAGACTTGGGGAGACCCATCTCAAAATAAAAACAAAAGGGCTGGGCATATAGCTCAGTGCAAAGGCCTTGAGCTCAATCCCCAGTACCATGAAGTAAAAAACCCTGGGCTTCTGGTGTCTGTACAGTTCTGAATTCTAATGATTTGATTTATCTTGTTTTACTCTGTGGTCCAGCAGACTAGTCATGGGTTCAATATGCAGCCCAGGATGGCATCAAACCCACAGCAATCCTCCTGCCTCAGCCTCGTGAGTGCTGGGATTCTAAGTGTATGCCACCATACTGGGCTAATCTTTATGCGGTGCTGGGGATTGGAACTCAGGGCCTTATGCATGCTAGGCAAGCACTTTATCCACTGACCTATGCCCCCACCCCGTGGGTTTGTTTTTATTTTTGTGAACATTTTTCATGTCAGTTAGATTGCACTGTGACAAAGAGCTAATTGCCTTCTTATATAAAGAGCCCTTAGAAATCAATAAGGAATTTATGGGCAAATAGGACAAAAAAAAAAAAAAGGAGAAGACAAGAACAAGAAATCACTGAAGAAGAAAAAGCAACCCTAAACATGCAAACCACACTTGACTTCACTCCTGACAAAAGAACTGTGCACTCATCCACTGGAGGTCACTTCTGCCATCGTTCATAAGTTTGAAATATTTTAATAAGACTCTCGGGGGGGGGGGTAGCCAGGGTGAGTATCCACAGTCACACACAGCAGTTAGTATTATATCTTTAGAGGCTTACTTGGTAAACCTACTAAAATTTTCATTGCACCTAATTTTTATTTTTATTTTCCACGTCCTGCTGGGGATCTGAATCAAAGCTTTCACACTGAGCTACATCCTCAGCCTTTTTTGTTTATTTTCCATGTTGAGACAGGATCTCTCTAAGTCACTAAATCGCCCAGACTGAACTTGAGACCTTCCTGTCCCAGCCTCCCAGAGAGCTGGAAATATAAGCATGTGCCCCCACACCGGGCTTAGTTGTACATGATGTTTGGCCCAGCAATTCCAATTTTAAAGCTTTATCCTATGTATATAGTCACACAATTTTTAAAAATCCTTAGGTACAAAAATATACCACACTATCTATCTATCTATCTATCTATCTATCTATCTATCTATGTATATATATATATATAATATATAGATAGATAGAGTACATACATATATGTGTACACAGAGGCTGGAGATGTAGCTCAGCAGCAAAGCGCTTGTCCAGTATGCACAAGGCCCTTGATTCAATCCCTAGTACTACAGTAATAACAGTAAGTAAACGTTATTAACACATAAGTTGCGGGGCAACTACATCATACTAAGAAGTAATTGAAAGGAGACACTGGTACAGAAAGCTCTTCAAACAGTGTTACTAAACGAGCAAAGGAAAGTATCAGGCAGACTGCATACTGCACTCTCCTCCCACAGAAGCTTTACGTGAACGTCTGCGTGGGCAGCGACCGCATATCCACAGAGGTAGCTTCAGAAATAGGGACCCAAACTGTGCCAGGCCCCGGGAGGCGGAGGGGAGCCAACTTCCGCCCTCCGCCTCCGGAGGAGCCTGCGCATTTCTACCATGATCGCGCATTACTCACCTAAGTAAAAATAGCAGTGACCCACCGCAGCACAAGGCAGTCACCGCTGGTCACTTCCTGATCTAGGCATCTGCCAGCTCTGGACGTGGCCAGAGTGCAGCAAAGGAGATGCGGCCAGCAGGGGGAGAGGCTGAGGCGGTCCACATCCAACCCCACCCCACTGGATGTGCCCCAAGTCTCCCCCTCTCCCACGCAGCATGCAAGGACCAGGTGTCTGGGAAAGCGGGCCAAGGGTGCATACTTGGCCTGCTGGACCGGGGCAGCCACTTACCGTCCTTACTGGGCCCCTCTGGAGCAACGTCCAGGGTGCCGCTGGTCACATCTACCTCCAGGGAGCTGGGGTCGTCCGGCCCAGGCTGGCTGCGGATGTCCTCCTCCCGCGCTGGGGGTGGGGACCAGCGGGGCAGGTGAGAGATGCCCTGGGAGATAAGCTCCTGCAGGTAATGCTCGATCACCTCCTTTCCCTAGAAGCCGGAAAAACCCGGACATGTTACTGCGGGTCATCACTGCACACACAGCTGTGGTCTCCCGGCTCAGGTCCCAGCCTTGACAATGTGGATGATTAGCCAGGCCTCCTGGCACAGACCTATGAACCAGCCCTCTGGGAGGCTGAGGCCGGAGTGTTGCCAATCCCGGCAACTCAGCAACTTAATGAGGCCCTGTCTCAAAATCAAAAATAAGAAACGGCTGGGGTGGTTGCTCAGGATGGAAACTCTGGGTTCCATCCGCAGTTCAACGATAACAACAAAATACAGGGGCCCCAGGAAAGTGTCAGATGTATACAAGATTTCCGATTCAGAACAGGACTGAGAATAGAAACCAGTGCAGTTTTATACTGATAGCACTTTAGTCATATTGTATCACTAAAATTAATTCCACCTATTTTGGTACATAAACAGGCGTCTACCCATTGAAAGGTTTGGGATCTTTAAACCCAGCGGCGACAACTTTCACCAGGAAAAAGCACTGCAGAGGAATGGCTCAGCGGTTAAAGTGCTTGCCTAGCAAATGGCTAAGTCAAGCGCTAAGTACCCGAGTTTGTTGCCCCAGCACCACATAATGCCGGGCGTGGTGGCTCACACTGTAATCCCAGCACTCAGGAGGCTGAGGCAGCATTGTTGTGAGTCCAAGGCCGGCTTGGGCTCCATAGTGAGTTCAGGACCAGCCTGGGCCACAGAGTGAGACCCTGTCTCAGAAAAAAAAAAAAAAAAGCACTGCAGAATGTCCCCAACTGCCCACAGGGCTCCTAACAAGTCCCCTCTATCCTGAGGTACTGGCAGAATGAGTGACCTCAGGTGATCTGGTCATGGCTAGGTCACCCATTTTCCAGATGCGGAGACTGGGGCCCAGGAAGAAGACGGCATCTCCCCCCTCACCCTCTTGATGTTGGCGGTGTACTGCTTCATGGCAATCCTCTCCAAGGTACTCTCAAAGCCAAAGAAGGACCGGATGTCCAGTGAGGCCGACTGCTCGAAGCATGTCCAGTCTTCATTCTCGGGGTGGACCTGAAAGCCAGGCAGGGCCAACACCGGGGTCTCAGTGCGGGAGACACGTGTCCTCCCCAGGGCCCTCTTGGTGACTTGGGCCCAGGACAGCCTGTCACAGCCACCAACACCCAGAGTCCATGTCTACACTGCTGGGGAGCAGAGAGTCTTAATGTGGGGGGCAGAGGAGTCTGGGAGCTGCAGCCCTGCCCCTTAAAATCACACACAGGCATGGAAGGCTCCTGCAGTGTGCCACGTGTATATGGAAACTGGATATCAATCTTATCTATGTTTCAGATTTATATTTAAAGTTATCACATTTCATATATGAGATGCAATCACGGTGATGTAGTGAATGTTTAAATAAAAACTTAAATAATTTTGTTACAGTAGGGACACGCTGTGATGATTCTCCCCCCAAATTCTCCCCCTCGCTTATCTGAATGCTCATGCTATTATTCTTGCCACTGTTTTCTCCTTTTTAGGGCAGGCTGGTCCAGAATTCACTATGGAGCCCGGGCTGGCCTCCGGCTCATAGCGATCCTCCCGTCTCAGCCTCTTGAGTGCTGAGAATATAGGTATGCATCACCAGGCCTGGCTTTTATGGTACTGGGGAATCGAACCCAGGGCCTTTTACTCTCTAGGCAAAAAGTTCTAACCACTGAGCTATTCCTCCAGCCGTCATCTGCCTTATTCACCCTGTCTGGCACTGTGTGACTTCTGGCTTTCCCCAAAGTCAAAAAGAACACGGAAAGGAAATGTTTAGAACTAATTCAAGACATGGAAGCAGCTACAACAGCTCAACTAACGTCATGCAGGAAAGGGGGCTGACGGCTGCACAAGGTGCAAGACCAGGTTACGAGTGTGTTCAAAGCCAGCGGAAGTGTTCTGAGGGAAATTCAAGGCCCTGTCCTTTACCACAATACATTTTTATTTACTTTTTCTTTTTGAGACAGGGCCTCGCTCTGTATTGCAGGCTGGTCCTGAACTCACTGTGGAGCCCAGGCTGGCCTTGGACTCACGGCAGTCCTCCTGCCTCAGCCTCCTGAGTGCTGGGATGACACCGTGCACCACAACACCTGGCTCAGCACCAGGAACGGCGCCCACGACAGCTACTGCCCACGGGGGCCTGACTCCAGGAGGCCCCAGGGGGTCTGGAGTATGCAGGGGAAATGCAGCAGGTGTAAACACCCTGTGCGTGTAGGGCACCACGCTAAGCACTGGGGACTGCGGGATGACGGAGGAGAGGTCCCCTCGTGGGGAGGGCAGGGCTGCAGTGCTCTTTGTTACATCCCACGAGGGTCACGTGGGGTCCAGCTGGGCTCAGGGGCTTTGCCTGCATCATCTCCTCAGTCCTGCCAGCAGGCCAGGATCTGCAAGGCAGGGTCTGCTAATGTCCCTCCCCTTTTTATTTTTTTGCAGTACTGAGGATTGAACCCAGGCCTTCACACTGAGCCACACCCCCAGCCCATTTTATATTTTTTGGTTTTGGGAGAGGGATTCACTAAGTTGCTAAGTTGCCCAGGCTGGGACTGAGCTTGTGATCTTCCTGCCTCAGCCTCCCACAGTGCTGAGGTTACAGGCCTGTGCCATGGGGTCCAGCCATTTTTAATTTTATATTAAAAGAAAATATTTACACAGAACTTGGTATGTGCCCGGTACTGGTCTGTACTGTTCCCACAACCTATGTGATTGCAGGATTGTTAAGCCCTTTTTGCAGAGACACAAAAGGACCCAGAGGGGCTGGAGGAAGGGCTCAGTGGTTAATCGTTTGCCTACCAAGTCTTAGGTCAAGCACTAAATACCTGGAGTTCGAGTCCCTGGCACCACATAAGCGGCACATGCCTGTAGTCCCAGCACTCAGGAGGCTGAGGTGGGAGGACTGCCGTGAGTCCAAGGCCAGCCTGGGCTCCATAGTGAGTTCAGGACCAGCCTGGGCTACAGAGCAAGACCCTGTCTCAAAAAAAAAAAATAATTAAAATTTAAATAATAAGTAACTAGAGGAGAGAGAGGAAGGAAGGGGAGGGAGAGGGCTCAGCTCCAGCAGACACAGTGCGAGATGCCCACTCCCTTTTAATTTCAGATAAACAGTGTGAATATGTCTCTAGCAATAGCTGAGATGCAGGCATGTAATTTCAGCACCCTGGGACCCTGAGTCAGGAAACCTCAAGCTCCAGCCCAGACATAGCAGAGAATCTGCCTTAAAATCAAAACCAAAAAAAATTATACTAAGTAATATTCTCTTGGCCAGGTATAGGGGCACAGGCTTGTAGTTCAGCACTCAGCAGGCTGAGGCAGGAGGATTTACTATGAGTTCAAGGCCATCCATAGCGAGCTCAGGGCCAGACTCGACTACAGAAAATAAAATAAGATAAAAACCAATTAAAAAACAATGCTATCCACTGTTTATCTGGCGTGTAAGTGCAACACCGAGGAGGACAGAGGGACGGGCGGGACCAGCACCGTGTAGCTGCAGCTCTCTTTCACCGCCACGCGGCTGGCGAAGGTCTCGTTGCGCGCCTCGATGCGCAGCGTCCTCTCCCTCCAGTTCAGGACGTTTTTCTGCACGAAAACCACGTGCTCCACGCCTGCGACCTGTGAGGGAAGGCACAGCGGGCTCAGAGGACACGCGCGAAGGCAAAGAGGGCCGGCCTGGTGACCGCGGACCCCGACGCAAGTCCCTCCTCCCGCCGCGTACCCAGCGGGGTCCCGGATCCCACCCCGCCCACCGACCCACCCACGTCCACCACCCAGCGGGCCTCCCGCCCCACTTCTGCACACAGCGCCTCACTGAGGCCTATCCCTCACCCCGAAGCTGGGCCCCTGCGCCCCGCCCCCCAGCCCCCGGCCCCGGCCCCGGCCCCGCCCACGCCCAGAACTCCCAGGCACCTCCCACCTCTGCGGCAACCCCGCCCCACCCTCCGCTCCCGCTCCCGCTCCGGCCTCGTCCAAGCCCCGCCCCCACCTCAAGGCCCCGCCCGCTTCGGACTGCAGCCGCGCCCAGCACGCCCCGAGCCGCACCCTGCCGCCTCGCTCTTCCTTGGCCCCGCCCACTTTCCGCCTCAGCCCCGCCTCCGTCCCGCCCACCTTCCTCAGCAGGCGCGGGGCGTCCACGCGCAGCCGGCAGCTGCGCTCCACCACGTGCACCGCGCCGTCCGCGCTGCGCGACTCACGCAGGACCTCGCTGCCCAGGAAGACGGGGATCTGCGGGCAGGTGGGGAAGCGCTTCTCGTAGGCCTGGGGGCGGAGCGGGCGTGAGCGCGGCTGGGCCAGGGGAGGGCGGGAAGACGGGGCCGAGGCCGCCGCGCCGGCTGAGGTGGGCAGGCCGGGCAGCCGTGGGAGGGCCGCCCTGCGCGCTGCTGTGGATTTTCACCTCCGAAGGAAGGGTGTGTGTATTTCGGAGGGCTGGGGGGGCTGGGACATTATTTTATTTTTGTGTCATTATTTTGTAGCGAGGCCTTCACACTGAACTACTTCCCCAGCCCCCTTTTAGCTCAAACTTGGCCGGCCTCCTGCCTCAGTCTCCCGGGGTGCTGGAATTACAGGCCTAAACCACAGGGTGCAGCCTAAGACTGTTGAAAAGGAGGTGTGCCTCAGCCTGTAGTGGTGGTGCTCTGGGAGGCTGAGGCAGGAGAACTGAGAGTTGCCCAGGCTGAGCAATTAGCATTTTAGTGAGAACCTGCCTCGGAATTTGACCTGTCTCACACTGTGGCTCAGTGAGAAGGCCATGGGGTCAATCCCCATGACTATAATCAATTAATCAGTCAATTAAATTAAAATTTTAAAAGGGCTGGGATGTAGCTCACTGTTAAGGCCCCGGGCTTTATTCCTAGTACCACAAAAAAGGAATAAAATTGAAGTATATGTGAATATTAAAATATGTAGATTTTACTGTAAGTAAATAGAAAATTATAAATATAACGATATGTTGTGTATATGCAGATACATAAGATGTTCAATGCCTCTGGGTAGTTTAAGGAGCTCATTTTACACATTAACATGTTTATTACATGTTATATATTTTTTAGTCTTTATTTTGTTTTTGCTTTTGGAGTTCCGAGGATTGAACCCAGGGTATCCTTCCTGAGCTACGTTCCTAGCCTCTTTTTTTTTTTTTTTTGAGATAGGGTCTCACTCTAGTCCAGGCTGATCCTGAAGTGACTGTGTAGCCCAGGCTGGCCTTGAACTTACAGCAATCTTCCTGCCTCAGCCTCCTGAATGCTGAGATGATAGGTGTGCACCACCATGCCTGGCTTAGACGTTAAGTCTTTTGGGAAGATACCCAGAAGAGGTATAGCTGGGTCAAATGGGATATCTATTTTCACTTTTTTTGAGGAATCTCCATACTACTTTCCACAGTGGTTATGCCAATTTACAGTCCTGCCAACAATGGTTTTTTTTCCCCACAAATTCCCCAGAATTGGTTGTTTTTTGAGTTCTTAATACCAGCCTTTCTTACTGGAGTCAGATACAACCTCAGTTGCTTCGATTTGCATTTCTGTGATGGCTAAAGATGCTGAACATGTTTTCATGTATGGGCCAGTCAGACTTCTTCAAAGAACTGCCTGTTCATTTCAGTTGCCCAGTTTTTTAATTGGTCTTTTAATTTGGCTAATTTCTCTCAGCTCCTTGTAAACTTTCGATAATAGTCCTATGTCTGAGGAGTAGCTGGCAAAGATTTTTTCCCATTCCCACCAATTCTCTCATCACTCTGTTGCTTTCCTTTGTTGTGTAGAAGCTTTTTGGTTTGACCCCTTTTGTTGATACTTGGTGTTACCTCATGTGCTTTGGTTGTTTTATTCAGAAAGTCCTTGCCTACACCTCTGTCTTCAAGTGTTTTGCCAATTTTTTTCTTCCAGAAAATTCAGTGTTTCCATTTTAATGTCTAAGTCTCTGATCCATTTTGATTTGATTTTGGTACATGGTGAAAGATGTGGGCCTAATCTCATTCTTTTGCATGTGGCTAGCCAGTTTTCCCAGCACCATTTATTAAAAGTGGCTGGCTGTACTCCAGGGTATGTTTTTGGTCTTTTGTTGAAAATCCGATGGATGAAGGTACTTGGGGATGTCTCTGCATTCTCATTCCTGTCACATTGATCCAGTGGTCAAGTTTTTGTGACAATACTATGTGTTTTTTTAAATCACCGTTACTCTGTAATATAATTTGATATCTGGTATTGTGATGCCTCCTGTTTTTGTTTTGTTACTTAGGATTTTTTTGGCTATGCTGAGTCTCTTTGGTTCCATGTGAATTTTAGGATTGTTTTTTTCTAGTTCTGTGAAAAATAGTGTTGATATTTTGATTGGGATTACATTGAATCTATATATCAGTTTAGGTAGTATGGCAATTTTGACAGTGTTGATTCTACCGATCCAGGAACAGGGAGTGTCTTTCCATTTTCTTAAATTCCTTTTAATTTCCTTTTTTTCAGGGTACTATAGTTTTAAATATAGAGGTCTTTCACATGCTTAGTTAGGTTGATTTCTAGATATTTGATTTTCTTTGAGGCTACTGTGTATGGGGATTGTTCTGATTTATCTCTCTGTGTTTTCATTATTGTAGAGGAATGCTATTGACTTTTGTTTATTGGTTTTATATCCTGTACTGTGGCTGAATTTATTATTTCTAAGAGTTCTGTGATGGAGTTTTTGGGGTCCTCTATGCAAAGGGTCATGTCACCAACAAATAAGGATAGTATGACTTCTTCCTTTCCTATGCATATTCCCTTTATTCCATTCTTTTGCCTTGGTCTGGCTAAAGTTTCAATCATAATGTTGAATTTGAGTGGTGAGAGCAGACACCCTTGTCTTGTTTCTGACTTGAGGGGAAATGATTTTGGCTTTCCCCATTTAAAAGGGTTGTGTTGGCAGTAGGATTGTTATAAGTTGATCATTGTGAGGTAAGATCTTTCTAAAGCTCTTTCTGCATCTACTGAGATGATCATGTAATTTTGTGCTTGTTTTTGTTGATGTGGTGCATTACATTAATTTATGTATGTTGAATCATCCTTGCATCCCTAGGATGAAGCCAGCTTGGTCATGGCGTATGATGTTTTTAATAATTTGTTGCATTCTGTTTGCAAGTATCTTGCTAAGAGTTTTTGTATCTATATTCATTAAGGAAATTGGTCTGTAGTTTTCTCTTTTTGTTGGGTCTTTATCTGCTTTTGAGATCGAGGTAATGCTAGCTTCCAGAAAGGAGTTTGGCTGTGTTCCTTCTCTTTGAGTTTCATGGAAAGGTTTGAGAGGCATTGGTAGTATCTCTTCCCCAAAGTTCTGATAAAGTTCTGAAGTGAGCCCATCAAGTTCCAGGCTTTTCTTTGTTGGTAGACACTGTAGACCTGCCTCAATTTCATCCCTCACTATCACTGTATTCAGAGTTTTTACATCTTCTTGGTTCGGTTTTGGTGCACCGTATGTATCTAGGAATTTATCCATTTCTTCTGGATTCTGGAATTTATTGAAATACAAAGTTTCTAAATAGTTTTTTTTTATAATCCTTTAGATTTCAACAGTGTCTGTTGTGATCCTTTTTCATTCCTAATTGCATTAATGTGAGTTTTTTCTTTCCTTCTTTTGGTAGTTTGGCTAGAGGTTGGACAATCTTATTTATACTTTAAAGAACAAACTCTTTGATTTGTTGATCTTTTTTAGAAGTTCAATTTCATTAATCTCTTCTCTGATTCTTACAATTTCTCTCCTTCTAACAGCTTTTGGATTTGACTTGTTCTTTCTCCAGGACTTAGAGCTGCATCATCAGATTGTTTACTTGAGATTGCTGTGTTTCTTTATATGTGTATTCGTAGCTATAAATCTCCCCCTTAGTACAGTTGTTGAATAATGTACTATTTAATCTCCATGTATTTGGATAGTTTCTGTAGTTTCTCTTGCTGTTGATTTCTAGTTTTATTCCACTATGATCCAAAAGTATGCGGGGTATTATTTCAATTCTTTTATATTTATTTAAGCATGCCTCATGTCCAAGTATATGGTCTATTTTGGAAACAATTTCATGTGATGTTGAGAAAAGGTATATTCTGTTGATAGTAGATAGAACACTCTGTAGATGTCTGTTAAGTCCATTTGTTTCATGGTGTGATTTAGCTCTGATGTTTCTTTGTTGATATTTTGTTCAGCTGACCTCTTTTATTATCATGAGCTTTTTCCATTGGATTGTTCCTTTTACCAGTATATAGAGTCCATCTTTGTCTCCTTTGGCCTGTTTTCATTTGAAGTGTCAAGTTTCTGAGAATAGTATAGCTACTCTTGCTTGTTCCTGAGCTCCAGTGGCGTGGTATATTAGTTTCCAACTTTTTACCTTCAGTCTGTGTGTTTCTTTGGGGGTAAAGTGCGCCTCTTTCAGACAGCAAGTGGTTGGGTTTTATTTTTTTTTTTTTGATCCACTCTGCCAGTCTGTCTTTTCTTTTTCATTGAAATTAATGCTTTATGAATTGAAAGTCATAATTGGAACAATGTTGAGCATGAAGGAAGTAACAGTGACTTAAAAGCGTGCAAATCAAGAAGTGTGCAATATTCAACAAAAATTCAGTCTGTCTTTTGATTGGCAAGTTAAGACCATTAACATTGAAAGTAATTATTATAGTATTTTTTACCACATCCTGCCATTGTCCTGTTCTTCTGCTGTTGGTGCTTTTTTTTTTTTTGTCACACTTTCCCTTTTGGTGTTTCCTTTCCTCTATGTTCTTTGGTGCTGCTTGTCTCTGTAAGATTCCTTCAGTATTTTCTGCAATGCTGGGCTAGTGGTCACAAATTTCTTTAGAGTGCCTTGGCTGTGAAACACTTTTACTTATTCAATTTTCAGGGATAATTTTGCTGGATACAACAATCTGGGTTGATACTTGCTTTCTTTTAAAGCTTGAAAGAATTTGCTCCAGACCCTCCCAGCATTTAAGGTTTGCATTGGGAAATCTGAATTATTTCAAGTGAAATTGGCTTGGTAGAATAGTGTCTGTTTTTTCTCCTACTACTTTTAATATTCTCCCTTTGTTTTGTATTTCTGTGGTTTTGACTATGTGTCATGGCAAGGTTCTTTTCTGGTCAAAGTTGTTCGGTGTTCAGTGAGCATCTTGGACCTGAATATTAACTTTTTTTCTAGATTTGGGAAATTTTCTGCTATGATTTCAGTGAAAAACTTCTTTATATCGTTGGTGCTGTCTTCTGCTCTTTCTTCCACACCCATAATTCTGAGGTTGGTTTTCTGAGTCATCCACCAGCTGTTGTATCCAGTTACTGTGCTCACTTCGTGCTTTGGCGTCGTGCCTGATTATGGCATTTGTGTCCTCAGGCTTGTCTTTAAGGTCTGAAATTCTGTCCTTACAATATTTAAGCCAACCTCTGCTTTCAGATGTATTTTTCATATCCTTAACCTCAGTTAGATTTCTTTTTCAGATTTTCCACTCAAAATATTTCTTCATATCTTACATTTCCTTATTTATGTAGGCAGCTTTTGTTTGTGTCTTCTATATGCTCAGTAAGCTTTGTATTTATTAGGACCATTATTTGTGTAGGAAATTTCTCTTTAAACCCACTGGTCATTACTTGCATTTTTTTTTAGGAATGTCTTATTTGAACTGACTTTTTGCACAAACTTAGTCTTCTTGGTTTTTACTTCCTTCCCTATGAGTTTCACTATTTCAGGGTCCATGGCATTAAGTTCCAGAATCTCGGGTGTTTGTGTGTGTTCTGTTGCTTGTCTTTCCATGATTCTGCTGTTGAGTGACTTCACTCTAAGGGCTTAGCCAACATGTTTCTTGTAATGTAGGGCTCAGGGGAGGGGAGTCAAAAGTACACTGAGTTGTATGCTGGGAGTAGGCAGGGAGGGAGACCTAACAGTCTGATGGCCTGTAAGGTGTCTTGCTCACATCAGCCCCCTGAGTAAAGCTCTCCTCATGGCTTCCTTTCCCCAGGACAGGGCTCACTCTACCCTCTGAGCTGTCCCCATGACCACCCAAGGCATTCAGGAGGTCAGTGGCCTTTCTTCCCTCTCTGCACCTGTCTCTTGTGCCAGTTCTTTCTAGGCACTGATTAAGATTATCCACAAAATCCCTGACGTGGGGCCTTTCTGTGGCTTCTTTTACCCTAAACAGTTCAGACTCGGGCTTCTTTTAAGATGGTTCCTGCCCCGATTCCTGCCTAATATGACTTCTGATCTCTGTTTCTCCCAGGCTGGTCTGTTGATCTCTGGGAGGCCTTCCCAAGGAAAGCTCTCAGTGCCTCTGCAGTTTGTGCCACCCACAGGCTGATTTCTTGAGGCCAGAGCTACCAGCTGCTGTCAATTCCCGTGGCTCCCAGATCTGGGCTTTCTTCTTTCTGAAGCTGCCAGCTGCTCTTAATTCCCACTGCTCCCAGCTCTAGGCTTACCTTGGTCTATGGCTGCCGGCAGGCCACGGCCCTTCCCAGGCAGCCCTGGGGTGGCTTCCCAGGCTTTGTGTGCCCCAGCATCTGCGGGGTTTCCAACCTTCCTGTGGTCTGCCTTTCAAATCCTGGAGCTCTTCTCCCCCTCCTCCCAACGTTGGGCAGTTAGTTATGAACTGTATCTCGGCTTTTGAATGAGCCTGCGATGATCATTGAGTAGTACTCCAGCTTGGCCACCACCTGGTCCTGAAGTCCCCAGCCCGTTGGTTTTTTGTTTGTTTGTTTTGTTTTGTTTTTTGAGGCAGGGTCTCGTTTTGTAGCCCAGGCTGGTCCTGAACTCACTATGGAGCCCAGGCTGGCCTTGAACTCACACTGATTCCCCTGACTCAGCCTTCAGAGGGCTGGGATTACGGACATGTACCTGGGGAATCAAACTCATGACCCACGAATTCCTAAGCGAGCACTTTAACTGCTGTGCTATTCCTTCAGCTCTCTATTTTTTAATTTTGAAAAAGAGTCTCATTAAATCATTAAATTGCCCAGACTGGACTGGAGTTGGGATCCTCCTGCTTCAGCTGCCAGAGTGCTGGGATTATAGGTGTACTTAGCTGTATTATATATGTTTTGTTCATTAAATCCATGTGTGCTCTGCCCCTGAGCTATATACCCTTAACCCAACCGTTTGTGTGTGTGTATATACACACACATACATACATACATACATACACACACACACACACACACACACACACACACACATTTGGAGTTTTTTTTTTTTTTTTTTTTTGAGTCAGGGATTCATTCTATATCCCAGGCTGGTCCTAAACTCACTATGGAGCCCAAGCTAGCCTTGGACTCATGGCATTCCTCCTGCCTCAGCCTCCCCTGAGTGCTGGTTTAAGTGGTACTGATAAATTGAACGCAAGGCCTTGTGCAGGGTAGGCAAGCACTGTAACTGCTGAGCTATGCCCCTAGTCCCCTGTGCAGGTCTCAGCTAGGGCCGCTTCCTTCCGTGAGGGGGTTTCACAGAGCTGAGTAGAGACCACTGACGGGGACCCCTGAGCCAGGAGGTGGGGCCTGCCCTTAACCTGGCTCAGCCTGCATGCCCCCGAAATGGGAGCCACACAAACTCCAAAAATAGTGTGACCTTTTGAGGACAGATACCTCCTCCTTGCTCCTCCTTGTCCCCCCCAACGTGCCCCCCCCCCAAGGAGAGCTGCCATGTCATCACCAGACGGGGGATGGAAACATGTCTGGTGGCCTTGGTGCCACCAGAACCCACGCGGCCAGCCCAATCTGTCCTCTGCCTCCTGCTGACAGTGGGGAAGGGACATGGCTTGGTGAGGAGGGGGCTGCAGACCAGAGGGGACAGCCCCAGCACTCAGCCCAGGTCCACTGCTCCCAGCCCCTCCCTGAGCCCGGAAAGTGGCTCTTGTCACTCATGTACTTGTTGTTCAAAGGACAAAGCCAGGCAGAATATCTCACACAGTCCCTGGTGTTCAGTAAGAACCCAGAAGTCATCTCCTCCAGTCACCAGGACACAGTGGTCACAGGGCCCAGAGCCACAAGCACTGCCCTGCTTCTCAGAAGGGAGGAGCGAAGAGGAGCCGGCTCAGCTCCCCGCCCCCGGTGGGGGAAAGAGATGCCCACGTTTAGAAAGCACCAGATGGGGCTGGCGGAATGGCACAATGGTGAAAGCGCATGCCTTGCAAGCACAAGGCCCTGAGTGCAATTCCCCGGCACCACGTAAGCTGAGCCTGGTGTAATCCCAGCACTTGGGAGGCTGAGGCAGGAGGATCGCTGTCACTCACTAGTTACCCACGGTCACACAGCATGAGATGGGAACCTGGATTTGACTCCCCTGCTCGCCCAGCCACTGCTCGCTCCAGTGAGCCCTTTCCAGCTGCTGGGCAGCTCAGAAACAGCCAGTACTGTCTCCGGAGTTACTCGGTCACGGCTTCTCCCTTTTTCACTCTGTTATGATGGGGACCCAAAACGCACCTGAAAGCCCCAGCGTGTTGGAGGCGTGGCTGCTGGTGGGCTTTGGGAAAGTGCTGCAGTCACAGGGTGTTAACTTCCCCGTGATAGTCCACAGGCGGAATCAGAACTCAGCGGCATCCTTAGGAAATAGGAGGTAGGCCACAACCTTGGGGACCAGGTCTGGTCCCAGCCCCTTCCTCTCGGGCCCCTCCCTTCCCTTCCTGCTTCCTAGCCGCCACAGTGGAGCAGCTTTCCTCTGCCACAGTCTTCTGGACTGTACCACACTCTGCGCAGGGACTTTGCGCCTGCTGTTCCCGGAACTTGCAGATAATCAGTTTTCTTGATGCTGCAGGGGTGGGCTTCCTGGAGGCTCCTCCTTCTTCCTGTGACACTCTCCCTGACCCTCCTCCCACTGCTGTCGCCCCCCATTCTCTCTCTGTTACGGGTTTAGATCTAAAATGTGCCAGAAAAGTGACTGGATCATGGGGCCGCCATGCATGCATGCGTCCGCGGGTGGTTTCCTGTGCTGTTAGAAGGCGGGCCTCTGAGGGGGATGAGCCAGTGGCATGTGACCTGGAAAGGCCTGTCCTTGTCCCCTGCCTCATCCCTTCTCTCTCTTTGTGCTTTTGGCTGCTGTGCTGTGACTAGCTGCCCTCCACCAGGTACTTCTGCCATGCTGTTCCTGCCTTGAATCCAGCCAGCGATGCCTGGACTGAGACCTCAGAAGCTGTGAGCTTAGGGGCTGGAGGAAAGGCTCAGCGGTTAAAGCATTTGCTTAGCAAGCACCCAAGTTCAATTCCCCAGCACCACTTAAGCCGGGCGTGGTGGCTCACGCCTGTAATCCCAGACAGAAGGATTGCTGGGAGTCCAGGGCTAGCCTGGGCTACAGAGTGAGACCCTGTCTCAAAAAAAAAATAAATAAAAAAAAAAGAAAAAAAAACTTGTGAGCTTAACTAAACCTGCCCTCCTTTCGGTTGTGGGGGTGTGGTATGGCATCCCAGTGACAGGAAAGTGACTGAGACACCTTCCATTTAGCCCATTCTGCAGCCCCCAGATAACAGGATGGGGGTGCTGCGAGCAGCCAGCGGTGTGGGCATGTGAAAGGAAGGGCTGGCTACTACGCCCAGCACCCGTGGCTGTGCTGATGACAGAGACGCACACACCGGGAACTCCAGAGCTCAGGCCCATCTGGAACATGTCCGTCAGAGCCAGCGAGTGCTGGCTGAGGACTGTCAGCTCACGAGGCCCAGAGGAAATGGACAGATGAGCAAGTAGAGGCTGGGAGTTGAGAGCGACATACCCAGCAGGACAGAAGCACAAGCTGCCTGGCCAAGTTTCAGCCCCAGTGTCCCACTTGAAGGCTCCTGGGCTACCTCACAAGGGCTGGTGGTTTGGAAATGGGGGTTCCATTAGCCTGAACCCCAAGGATCGGGGCAGAGAGGAGGAAGGAACAAAGATGTTGGGCCAAACTGGCCCTCATGTCCCATCTGTCACTCTGACTTCCACCACTGGCTGTGTGGAGGTGGCCGCAGGAGCCAGACAGGCCACTCCGGCCCCTTGTCCTCTCCTGTGTCAGTGTCTGCAGGGGTGGCCAGCCAGCCAGGAAACTGTCCTCTAGTCCTATGTGAACAGTACCAGGAGGAGGCGTTTGGACAATTAGCTGTCGTGGCCAGCCGTCACTGTTGAGCCAGTGCTCAGAGCTGGCGGGTGTGGGCGCCACAAGCACCACACGCTCCCCCACCATTTCAAGGCAGTCGGTCTGTTCGCCTTCCCCATTCAAAAGATAGAGAACCCAAGGCACAGAGAGGGTGAGTCACTGGCCTGCCACGACACAGCTTGGATGTAACCCCTGCTTCCCCTTGCGCTCGGCCTATGGGCTCTTCAGCGGGCTACATCTTGAACCAAACAGCATCTCCTCCACACACAGGCACAAAGCTGATCCACACTCGCGGTTCATGCCCTGACCCTCCTGCACCTACTCCGTGGAGAGTTCCCGCAAGTGCCTGGCACTGTGTCTGTTGCCGCTGCCTGATCGTAAGCACAGGAGCCGGCTCACCCACTGGGTATCCCCTTCCTGTGTCTGGTTCAATCCAGGCGTGTCTCAGCACTTAGAGTGCTTGCATGATGGGTGCAAGGCTCCAGGATTGGATCCCCCACCACCACATTAAATTAACTGAATGTGGTGGCACACACCTATAATCCTGAGAGGCTGAGGCAGGAGGATTGCTGTGAGTTAGAGGCCAGCCTGGTCTGCATAGTGAGTTCAGGTCCAGCCTGGACTACAGAGCAAGACCCTGTCTCAGATTAATTAATAATTAATTAAAAATAAACTCCATCCTGATAAGATCCAAATACTTTCTGAGTAGAGAGGGGACAGGCTGGAAGACCAGGGAATAGGGAGCCCAGAAGGTTGTAGAGCACCATCCCCACCACAGTGTTTATAGTATTGAAGTGTCTTTCCTGCCTTGTTCTGTACATGTCACTTCATATGAGTGGCACCCTGGACAACAGCCTCACAAGCCACATCACGTACATGTTTTATTTGACATTTTTTCATTTGGACTCTGCAGGTTTCCTTTTCACTCTGGCACCTTAACATGTTTTCTTTCCCTGTCACGCATTGCTGGGATCCTGGGGGAGCTGGGGGCACCAGCGTGGAAATCACGATGGGAGTTCTAAGACCACCAGGACTCGGAGACATCACCTGACCTTCTTGTGCTGGGGACCAGTTCACCTAGCCAGGCCTGTCCCCTTCCAGGTGCTCAACTGCTCTTCCTGTCCCTGCAGTGGTACCTGATCGCCTCCCACCATGAGGCCGGAGACTCTCTCATGAGCACACACGTGGTCCGGCCCTGCTGGGGTTCCAGGCAGCAGGAAGATCTGGTTATAATCCCTCTACCGTGGGGCAGAGAGGCGATTCCAGCCCATCTGCTCAGAAAGGCCCAGAATATGCCCTGTTGGCCACAGTGCGCTGGTCAGGGACCAGCAGGCTGCCTCCCCCAGGCCCACCACGCTGGACAGCCTATGTGGACACTGAGCACATGGAGCCTGCAGCCCTTAATTCCTGCCTAGACATGCCTGCTTCCAGCCTGGGAGCTTTGGACACGGCACATCCCCTCACTCCTCTGCAGTGATAGATGTTGAGTATCCCCCAAAGGCCCAGCCTGTGTGCTAAAGGTTGGGTCCCCACTGTGGCATGCTGGGAGGTGGGAAAGCCTTAGGAGGTGGGGCTTAGTGTAGAGTCTTCAGGTCTTTGGGAGGTTGCACCCAAAGGGGTCATGGGACTCCAGTTCTTCTGTCTGTTTCTCTCTCTCTCTCACATCCTGGACGTGAAACAAGTTTTTTATTTTCCTCTCCCACGCATTCCCACCATAATAAGCTGCTTCACCAGAAACACCAGGGCATCCAGGCCCAGTGCCACAGTGCTGCAGTCCCAGCACTGTGGGAGGCTGAGGCAGAAGGATTGCAATTTCAAGACCAGCCTGAGCAACTTAGTAACTTAGTGACACCCTGTCTCAAAACCAAAACTAAAAACTGGAATGGGGAATGCCTCAGCGTGAACGGCTCTGGAATTGATCCCTAGTAGGAAAAGAAAGAATGAAGGAAAGAAAGAAAAGCATCACAACCAACTAATTGCAAACTGAAACCTCATAGACTATAAGCCAACATAAACCTTTTCTCTTTGTAAGTCGGTAACCTCGAATATCTGTCACAGTAACAAAAAGATGGTGAGCACATCCATAAAGGGGATTCATTCTAGAACCTTCCAGCTAGCACCGTCCTATTCGGTTGTGCCTCTTTCCTTCCTTGGTACAGCACAACTCCTCAAGTAGGAAGTCATTGCCCCCCTGGAGCTCCCACATCCCCAGTGCTTTTTTGCAATGCCTAGGACATTCCTGACGTTCCATAGTCCCTTGAGTGATCTTTGTGAAATGCCCAGCACATTACTGATGCTGAGCAGACACTTGCACAGTGAATGAGAGAGTGACAGAACAGCCCAGCTGTCCAGAGCCTGGGCCTGGGGGTTTGGTTTGAACCCCCACCGTCCCTCCCCCGAGTCGTGCGGCCTTGGACAAAGCACCTAACTCCCTCAGCTCCTCTCTTCAGACGTTTGTGAAATGGGGAACAGGAGAGGACCTGCCGTACAGACTACTCGAAGGCATAAAGAATTCTGTGTTCCCAAGGCGCTTAGCCTGGTGCCTGGCACATGGCTTGTTCTCCGCTCGAATGCAAATGTTAAACAAGAACAAGCACAGAAGGGCTCTGTCTGCTAATGCTCTCTTCCTTCCCTCCTTCCTTCCTGTTTTTCCTTATTCAAATTAAAAGGAACGCTGACCGGAAGCATCCTCCCACCTTCCCCACCATACAGGCTGTACCGTCCCTGTCACCTGTCACCATCTTGGGCATTTCCTTGTCAGCCCCGCCCCCTGCAAGTCTAGAGTCCAGAGGACAGATGGGTGTCCGTCCTCTGTCCCTCAGCTCTTTTTCATTGAGGCATGACTCTCCTGCCATGTAATTCACCTTTCCCGAAGTGCAGTCCACAGTTCACGGCTGGGGATGTAGCTCAGAGTAGGGTACTTGCCCAGCATGTGTGAGGCCTCAGTTCAATGTCTACAACCACCAAAAATAAGATATGTAGGTAGGTAGGTAGGCAGGTAGATCTACTTGAGTGTGTTACTTAGTAAATTCACAAAGCCATTGCTACTGTTTAATTCCAGAACCTGTCCGTTGGCTCTGTACCCTTTAGAAGTCACCCCTATTTCCTCTCCTCTCCCTAGATAGCCCCTCATCTACCTCCTGTCTTACCCCATTTTGGGCACTTCTTGGGAATGGAATCCTGGGAGTTGTGGCACCTTGTGTCTGCCTTCCTCAGCCCAGCATGGCAGTGTTCAGGTTTGTCCAGGTCACAGAACAAGGCAAACATTGGTTCTTTATGGGTGCTTGCCATCATCCCATGGGACAGGGCCCCCACCCAGGAGAGGTGCCAGACTAAGCTTGCGGAGTATGTCTTCACACACCCCAATGGCAGCGGCAGCATCCCAAATGATGAAGGGATGGGGATGTGGTGAACCAGATGACTCGTTACCGAAGCCCTTTGAGGTGACTGCTGCAGGCGTGTGTGAACCTGCTGTCCCCACACAGCATGTAGCTGAAAACCGGCTGCCACGGCACCCAGAGCCAGGCTGAGAGACATGGGGCCAGAGCACTGTCGGCAGCCTGGGATCCTCATGTGTCCAGAGGGCAAAGATGAAAGCAGGGTGCACTAGTGCAGGCCTGTGATTCCAGCATTCTGGGAGTCTGAGGCAGGAGGATCACAAATTTGAGCCCAGCCTGGGCAGTTGACCTCTTTAATGAAACCGTGTCTCAAAACTAAGAAGAGGACAAGGATGGCGTGCACAGAGTTGGCAAAGGCAGAGCACAGGGATTCGGATCCTTCCTCTGCTACCTCTCAGCTAGTGACCTTGACTTGACCTTCCAAAGGCCACTTCCTAGCAGCTGCTGTGAAGGTTAGAGAGAAGTAACTCGTGCCAGGCATTAGCACAACCCCAAATGTCATTCATTAGGGACAAGAGTAAGCCAACGGGGACTTGGGCAGACATGTGTGCACAAATGTTCACAGCCGCACTCTTCCCAGCAGCCCAGAGGTGGAAGCAACTCAGGTATCCATCGGGGGTGCGTGGGCAAACAAACTGTGGTCTGTCTATAGAGGGGAATATTACTCGGGCATAAGTAAGAATGAAGCGTTGGCAGGTGCTCCAATATTAATGAGCCATGAGGACATGGTGCTCAAAGAAAGAGACCAGAGACAGAAAGAAAAATATAGTATGATTCCTCCTAGAGGAGGAGAGAAGAGTAGAGGTTTTAGAGGGGGAGGAGGAGAGAGGAATAGTGTTTGATGGGGAGAGAGTTTCAGTTGGGAGATGGCAATTCTAGAGATGGATGGTGGTGACAGTGACTGGCCTAATGCCAGTAGTAGCACGGTGGAAATTTTAAAATGATACAGATTTTACCACAGTAAAATTTTTAAAAAGTAGAGTAAACCATCTCCGAGAATCCTTGTCATGTTCTGACCTGGGCCTTGTCTGTTTGTTTGTCGTATCAATAACACTGTCGCTATGTCTGCCTTGTTCGCCGCTGATCCCCTGGTGCCCGGGTGACATCTGGGACATTGTAGGCACTCAGCTAATGAGGGAAGGAAGGGAGGAAGGGGAAATGCAGGGGAGTAAAGGAGCAAGGAGAGAAGGAGCAAGGGAGGGAGGCAGGAAGGAAGGGGCAAACGCTAAGGGGGAAAACCAGAAAACTGGAACCATCTTCATTTTTCTCCCTGGAATTGTAGGCCAAGGAGGTTCAGGCCCTGGCCTTAAGGGAGGTGAGTGATGTCTACACAGCAGCTGAGAGCGGGTGTGTGCCTATCCATCATTGTTCATGCTTCATCTGCACAAATCTCAGTTCTGGACATGGCTCCCTGGGCAGGGTTTGGGTGGCTGAGGTGTCCCCGCTGTTGTCACAGCAGGTGTTTCCTCAGCCACAAGCAAGGTGGGCAGGAAAAACCTAGCCTGTGTGTACATAGCCCATTTTTCTGTTGCTGGGACAACATGCCTGGCACCTGCAGCTTGAAGGAGGAGAGGTTAGTGTTGGCTCATGGTTTTGGAGGTTCTGGTCCATGGTTAGCTGGATCTAGGATAGAGGCATCAAGGTGGGAGGGCTTGGTGGAAGACAGGAAATACAGCCTGAGAAGAAGGGACCAAAGCCTAGCTTGAGTCCCCAAGGTCACACCCCCTATGACCCATGCACACCTAGTAGTGGGCTTCACTAATCTCCTAGGTGGCTCTCAAGACAACCATGTCAACAGTCAAGGTAAATGATGAGCCCCTGCTGGCAACTGCCAGCCACTTCTCAGCTCTCTCTGGATTCACCTGAGCCAGGATGTGGAGATACACCTGCTCTGTGGCCTTTGCATGGGCTGTCCTCTCCAGACCTCTCAGCCTGGCCGACTTAAATGACCTCTGATGACCCCCAAAGGGTTCTCCTCTGTGCCTCTGCAGAGATTAACTTGCTGAGAGGACAAGGTGATGGGACAGACACAACTCCACCTTCATGGCGCTTCCTGTCATGAAAAAGACCCCCATAAGACCTCAGAAACTTCTCTGACTCAAAAAAAGAGTACTGAAAGCAAAGTTCCTATCAAGAAATAAACACGCAACATGATAGCGATATATTTCGCAAAGTTCTCAGCACCAAGCACTGGGGAGCCCCAGCACTCAGCACAACACTTGGCACACAGGAGGAACTCGGAAAGTATCTAGGGCTGTGCTTGTGGGTGAATTACTGCCCGCAGAGGCTGATGAATGAGGCTGTCCTTTCATTTCAGGACCCTGGGGGTCTTTCAAGGCTGTGGCTCCTCTCTGCCCTGCACACCCAAATCACAGTGCGGTGAAGTGGATTGTGTTGCTGACTTAATCCCTTAGCAACGCGATCCGAGGTGGCCCCAGGGATCCCATCAAAACCTCTGCAGACGCTCTGTTAAAAGCACCTCTGCAGCAACCATCTCCACTGCCTGCCCAGGCTGCTCCCGCTTAACGATCCTTTGCTAAATTCCAAGTTCTTTATGGATACAAGGCAAGGGCTTTAAATATTTAACACTTAATTGCTCAGCAGCAGAACCTTTTTCCTGCAAAGCCTGGCGCAAAGGAAATCCTACCCCCAGCCACCTGCCTTCTTGGCTTTGAGAATCACAGGCAACATGAAGCCACTGGGCTTTTGAACCTTTCAAGGCCCCTGGGGTAGAGAGGACAGGGTCACTTCAGAAGCCACTCTGCTCTGGGCTTCGCCCAACTTTTTCTGGACGTCAAAATGAGAATTCCAAGTATCTGGTTAGGAGTTCAGCCTTTGGGGTCAGATTCCCCGCTTCCACTCCCTGCCTTGCTATCTGCTGAGTGTGGCGAGCTGAACTGGACCCGCTGAATCAGCTATGTTTGCTTCCTGACCCCACACACCAGCGACCATGACCTTACAGGGTCTCTACTGAGGTAATGAGGTTTATTTAAGGGATGTCACTAGCATGCTTTCTGGCAGAAACTGGGCGCACAGGCCTGTACTCTACATGACTCAGTAGGCTGGGGCGGGAGGATCCCAAGTTCAAGTCCTACCTGAGCAATTTTTCAAGATTCCTTCTTAAAAATAAGATGAATTAAAAAAGAGATGCTGAGGATGTAGCTCAGCACAGCAATCTCAGTCCTGGAAAAAATCTGAGTGGGCTCAGAATTGAGTCTGGGATGCTGTAACTGCTATGAACGGAGTCTGTCACGTACCATTTAAAATAGAATCTATGAATTTACCCCAAAGCCACTGTCACGCACAGCAGAGATCTCTTTGGAAAGAATAGAGCCATACAAACCCTGCCCATAGATGTTTGTGGCAACATTATTCTAGCAGCCCCCAAGTGAAAACAACTTAATGCTCACCAGCTGGGGGATGGATACCCAAAGGTGATTCAAGACAAAAGGTGGTTTGAGCCGTGAAATATTACTTGGCGTTAAAAAAGGAATGTGGTACCTAAACGTGCTCCATTGTAGGTGAAACTTGAAAATAGGATCCCCACAAGTGGGGCCTTCATCCCAAACTCATCAACATATTAAACACTTGGCAGCAGAGTGTCTCATTCATATCTCAGTGAAATGGTTTATAAAAACATGTTATACTAAGAGTAGCTAGAGGGGCTGGAGGAATGGCTCAGCGGTTAAAGCACTTGCCTAGCAAGCGCTACGTCAAGCACTATGTACCCGAGTTTGATTTCCCCAGCACCACATAAGACAAGCGTAGTGACGCACACCTGTAATCCTAGCACTCGGGAGGCTGAGGCATGAGGATTGTCCTGAGGCCAAGGCCAGCCTGGGCTCCATAGTGAGTTCAGGACCACCAGCCTGGACTACACAATGAGACCCTGTCTCAAAAAGAAGAAGGAGGAGGAGGAGAAGGAGAAGGAGAGGAAGAAGAAAAGGCAAATCTACAGAGAGGAAAGGAGATGAGTTAATGTCTGGGGAAGGCAGTGGTGGATCAGATTAGGGACCATGGGTAAAGGGTGTGGAATTTTGGGGGTAATAAAAATGTTGTGGTTGACCGTGTGCTTAGCATGTGTGAGGCCTGGTTCAATCGCTAGAACACATACACAGAAGTTTCTAAAATGGCAGTGGCTGTACAATTCTCATTCTCTCTCTCTCTCTCTCTCTCTCTCTCTCTCTGTCTGTCTGTCTTTTTGGTACTGGGGATGGAACACTGAGCCACATCCCCAGCCCAATTTTGATTTTTTGATTTTGAGACCTGGTTTCACTACAGAGTTGCCCAGGCTGAGCTCAGACCTACGCTCTATGATCCTCCTGCCTCAGCCTCCCTGAGTGCTGGGGTTAAGGGCCTGTGCCAAAGGTTCCAGCTTAATATTGTAAAATTAAAGCAGGGTCTAGACTGGCTCCATACGCCCAGTGTCATTCCTAGGAGATATATAACAAAGCAAGGGCACCACTCTGATTCTCAAAACAGTGGCGGTCAAAAAAAAAAAAAGGGACACAGCTTAGTGGGTCACCCGGATGCAGTGAACAGAGCCCAGTCAACCAAAACCTCCCGGACTCTGACCCCCACTGAGAGCAAGCACACAGCTAGGGACAAAGAGACCTTAAGCGCAGAAAACCCCTTTGTGCCTACACAGCCACAAGTTATGTGGAGTTATGCGGCTATTCTGGGGACAATAATGTTTTGTTAACAGTTGGCAAAGCGGCTTTGTCTTGGTGTGGCTGTGGTCGGTAGGGACCGTTTCACAGACGAGGGCTGCGTGGAAGAGAAGACAGTGGGGCTGTGGCAGTCCCTTTGAAAAAGTGACTCCACACAGGTAGAGAAAAATAAATATTTAAAAACTTTTTTTTTTTTGCTTGGCTCACAAGCAGCTGGTCATCATACCTAGTGACCATTAACAGTAGGGAATAAGCTGAGTTGGGCCTATGGAAATATGTCTCATCTGTCCGAGAAAGGCAGCCCATGTGCGACACTGCTGTCCTCCACATCAGCACGCGTGCTGGGGTCTTTGGGGTTTGTGTTTGCTTGTTCGGCATTTAGTGATACTAGGGAGTGAACTCAAGGCTGTCACACTGAGCTACCTTTTCAGCTCTTTTCTTACGGTTTAATTTTGAGACAAGGTTTTGCTAAGTTGCCCAGGCTGAGCTCAAACTTGCTGTCCTCCTGCCTCAGCCTCCCAGAGTGCTTGGATTACAGGCACCATAGTGTGTATTGTATTTTAAAGTACAACAACTGTGCATATGTTTGAGAACCTAGGCTACGTTGGGTATATTATTTTAAACCCGTGTAATAGTCGACTTTCCATTTTATTGTTCTGTGTCTTGGCTTCATAGACAGGAGCCAGGGGGTCCTTGGCTGCCCTGGAAGGTGAGACAGGCTGTCTCTTCTGTTGAATGAATGAATAAATGAATGAATGCTCCTCAGATCTTAGACTGTGAGGGCTGCCAGAAGCCTTAGATCAAAAATTATTGCTTATATTTATCTATTACTTATTATCTGCTTGATATGGACTGAGCCATGTGCTGGCAACACACACACCCCACATATAAACATTTTTTTTTTGCGCCGTCATTGAACTGAGGGTCTTCTTTATACTAAGCTATGACCCCAGCCATTTTTTAGTTTTGATTTTGAGACAGTCTCACTAAGTACCCCAGGCTGGACTCAAACTCATGATCTCTCTGCCTCAGCCTCCCATGGGGCTGGGGTTACAGGTGTGCACCTCTGTGCCTGGCTCACCACCACTTTTTATTTTTTAAAAAAATTTTATTTTTGAGACAGGGTTTTGCTCTGTAATTCAGGCTGTTCCTGAACTCACTGTGGAGCCCAGGCTGGCCTGAGTTTGTGGTAATCCTCCCACCTCAGCCTCCCGAGTCCTGGGATTGCAGGTATGCACCACCATACCTGGCTTATATGGGGCTGGGGGATCAAACCTGGGGCCTCACAGTTTCTAGGCAAGTCCTGTAATCACAGAGCCACATCCCCAGCCCTCACAACCATGTTTGATCCTCACGACAATCTTAGGAGGGGTCATAAAACCATCCTCATTTCATAAATGAAGAAGCCAAGGCTCAGTGATGTTCAGTGACTTTCCAAAGATGCACAACCCAACGGCAGCAGAGACCCAGCAGTCCTGACCCCTATGGCTGGGTCTCTTTCCCATTCCCAGAATCCCGCCCCCACCATGCAGAAGAGTGACCCAGACCCTGGGCACACCAGCCATGAGAGCAGTAGCTCTATCCTCTGCACCATATGAGTTAAACCAGGGTCTGGACTGGCTCCATATGATGTTAACTCATCTCCACAGCAGCATGCCAGGATTTGGTACCAGATGACCTCCACCTTTGAGATGAGGAGCAAAGGCTCACAGACATTAAACCACTTGCCCAAGGACATCCAACTAGTGGGCTGTGGAGCTGGGATCTCCCACCCCACCCCCCAGGCCTCTGCTGTTCTAGGACAACCGCACAGATGACTTTGGGGTTGATTTCAACCCCTGATCTCACTAAACATGTGTATATATGAAGATTTAAAGAACAGGATCAGACAGCACACAATGTACACAGAGCCACCGACTAACATGAAAGTCCTTCAGAGAAGGCTGGGGTTTGCCAGGTTTGGCACATTCCTCTAATCCCAGTACTCTGGGATGCTGAGGCAGGAAGATCACTAATGAGAGCCCAGCCTGGGCAACTTGGTGACTTATGGAGACTCTGTCTCCAAAAAAAAATTTTTTTAATGGGTTAGGGATATAGTGTAGTTCAGAAGTCCTCGGTTCAATCCCCAGTACCACCAAAATAATAATAAAATACAATAATAGTAATGATGATGAAAATGGCAGAGGTTACGTAGCAGGGTCAAGGCAGATGGGGCAGATGCTAGTGCTTCTGACACTTTCAATACAATCATTTCTAGGACCATTTCTAATCCAGTAACTTGTGTGATGAGGGCTGGGTGCAAGGCATGTGCGTCACCCCTTTACTGCTCACCGTAGCATGCGGCATCATCCCTGTCTTCCCGGGGAAGGAAGGGAAGCTCCAAGTGGAGGAATGATGGAGCCCAGGAGGACTTCTGTCCCCGGAACCTGCCTCATTGTGCAGAGACTGGTGTCCAGGAGGCCAAGAGCCTGGGAGCCAGTGCCAGAGCCCCAGATGACATCTGGACAATCCTGAGAGGTGGCTGTGCCCAGACCCTTCCTACCTACTCCCGCCCTCTCTTCTTCCAGTCTCCAGCTTCCCTTTTATTTATTTATTCTTTTTCCAGCACTGGATACTAAGCTCAATTCCTTCACACTGAGCTGTATCTTCAGCCCATTTTTCAGTTTTGATCTTGAGACAGGGTCTCTCGAATCGCCAGGAGGGGCTTGAGGTTGGAATTCTCTTGCCTCAGCCTCCCAGAGCACTGGGATTCTGTTTCCTTGGTCACATCCTTCTGTAAGAGGATGGAGGATGTTGTGGTTAAAATCAGAACTCTGCAGTCCTCTCTGTATGGATCTGAGCCCTGACCCCACCTCTACCCAGGAACAGGTCTTGGTGCTGCCTCCCAGCTGTCCAGGTTTCCCCCACCCAGTTTAGTGAAGGTAGAATGGAATTGAGAAGGAACTGTCCTAAGTGGAGACAGCACAGTAATCATCCAATGAAAGGCAGCCATCATCATGGCCGTAATTGTCATTATTATTATTGTTAGGACAAAAAAGTACACCCCTGACCTGGGCTCAGTGGTGGAGGCCTGTAATCTCAGCACTCTAGGGAGGCTGAGGCAGGAGGATCACAAATCCAAGCCCGGCTTGGGCAATTTAGGAATACCCTGTCTCAAAAAAAAATTTTTTTTTAAGGAAGAAGGACACTCCTAGCCCAGTCCTTGATTTCTTTAATTTCTGAAACGAGAGATAGGAAACCTTTGGGGTTGGGGGCCAGAGTTCAGAGGGCAAAGTGCTTGCCTAGCATGCACAAGGTCCTGGATTTAATTCCCCAACACCTCGTAAAATTTTTAGCTGGGCGTGGAGGTACACACTGTAATCTCAGCACTTGGGAGGCTGTCAGGAGGATTGTCATGAGTTTGAGGCCAGCCTGAGCTACACAGTGAGTTCAGGACCAGCCTAGACTATAGAATAAGATTTTGTCTCCACCAAAAAAAAAAAAAAAAAGGAAAAGAAAAAAATTCAATAAGGGTAAGGCAACAGGCCTTGCAGTCTGGTCACCAGACAAGGATTCCAGAAGTTCTGTGGTGGTGGGAGGGGAGAGTCAGGAGGAAGGGTCATTGTTAGCTCTGTAATTCTTATAATTCTTTCCCATCCAGAGGTTCTCCTTCCCACCACAGCCAACCTCTGGGTCCCTCCAACATCACGTAATGGGCCAGAGAACGAAAGGACACTCACCGCCATGACCAGCTCAAATGGGTACTTGTAGACACGCACAGGAGATTGGTACTTCTGCACCATGGCGGGGCCGACACAGAGCCTGGAGTGAGAGGTGACTGGGGAGGTTCTCTCCACAGAAGCAGGGACACTGCCCATCCCCTATGCCTTTACTTTGCCCTGCCCTGGAAGTGGGGTGCTGTGATCTCCAGGCCAGGCCTCACACCCCATCCTGCCTACAACCCCCTGCCCCAGACCACATTGACTCCCCCGAGATCAGGCGCCTCCTTTATTCCTCCGTCCCTGTTCTTCACATGAGGGCTCCAGCAATGCCTCTTCACATAACCCACAAGAAGATGTACGCGCAGTTACATTTCTTACACACCCACAGTTCTCTCCACGCATGCGCCCCACAGCTTGCCACAGACACCCTGACCCCCGTATACCTCCCTCCATCTTCCTCCAAGACACCCTAACATACGCACCCAGCCTCCACCAATTCCCCATGTGCTGTCACTGCTACACACATGCACATATGCACTCTCCCCACACACAGGATCTCTCTTGCACACACACAACTCTGCACCCAGGAGCACATACCTCTCCAACTCCACGCTCACACACAGTTCCCATGGTGCGCACAAACATGCACACGCACCCATGCACACCTGCGCCGAGGTGCGCACACATGAAGGCACGCACGGGCCTCCGCAGCACTACTTACCCTCGGCCTCCGTGTCTCTGGGCATACAGCCCGAGGGCAGTGCCCTGGGCAGTCGCCTAACTCGGGAGCTGAGTTTACCGGGGCCCAGCGGTTGCCGGGAGGAGAGCTCAACGCCTCAGGCGGAGTCTGATAGCGGCTGCCCCGCTTGGCGGAGCTTTGGGACCCGCACACCTTAGTCCGCCCGCGAGATCCACAGGGCCTGCTGCGCTCCAGTACCCGGGACAGCGGATCTCCCCTCCTGGCCCCGCCCTCGGCCTGATCCCGCCCCCAGCTCCTGCCAAGGCTCCGCTCAAGTTCACCTTGTGCCCTGACTGGTCCCGCCTTCCTCTGGCCCCTCCCCATTCTGACCGCTCCCCAGCCGTAGTTCCTCCCCTTTTACTTGTTTCTTGCTTGACCACGCCCTCAGCCCGGCCCTTCCTCAGGCCTGGCCACGCCTCCCTTAAGCCCCACCCCGTCGTGGCCCCGCCCCCGAGGAATCCAGCCTACGGAGCGGTCAGGCCCCAACGTTCTGGCCCAGTCTAGCCACGCGTCAGGCGCAGCCAGCGCCCCGCCCGCCGGGTCTTTGGAGTTGCAGTTTCGTTAGTACAGTGTAAGTCGTCCTCCTTAGCCCAGGTTAGTCGCTCCCTCAGCCCGCTGCACCGAACTGGGGCCCTGCTCCTCCCCCACCCGCGCCCCAGAGCCCTTCTTTGCTCTGTCCTATCCCCCCTCCACGTATCGTTCATTCCCTCTGTTCCAATTCTTCCGCGCGTCATTCATTCTCTGCAAACGTCCACAGAATGTGGAGTCCTTTGCGCCAGCCCTCCCAGGCACCGGCGTCACCACAGAACCCACCAGACGGAAGTCACTGCCCCGTGCAGTTTCCATTCCGGTGCGGGAGACAGATGCTAATTAAGTAAAGCAAACACATAGTGTGCGAAACGATTAAAAATAAGACAAGTAGAAATGGATAAGGAAGGAGCCAGAAGAAGCCATGCATGAGGGACACGTTCCTGGTAATCCAGGCACTCAGGAAGGCCCAGCCTGGACAACTTGCGAGATGCTGTCTCAAAAGCAAAAATAAAAACAGCTGGGGATGTAGCTCAGTGTGAAGGCCCTGGACTCAATCCTTAGTACTGCAGAAAAGTAAATAAATAAAAAAGGGAGGGCGGAACCAGTGAAATACGGGTACGATTTAGAACAGCTGGACTATAGCTGCCACCTGGCTGACACTTGCCCATCTTCCCTTCCGTTGAGCTCGTACTGAAGCCCACCCAGCCCTTCCAGAGTCCCCGAGGGACCAGCCTTCCTCCCACCCCCGGGCTCTTGGGGGGCAAGAGCCAGAAAGAGCCCAGGAAGCGGGGTTACCAGAATCCTCCCTGGTTCACGCGAGATTCCCAAGATTTTTCGTGCTAGGCCTGGTAGGCTCGTGCTCTCCATGGGGGAGCCAGGCACGGGCGGGGCGGGGCGGGCAAGGAAATGCAGCCTTCTGATCCGTCTCATGTGTCAGTGCCCTGTGCAGGCGCCTGCCCCTGTCACTCCCAGCCAGGGTGACACTGCACCTCATGTTCATTCATTCATTTTCCCCGTGTATGGGTTTCTCTTTTTCCCCCAGGAAGTGCGCGCTCCCTGAGGCCAGGGCGCTGGCCTCCTTGTCCACCTGTCGGCTTTCTTGGGGGCCTAGCAGGCTGCCCCTGCCACCGGGGTTAAGATACCAAAGATGAAGACGGGACACAGAAATCCCATCACGGCCACAAGGTGGCAGCAAAGGACAGCCCATAGCTGAGGGACAGTCTCCGCGCTGGCGTGAGGGACGGCCGGGGTGCGGGGTCGCTGCCCCCTGCTCTGCATGGGGCACAGTGAATACCAACGCCGCAGGATGGTGTTGCAGGAAAGAGAGGTAAGTCAGCGCCCCATCCTGAAAGCAGCTGGACTCTAGCTGTCACCTGGGAGGGTGACATCTGCCCAGAGACAGCCAGAGCCTCCTGGGAAAATGGGACCAAGAGGCTGAGCACATCAAGCCCTCCTCCACCCGCCCCAAGGAAGCGAATTAACAATATCGCCGCCCCTACCATGTCAGTGTTCTTAGCCTTGTTTGGGAGTCCTTTGGGGAGCCCACAGCCCTTCCACTGAGCTACGTCCCACCCCAGCTTGAAGTTTTGATTTTGATAAAGGCCTCCAGCTTGGCCACCACCTAGTGGCTGGGGACGGGGTCTGAGGATCCTGGGCACACAGACCAGCTGTTCCGAGCCCCAGTCCCTGGAAAATGGAGGCCTGGCCCATCTGGGCCTCCTTCACAGCCCTGGATCTTGGGAGGGAGGCGCTAGTCCCCAGAGCTCACTGGTCGACCTGAGGTGGGGACGGGGGCAGTGTCCGGGCTGCAGCGTGACAGCTTATGGCCGGGAGCGTGAACACACAACGAGGCTGGGGTGTGGTAGAGCACTGCCTAGCTTGCTTGAGGTCCAAGGTTCTATCCCCCAAACCCTGCACCTCCCCACAACTTAGGAGAAGTGGGGGGGG